>OZ020567.1:67697599-68049175 GCA_963971475.1 Chrysops caecutiens
ATCCTTTTTAATGAATTAGCTCTATGGACACCGTGCTTTGCACATTCCCTTAATTTAATTGGAGTTGCCCTGATGTCCAAAACATTAGAATGTGGTATTTTTTTTGATCTCGTTGAAAGCATTTATGTTTTTTTCACTTCATCAACGGATCGATTCAGTTATCTTACTGAAAGATTAAAAACAGAACTCCAAAATGTAAAAGAAAGGGTCGCATAGTTTAGACACTCTTCAAAATGACGAAATTATAGTACATGCTCAAAAATTACAAGAATTTTACAAAAATGATTTAGATAACGACTTAGCAGGGGAGTTAATACAGTTTAAAGAATTTGCAAAGCAATTTATTAAAAATAATGAAAATGAGGAAAAAGAATCCATAAGTTATGAAGCTAGAATGCATAAATTAATTATAGACAAAAATATCGAAGATATTTTTCCAAATGTTTTAGTAGTGTTGAAAATCTATCTCACTCTATTAACGACAAATTGCACTAGCGAAAGATCCTTTTCCAAATTGAAATTATTGAAAAATAGATTGAGAACATCTATGAAGTAAGATCGGTTGTCTAATTTGACTATTTTGAGCATTGAGCATGACATTTTGAGAAGCATTGATCTGGATGAGTTTATTGAAAATTTTGCTAATAAAAAAGCACGAAAAGTAAATTTTTAATGACTATTTTTTAAGACTGCTAAAGACTTTTGAAACTTTTTTCATTTTTGTATGTAATCTATACATAGTTTTTTTATATAGTAAACTTTCATATTTTTTTGAAATAAAAGTTGAATATTTTAATTATGTATCAAGTAATTTATATAGCAATTTTACAATGATTTCATTTCGTGTACCGTAACAATGGAAATAATGCTCGTTTTTTCTACTCTTAAAAAGGCCTCCACCACATCTCCGCCTATGTCCCCCGGATGTCTTAATGCGGTCCTGTTACTGTCCCTCATGCACAATCAGACTACGGTAGTAGAAGCTAACTTACTAATATTCAATAAGACCCAGCCCAATCAATTCAAAGACGTGTATGAAAAATTAGAACAACTCCAAAACTGGTTGAAAGAACAAGAACTACATATGGCACGTGTTGAGGAATTAACCGAATTGGACTCCCTAATCCCTCTTTTAAGCATTATGCTGACCCAATATCAGGAAGTACAAAAGGAACTTGTGGATCCTGTAACAGACTCAGAACAAGGGAAGTTCCATCCTTCTTTAATATCTCCATCCCAAATCGAGGAACTTCTAGCGGAAGTTAAATCTGAAATGTCCAATCACCTTTCTCGCCCAATCGAAAAAGATGAAAACGCGTTAATTCAAGTCTATTAACTTAGTACATTTGCCGCTAGGATCATCAACAACAAAATTATCTTAGAAATGAAACTACCTCTACCTTACAGGGGAACATACCAAATCGTCAAAACCGTTCCTTTACCAACTGTGGTTAATAACTCCCTCTGTTATATACAGCCCTCATTTAATTTTATCCTTTTAGACTTAGCCCGGGAGCATCACCTTGGAAAATCTAAGGAAGAACTAGACAATTGCCGTACAACGGACCAAACCCAATTCTATTGCAAAATATCCGCTCCACTTCTCTATTCAGGGATTGAACACCATAATTGCGAGATTAATCTTATCAAACTAGACCCTATCATATCACAGTGTAACGTAGTTTGTTCAGAAAAGGATTCTTATTAGGCCTCCCTGTCTCAGCCGAATATTTGGTTGTATTCAATAATGACACCCATAGTAACTAACATAATATGCAAGGACGACATTTTCAGCCAGTTGTTGAACGGCAAAGGAATAATGTCCCTACAACCAGGTTGCTACGTGAAAAACAACAAATTTATTCTCCATGCCCAAAATGTTGAAAGCGTAGAAATTAACGGCAACCTATTACCATCCTTCAACCTTACAGCCTTATTGTTGACGGACCCAGTTAATAATAGCTCCTAATCCCCAAAATTAATCCGTCTACCTGTGACGAGATACGAGCTCTCTCTGAGTCTATAAGTAACCCAAAGGGCGAAGACTGTAAGCCCCTCCAAGAACTGAACCTACACCACGTGCATCATTACACTATCCTTTATTTAATAATTGCAGTGATGGTCGCATACTTCCTAATCTCTGTTTGGGTAAGAAGGAGACAATCTAATGTAAACGTAGCATTACCCCATTCAACGAATTTCCGTATCACCCCTTTAAGGACTTTAAGCCAAATTGGGGAACGTAAAGTTTAAACATTTAACTATTACCCACTATTCCATTTCGTTTCCTTTCTCGTCTCTATTGTTCTATTTTTCTGACGCTTATCTACATAAGCATTAAACATGTTTATGTCTCGGCATGTAGTACGGCTTCAAAATCCCACTTACACCCAAATTCTCTTATTGGAAGGAGCGAAGTCACCTACTTCCTCGGATTGCCGTTCAAGCCTTCTCAAGCCTTTATCCTTTACCATTTTATAGAAACCCAGAACCAATAAAATCAATGTTTACTAAATAAATTAAATAACTCCTATTAAAATTAAATAAAACACAATAAAAGAGGATCACCCCAAAAAAGGAACAATTTTGTACTAGGTTAAGATACTTTAAGCCATTAGAAATAAGAAAAAGAAAAATGTTACAAAAGAAATTGTAACAACACAAATGTCGTGTCATAATGTTTAAAAACGTATATTGTGTAGAATAGCCTAGAATAGATAGCCATATCCTTGTAAAGGAAATTATTTCTTTATTATTATCAAAAAAAAGGGAGAGCGGGAGAACATCTATTTAAAGCACTCCCCATTCCTAACTCAAATGAAAAGAGATAGTAAAACACCAAGATGTGTTAGATAAGCTAGTTAGGCGTTAGATAAGATAGCATTTTATTTTTTATTGTAAAACACACGTATCGTGTTAGATAAGCTAACACAATATTTTACTAAATTTGTTAGACACATGCGTTGTGTAAGATAAGTTAAACACTTATTTGGAATAAAAAAAAAGAAAAAGGAAACAAAAAAAAAACAAAATTTTTTTTTTCCTTTCGCAAAAAAAAATTCTGTTTTCCCAAGGGGGGTAGAATGTTGTCACACATGTACGCATGCCTACCAAAAAGAGTCTCCCCCCCCCCTTGTCGTTAACAAGAAATCGCCCGTTCGCCGGCCCGAAACGACGTGTCAGCGCACGCGCAGACAGTGTTGCACATGTGCAATACAATTTGCAATAATGTTTTCCCAGCTGACGCAGCGTTCCGGGCGCGCCAATGGTGCCACGATGTTGTCGCCACATCCGATAAAATATCGTCGCAACATTGTTGCCCAACGCGATCGGATTTCGATACACAAATAGAAATCCGATCGCGTTGGGAGAAGCGAGAAGCGAAAATTGCTGATCGCGGGCATTCTTGATCGCCATGCGCGACATGCCAGGAACGCGCGATCGGCGGTTTGTGCCCGCTGATAAGCGACTGCGGAACTCACACGACACACAGTCACGGTCGGCAGTCGGCAGTCGGCAGTCGCCAGTTGGAGGAGTTGGCTGTTGTCTCTGTTTCGAGACTCGTTAGACTAAATCTTAAATTTTTCTTTTACAAATATCCTAAATGAAAAAATTGTATAGTGTTAAAAAAAAAAACTATTTAATAAATCAATAATATTTAATAAATTTTGAAACAGTTTAAAAGAAGTCCTAGATAAAAATTAACAAAATCCTAGACGGAAAAATAAAAGTTTTCTAAATTTTGAATAGTGTTTTATAAATTTTGAACATTGTTTAATAAATGAATGTTTAATAAATTTTTAAATAGTTTAGAGGAAGTCCTAGATGAAAATCAACAAAATCCTAGATGAAAAATGAAAATTTTTTAGTCTTCGTGGTGAAATTGCCGCTAGCAACTATCATGGAGTTCGAGCTTTTCAGGCTTATTCCACTCCCAACATTAGTCAACGGTTCGTTTGTATCAGTTAAGCCATCTACGGAATTACTCATGTTCAACTTAGAAAGGGACACATTTTACCCTTTATCACAAATTGGCTTCGCACACTGCATGGAATTAAGCCCAGAAAACTTACTATGTCCACAAGTCCATCCCATCTACGACAGAAACGCAGACACCCTACGAAGAAGAAGAATTGACGAAGCTACAAAACCAAATTCAACATGTTCGTTATATGTCCTCGTTCCCGAACAATCTTCAACCTCATGATGTCCACCAATTCGGAATTGGCTACGCTGCTCTGGCAACTGCTGTTTTCATCGGCATTGGCTTATGCTACCTATGCGCTCGTTTAAGGACAGTGACGTGGTGGCTAGCAGAACTCTCCAGACCAGCACCAGCGCAGCATACGAGTTCTCTCTTTACCATTGAACTTGATAAGTTCAAGGGGGGTGAAGATGTTGCCGCCGCACTTTTCAGGCGCAATGCTCTGGAAATCGCAACGTCCGGTAATCGCGAGGAAAATTTTACATTTCTGATGAGCATTGCACCTCTAAGGTGCAATGCTCGAATCAATTATTTACTTAGAAATTTATGTTATTGAACCTATAAACAAAATTAGATCATAAGTAAAAACAATTTGTAAGCATAATTTTTGTATAAAAATCGTGCCTGTAATAAATTAAGTTCAGTTCTTGTTTGGCTTACAGCAGGACTATTTCATTTAAATTCCCTAACCCTTACCTCAAAGACTGCTTTTGATATCGTGAGGAACTAGCGTTACCTAGTCTCTTCACGTATTAAGAAAAGTCTGTTAACACAATATAAACCCTCTTAGACTGAGCTAGTGTTCCCTAGCCTCCGCCTAAGAATTTTGTATTGTCTCCCTAACATTTTTGGTGACCCCGACGTGATCACGTTAAGTGGTCACACGAGCATCGCAGCACTAGAACGAGAAGAGGTCAGAACGGGAAGCAGTCAAGACGAGTACCCCATTCCCGAGAACAGCAAAGAAACCTCTGGCACATCATGGCAACTTTCGAGGCGTTGTCAGCACGTCAAGCGCAGCTTGGCAAGGAGATCGAGAAATTAGCGGTTGCTTATAAATCCGAGGCTCCAGAGAGAAAGAAGCTCAGCTACTCGCAAGACAGGCATAGCAAGCTGCAGAAGTTATGGTCCGAGTTCGAGTCCAGCAACAAGGTTTTGAGGGAGCAGCATTCTGCTCAATCCCAGCATCAATACTTCCAGACGAATTATTCCAACAATGTGAAGACAGTTCGCAACGCTATGTTAGCCGAAGTTTTGTCTCTTATCAATGCCGTTCAAGCGCATCAGTCAACTTCATCAGAGAAGAATCAATCCACTTCATCAGACAAGGTACCGGCTTCCAGCCCAGCGATAGTCAAGATTATTCGCAACCAGGAGCGATTGATCACAACATTAGATCAATTGCTAACAACGATACTGGCCAATGGCAGCATTCAGTCAACCCAATACTATGCCGTAAAGTCTGAGACTGTGAAAAAGTACTGGATTGAAATCGAGGACGCTAATAAGGCTATCTGGGAAGCTACAGGCGATAAATTGGCTAGTGGTTATGACATGCAGCGCTTCTTCGACATTCAAAACAAGTACCAGGCCGTGCTAATCAAGTTTGCGGATGAGCAAGAGCGATACAATGTGCAAGCTGCTACAAGTCATATACCAGATACATCACCGATGATGAGATTGCCCAAAATAGAGATACCCAAGTTTGACGGTAGTTATTTAAAATGACAGCAATTCTACGATTTATTCAACCAGATGGTTCACAGTACCCCCATGAGCAACGGGCAGAAGATGTTTTACCTCAAGTCGAATTTGGAAGGTGAAGCAGAACGTTTAATAAGGCACATTCCGGTGTCAGAGAACAATTATTCCTCAGCTTGGGAAGTTCTCACAAGCAGGTACGCTAACAAACGCCTGTTGGTCAATGCATTACTAGAGAAGTTAGTAGCCCAACCAGTTGTAAATCAAGAGAAGGCAACAACCCTCAAGCATTTACATGACGTCACTCGTGAATGCGTTTTGGGATTGGAGAACTTAGGGCTCTGCGTATACGAGCAATGGGATCCAATTCTTTTGCACATTTTACTTAAGAAATTGGACAAAAATACGCACACCTACTATAAGCAGTCACTTACCCAACCTAGAGAGTTACAGTCGCTGAGAAAGTTTTTTGATTTCATCGAACTTAGATTTCAAACACTTGAAGCATTGGGTACGAAAAGAGCGACCGAACAAGCGAGGCCAAGAGCGGCAGCATCCATTCTGCAGCTAAAACAAATAAATCACTTGGCTGTTACTACTGCAACAAGAATCATTTAATATATTATTGCGATCGATTCATTAAGTCATCGCCACAAGAGAAACAGGCCGCTGTTAAAAGACTAAATCTATGTTTTAATTGCCTTAAACAAGATCATGCAGCAAGTCAGTGCAAGTCATCAGGATGTCGTAAATGTAACGAGAAACACAATACGATGTTACACGTAGATAGACCGAAGGAGAATGTTCCAGTTTCATCTAACCTAGGGTCAAACCCAACCAAGAAGGGTACTTATGTATTACTAGGCACAGCATCAGCATGTGTCCTGAATGGACAAGGTAAACCAGTCAAATGCCGCGTACTCTTAGATTCAGGATCCCAGGTTAGCCTGATTTCTGAGAGATTAAGTCGGAAATTAAAATTGCCAACTACTCGAGAGCAACTGCACATAAGCGGCATCGGCAATGCCAAGTCAAGTACGAGTGACAGAGTACGCATAACCCTTCAATCATCAACGAACCACAAGTTCTCATCGAACCTAGAAGCCCATGTAATTAAGGAGATTACGTCCCTCCAACCACAACAATTCTTCAACACCGAGGATTGGAAAATTCCAACCAATCTCTCGTTAGCGGATCCCGATTTCAATAAACCGAATAAGATTGATCTTTTGATCGGAGCAGAATTATATGGGGAAGTAATGTTGAACGGTCAAGTCAAACTAGGTGAAGGATTGCCCATCCTCCAGAACACGACATTGGGTTGAATAGTGTTGGGCAAGGTTTCAAACCCAACACCATTCTGCGGCATAACCAATGCGGAACTGAACGAGAACTTGAAGCAGTCTTGGGAACTAGAAGAATGCGCAGATGAAAAATTACCTAATCAAATTGACAAGAGAGTTGAGGAATTTTTCATGTCGACTACCCCCAGGAATGCAGAGGGCAGATATACAGTGAATCTTCCAATGTTCATCGAGCCATCACTATTAGGAAATTCACAAACCATGGCACAGAAGCAGCTAGTAAATTTGGAAAAAAGGCTCCTGAAGCAGCCTGATTTATATCGCCAGTACAAGGAGTTTCTCAAGGAATACCTGCGCCCTGGTCACATGAAGGAAATTGCTTATGAAGAGATTCCGAAAATCCATTACTTCCTTCCTCATCACTATGTGCTAAAGCCGTCAAGTACCACTTCAAAGTTACGAGTGGTGTATGACGCATCAGCTATCCTCAAATTTGGCACTCAATGATTTGATGGTCGCTGGGCCTCGCATTCAGGATGAGTTATTCGAAATCCTCTTGCGATTCAGGGAACATAAATACGTGTTCACAGCGGACATAGCTCAAATGTATCGACAAATAATGTTCAATGAAGACGATAGGAATCTGCAGCTTATCCCCCGGAGAGATAATCCCAACGATCCGATGAAGGTGTTTCAGCTACTGACCGTTACCTACGGCACAAAGGCGGTTCAATTCTTGGCCACAAGATGTTTACAACAGTTAGCCATAGACGAAGGCATTAGATATCCTAACGCAGCCAAGGCAATAAAGGATTTCTATGTGGATGATGTTATAACCGGTCACGACAGCCTCAACCAAATAAAGAAAATTCCAGAAGATTTGAACAAGATGATGAAGGCCGGAGGGCTTAAACTGAGAAAATGGTGTGCTAATCATCCGACTATTTTGGAAGGCATTCCACGAGAAGACTTGGAAGCGCAAATTGACTTTTCGAGTATTGACAACGAACACATCAAAACTCTAGGCTTATCATGGGAGCCAAGACGTGACTGTTTCAAATACACAATTAGTTGGAAAGACAGGGCCATAGTTTCCAAAAGGACAATTTTATCGGATATTGCGCAACTGTACGACCCACTGGGCCTAGTCAATCCGGTTGTTGTGCTAGGCAAATCTTCATGCAGCAACTATGGTCCATGGAGCTGGATTGGGACGACCAACTGCCTGACGAATTGCAGACCAAATGGCTCGATTTTCGCGCCAATTTACGTTTCTTGAACGACCTAAAAGTTGGCAGATATGCAGTCATAGCACCATTTGCTCCACTAGTAGAACTTCATGCCTTCGCGGACGCTAGTGAACGAGCCTATGGAACAGCACTCTACGTTAGATCGAAGGACCATGATGGCAATATCATGGTAAAATTGTTATGTGCCAAGTCACGAGTCGCGCCCAGAAAATTCGTCACATTGCCCAGGTTAGAGCTATGTGCCGCCAAGTTAGCCACACAATTAGTTCAGAAGGTACTTCACACTATGGCCATGAAGTTATCAAGCGTCACCTATTGGTCCGATTCGACCATCGTCTTATCATGGATCCACGGCGACCCCGCTCCTCTGAAGACGTTCAACGCCAATCGCGTCCAAAGAATCCAGGAAGTTTCGTCATCAGACCAGTGGAAGTATATACATACAAAACAAAATCCTGCGGAAATGGTTTCCAGAGGCTGCACTCCACAACTGTTTTGTGGTCCTGCATTCCTTAAGGCACCAGAGTCGGAGTGCCCTGATACCAACTTTGTGGTCTCAAGGATACCTACAGAAGAAAGGGCCACAAGAGTTGTCCTAACAAGTGGCTTTACAGGTATGCCATTAGAATTCGTATCCAGAATCAACCACGGGAATTCATTCATGAAATTGCAGCGTGTAATAGCTTATATGCTAAGAAGCATCAAGATACTTAAAAAAGAGCTGCAGAAGGAAAATATCAGTGACTTTCTGCAAGTCAAGGAATTGGACGAGGCACTATATGTTATCGTGAGAGCTATACAAGCTTCTAGCTTTCAGTCGGATATAGACGATTTGAGAAAGGGAGGAGCGGTTAAAGGTTCTAGTCGGCTCGCCACTCTTACACCATTCCTTGATGGGAACGGTTTGTTAAGAGTAGGAGGAAGATTACAGGCAGCCGAAATTGCATACGAAGCAAAACATCCCCTTCTTCTACCTGGAGACCATCCATTGTGCAAACTTCTATTGAATCACCTCCACCTGCAAAACTTACATGCTGGACCTCAAACATTGATGGCCATATCGCGGCAACGTTTTTGGATCTTGCAGGCCCGAGCCTTAGTTAGGTCGGTGGTAAATAATTGTGTTCAATGTGCACGAGCCAAACCTCAATTGATGAAGCAACTTATGGGAAGTCTTCCATCAACAAAAGTTCTACCAGGGCGTCCATTCTTAACAACAGGAGTCGATTTCTGTGGTCCTATATCGACACACTACAAATTACGGGGCAAGAGACCACACAAGTCCTATGTAGCAGTATTCTGTTGTTTTGCTACTAAGGCGGTTCATTTAGAAGTAGTTTCGGATCTTACAACAGAAGCCTTCATAGGAGCATTCAAGTGATTTATGGCCAGACGAGGAATCTGTCGGGATATCTACTGCGACAACGCTACAAATTTTGTAGGTGCCAGCAATAAGGTAGAAGAGATCACAAAGATGTTGCAAGAGAAGGAAGCCAAAAAAAAAATTGCGGTAGAGTGTGCAAATCGACGCATACAATTTCACTTCAATCCTCCGAGAGCGCCACATTTCGGTGGTCTCTGGGAAGCTGCAGTAAAGTCATTCAAGCAATTGCTTTACAAAAACCGTCGCACCTGCTTCATTAACCTTTGAGGAATTAGCAACGGTGGTCGCAGAAATCGAGGCCATTCTGAACTCCCGTCCTCTAACACCAATGTCGTCCAACCCATCTGATTTGACGGCGCTTACACCCGGACATTTTCTTATCGGCGAGCCATTGACGGCTGTCCCAGATGAAGAAATAGTGGCAAAAATGTCATCTCTCTCGCGGTGGAAGCTTGTAAGCAGCCTCACTCAGGAATTTTGGAAGCGTTGGACCACTGAGTATCTAGTCGAGCTGCAAAAAAGAGTCAAATGGACTAAGGAAAGTCCTTATATCAAGATTGGGACCATGGTGATCATAAAGGATGACAATCTGCCTCCCTTAAGATGGCCATTGGGACGAGTTATAAGCATCCAGTATGGAAAGGATGGCAAAATAAGAGTGGTAGAAGTTCGAACCGCATCTGGCACGTTCATACGTGCAATTCATAATCTGTGCCCGCTTCCTATAGAAACTAATGAGGATCAAACCAGCGAATGCTCCGCAAACAAGCGGGAATTTCGCGACGACAACTATGACGGCCCAAGACAGAAAAAACGGTCCATTTCGGGGGCAATTGGCGCATTATTACTAACATGTCTTTTGCTACCGTGCTCAACAGCAGCGGTGGACGATAGCCAATACATACAAATAGTTCCCTTCACGAATCAAGCAGGAATCTATAACGAGAACCTGAGGCATGCCCGCCTTACATCGCATGAATGGAAATGGATAATTTACTACAATATGACGTCCTACTGGAACATGCTCACCACTATAGAGAAGGGTGTCAAGAAGCTGGAGATTCTCGAAGCTATGCTACAAAAGCAATCATATCTTGATGCCATTGTGAAGCAGCACCAACACATTCTCCGCGAAATTCACCAACTCAACGAATTGCTGCTGTCACATCATGGTCGTCGACAGTTAGCTAGATCAAGACGTGGACTAATTAACGGCGTTGGTACAGTTGCGAGGAAACTATTTGGAATTTTAGATGAAGACTACGCCACAGAAGTGAGGGACACCATCCATCAGGTTCATCGGAACGAAAACCACATGATGGAACTGCTCAAGAATCAAACGTCGATAATGGAAGCAACAACGTCCATCATAAAGCGCTCAGAAGAGGAAAGAATAAAACAAGCTCGAGCCGTCCAGAACGTCTTCGAGGACCACATCCAGAGATTTCGGAATCTGAATGCCGAAATGAGGGAAGGAAGTATTACACAAACCTTCCTACTGCTGAGCGAATTGTTGTCCCTCATTACATCCGAGTATATGCAGATCCAGACAACACTATTCGAAACAATAACGGATGTGCATCATGGAAAAATGAACCCACGCATCATGACCGGCGAAAAACTTCGCACCGAAATCACGTCTATAAACGAACATCTGCCACCAACATTGAGTGTCCCCACGAAGGAAGTCTCTGACCTATACCGGCTCATGACTGTCAAATGTGACATCACCCAGGATTACACCATCTTCGTGGTGAAATTGCCGCTAGCAACTATCATGGAGTTCGAGCTTTTCAGGCTTATTCCACTTCCAACATTAGTAAACGGTTCGTTTGAATCAGTTAAGCCATCTACGGAATTACTCATGGTCAACTTAGAAAGGGACGCATTTTACCCTTTATCACAAATTGACTTCGCACACTGCATGGAATTAAGCCCAGAAAACTTACTATGTCCACAATTCCATCCCATCTACGACAGGAACGCAGACACCCTACGCTGTGAGGCAGAAATGATGAACCTCCAACGAATCGCGGATAAATGTTCCATATCAATCCAACCACCAGCAAGAATATGGATCCAGCTGAGCCACACAAATCAATGGATCTTTTCATTAGATCGAAATTACATCTACAACATTGTAGGTGGCAGACAAGTCTTCCAAAAAACACTTCAATCCACCGGACTGCTCAAGCTACAAAAAGGATGACCAAATCATGATTACGTCGCACTCGCAACTGGAATCAAGCCTCAACGCCGCATTCCATCCCGGTATCAATTTAACTCAAGAGATTTCTCTGCCAAGCAATTTTAGTGTAGCATCGCAGGCTAAGGTGGATATTCTCTACGGCAATCACACTGAAGAATTGACGAAGCTACAAAACCAAATTCAACATATTCGTGATATGTCCTCGTTCCCGAACAATCTTCAACCTCATGATGTCCACCAGTTCGGAATTGGCTACGCTGCTCTGGCAACTGCTGTTTTCATCGGCATTGGCTTATGCTACCTATGCGCTCGTTTAAGGACAGTGACGTGGTGGCTAGCAGAACTCGCCAGACCAGCACCAGCGCAGCATACGAGTTCTCTCTTCACCATTGAACTTGATAAGTTTTAAAGGGGTGAAGATGTTGCCGCCGCACTTTTCAGGTGCAATGCTCTGGAAATCGCAACGTCCGGTCATCGCGAGGAAAATTTTACATTTCTGATGAGCATTGCACCTCTAAGGTGCAATGCTCGAATCAATTATTTACTTAGAAATTTATGTTATTGAACCTATAAACAAAATTAGATCATAAGTAAAAACAATTTGTAAGCATAATTTTTGTATAAAAATCGTGCCTGTAATAAATTAAGTTCAGTTCTTGTTTGGCTTACAGCAGGACTATTTCATTTAAATTCCCTAACCCTTACCTCAAAGACTGCTTTTGATATCGTGAGGAACTAGTGTTACCTAGTCTCTTCACTTATTAAGAAAAGTCTGTTAACACAATACAAACCCTCTTAGACTGAGCTAGTGCTCCCTAGCCTCCGCCTAAGAATTTTGTATTGTCTCCCTAACAGACACAAATGTTGTGTCATAATAGTTACAAACGTATATTGTGTAGAAAAGCCTAGAATAGATAGGCATATCCTTGTAAAGGAAATTTTTTTTTATTATTATCAAAAAAAAAAGGGAGGGCGGGTGAACTTCTATTGAAAGCACTCCCCATTCCTAACTCAAATGAAAAGAGATAGTAAAACACGAAGATGTGTTAGATAAGCTAGTTAGGCGTTAGATAAGATAGCATTTTATTTTTTATTGTAAAACACACGTATCGTGTTAGATAAGCTAACACAATATTTTACTAAATTTGTAAGACACATGCGTTGTGTAAGATAAGTTAAACACTAATTTGGAATACAAAAAAAAAGAAAAAGGAAACAAAAAAAATAAACAAAATCTTTTAAACAAATTTTGCGAAAGGAAAAAAAAATTTTGTTTTCCCGGGGGGAGGGTAGAATCTTGTGACTGGGCCAAGACCCAGTCACACATGTACGCATGCCTACCAAAAAGAGTTGCCCCCCCCCCCCCCTTGTCGTTAACAAGAAATCGCGCAGACATTGTTTCACATGTTGTGAATGATGTCAAGATTAAAATAAACATAATTAGAAATAACTCATTCACATAACTCACGATACCCATAACAACATCAAAAGACATAAGCAATCGAAAGAAGATCACTATCCTCGTCAACAAGCATAACCATAATACTGAAAACTTATGATATTCCGTAGAAACATAAAATACACAACACCTCTCTGTCATAACCTACTCTGAAATGTCAAAACGAAAATGTAAACAACTCACGCGATCAGTTCTAAAAAACTAGGCTGGTCGCTGAGAGATGGCGCCACGGCACACAAGGTGGATTTCGTGAAATATGGCAACCACGCAAAATGAAGCAAAGTCCCGGTTTCAGGAATTATCAGTCGCTGATTGGATCTCTCCTTGGACAGTGAACACTAAAAGGAAATAGTATGTAGATCCCTACCGAAAACGGTTCTAGCAACCTATCGGTCTTTAGGAAACCCAAAGGGTTGAAAGTGGTTCTTGTAACCCACCAACCCGGGCTCCAGCCACACTACCGAACACGGTTCTCGTAACCTATCGGTATTGGAGGGGAATTCTCAGTTGAAAGCGGCTATCAGAGCCCTACAACTGAGTTCCTGACCAGGCATTAATCAGGGCTATTTCGTAGTGTCGGGGACAGCACGAGCTACGCTAGCGGAGGCACTACGGGATTCAGCGGCCGGCCCAAGACCAATCTCTTTGGAAGAGTACCGGGCCAGGAGACGAGGTAGGACAGAAGACAACACACCAGCACCGGAGCCCCCTCATCCCCCGAAGTATCGCACTGGCGCGGAAGCTAAGTTCCGGCGAGCAATCGAGGAGGTTCGCCGTCGCCTGCTGATTGCGGTTGGGCAGGAAGAGCGCATGCGGATCAGCCGTGAGCTCCAGAGGCTCCATAGCGAACGGCTGCGATACCGCCAAGAGAAGAGGCAGGCACGGAAGCGTCAGACGACCAATACGAGAGGGAAGAGTCAGATATAAAAATGTATAGTCATAAGTGAAACACACAAATAAATAGAATTTAGATAAATGAACGTACTTTTCGGTTGTAAGGATTTAAAGGCAAATGTTGGAATTTACGAATAGCCCGAGGTTAGGCAAAACTTGGTAGCCTCACCTAGAAAGAATTTACATTAGAAAATAGTGGTAACACTTTGGATTATATAGAGTAGAGGTAGCAATAAGGAAATTGTAGTGGAAAATAAATGTAACTTTGGATTATATAGAGTCAAGGTAACAAAATGGAAATTATACTGGAAAATACACGTTACACTTTGGATTATATAGAGTAAAGGTAGTAATAAGGAAATCATATTGGAAAATATTTAGAGCATTTTGAATTGTAATAGTTAAGGAATTTGAACTGACTAAATTGTTGAGCAATAAATATATGAATCATTCAACCAAAACATGTATTTCAAGCCTGCCTTCAACATAAAGTTAACAATGAAGCTAAAGGTAAATCTACGCACTGACTGCTAGCATACAAATTAAATTATATAACGAGAAAAAAATATAAGTATGTATATAAGAACACTGATTCCCAATAAATATATATAACAACTGGCCGCAATGAAGAACCTAAGCGCAAAGAAAATAATCTTGAGCATAATTAAGCAAATTAAATTTAAACAAGACAGATGTTGAAGGTACGCTGTAGTCTATAAGAATAAAAAAGGAATGTTTGTAAATTAATATTAAGGAATATTGTACTAATTTTGAAAAAAAGGAATATAAAAAAAAAACAAGAAAGCATAAATAAAAAACATATAAGAAAAGAACATAACATAAAGAAGAAAAGAAGAAAAAATATATAAGAGAAGAATATAAGGAAAAAAAAATATAAATAAAAAAAAAAAAAATATATAACACATAAGACAAATGAATTCAAAAAATTTACTATCGAAATTATAACAAAAAAAAATTAAGATGGAACAGTCGGAGGCAACAGCATATGGCCCATTCAACCCCAAAATCAACAGTAACTAAATGGTTTTCGAGTTTTTGTGAGAAGTTAGAATATTTTTCAATCGATAATCCGGATCCAGAATTCTCTACAAGCACTGAGGAAACCCACACAGGTGAAGAATCTAACGAAAAGAAGGACAACGAGGAAGGAACAAATAACAAAACTAACGTATTGATGTCAAGCAACCAGGAAACTTATCAGATAACAGAACCGGGAATAGAAAATCAGATAGAAGGAAATATAGAAACAGAAGATATACAACAAACACCAGAAAAGCCAGAAACAGACATAGTGCAGCTGAGACACGGGAGAAAATATTGTAAGACGAACTCGGACCAAGGAAAAGACGACCACGCCAACAACAAACCACAGCCAACAACAATAAGCACACGAACAGAGATCGAGAAAAAAGAAATTGAGGAAACAAAAGGAATAGAAGTTCAAGAAACTAAAGTAACTGAGAGCAAGAGAATGGCCAACATACAATTAGTAAACAACGTGTTACACAATAACGTACCGATACTAATGGGGGAAGACAGTCTCCGAAAACAAAATGAAGTAAATGAATTCATTAGCTGCCGCGCCTGGGATACGAGACCCTCACAGAAGCACAAGATAAGGCGCTTTTTATAAGACTATTACCGACACGGTTAAGAGGGCGCGCTTTAGAAGCCGTACAAGCTGGGGTAAATGACACACTCGATGATGTATTCAACACCCTTAGATCGAACTTAATCCAGAATACCTCCTACATCATACCTACCTACATGGAAACACTGATGGGCTACTTCAATAGGGTTAAAACACTCATAAATGCTTGCAAGAACGCAGCAGAACAACAATACGCCAACGGGGGTGAAGGTTTAAAGATACAAATCGAAGAAGTAGCCCTGCATTGCTTTAAGTTAGGGATAAAAAACTCTAACTACAAGTTCTACCTGCTCCAGGATTGCGACAACAACTTGGAATCCTGAGGAAGAAAAATAGCAAGGCTTGAACAAACTGAGCAATGTATGCAACAGGGCACTAGGAATCAATACCTTGCGAGTCTGCAACCAGTAATCCCAGGGTTGCACACCATGAACCAATCTGAAAACCAGTTTCACAATCAAGTGAAAAAAGAACCCCGAACGTTTGGACAGAACCAGCAACAACTACAATACCAGTCGGCGAGTAACTACAGCAGATACAATGGGTGCCAAGAGACGCCAAGAAACTACAACACCAATACACCCCGGGAGACACAGGATAAGCGGCAGATAAGATGTCATTTCTGTGGAAGACCAGGACACGTGATAGCTGAATGTCGTACGAAGCAAATGACCCCATTCTGTACGAGTTGTAAGACATATGGCCATACGATTCAAAACTGTAACGCGCACGGCAGAAATCAACAAAACCAAGCTTCAAATGGATATAGAGGGCGTCAAGTGAATCACGCCACCGCGAACGCAACAAACGAGAAATGTAATTTCTGTCTGGAAAATGGACATACGGAATTCAGGTGCTATTTAAGGGAAAGATGGGAACGGTTGTAGCTAGAAAAACAAGCAGCAAACATACAAACGGGAAACTGCGAAGAGACGACCGGGCACACCGCGAGTCGTCGCTAACAGAAAAAGGAAAGCGGTGTGAAACCTGTCCAGACGTCCCTATAGTAAATTTACCCCTAAGTATTGCAAGAAGTAGCAGGAATAAGTTCATAGTAGACGCAGGAGCCGAAATAAGTCTCATAAAGGAGGAAGAAATTAATGAATCAATGAAAAAGGACATAAATAGGGAAGAGATAATCAGGCTCAACACCATTTCAGGGGAAATTTCCACGAAGGGGACCATCACAGGGCACATAAATTTGGGAAAGATATATCCATGCAAATTCCACATCATCGAAACTGTCAACGAAAGTAGTGTAACGGGTCTGCTGGGCAACGACTTCTTGTCCAGACATTGTAACATCGAGGGCCCCGCGAAAAAGCTCGTGTTCTTGTCCACAAGTAATGGGCAAAGAACGGTTATTAAACTCGAGGAAAACCAAAACAGAAGTACGAATGACGTTCATTTTGTGGACGTCATAGCAGCTTGTAAAACAAACCTTGACCGTAGCCACACCAGGGAGGGAGACACCCGAGAATTCCAAAGTAAAATGGGGGGTGATAAGAAACCTGCAATACTGGAAAAAGATTACGCCAAGCAGCCAGAGGAATCCCGACAAACGGAGAAACCAGGGAACAGAACCAACGTCAGGCAAAACTGTCCGAATACATGTGATAACACAGGGGAAGTAATGCCTACAGCGGAAGTGTTGAAAGATCTGGGAAAACTCTTCGAGACAGGTACAGCGCATGAAAACTACGAGAGTGGGATGCGTACCGGGGGGAGTAATTTAAAATGTTTTCCATTCCATACTCGCACGTATGGGGAGAACGAAGAAAGCTGCGAAGAAAGTAATTTAAAATGTTTTCCATTCCATACTCGCACGTATGGGGAAAATGAAGGAAGCTGCGAAAAAAGTTGCTCAAAGGAAGAATTTATAACCACAGAGCCCAGGAACATCATAATACCGGGAAGGACAGTGAAATGTGTGGAAATGATCACGGACAAAGAAGGACAGTATGTCACCGAAGGAGAGGAGATAAAACCGGGTGTATATATTAGTAACGCGCTCGTGCAGTCAACAAATAGGAAAATAAAACTGAGCGTGCCTAATGTAAACAATTATAAAGTGGAGGTCAACAATGTGACAGTAAAATTGAGGAAGTACGAAGAAACGACAGCACCTAACCAAAACGACACTAATAACTCTGAAAAAAGACTCGTGTATTGCACCAGCACCGATGCAGGGAAACAAGAAGCGGCGCGTGCATAATAACCGGTTGAAAATATTCAATTAATAAGAGAACCCCGTCCCCGAAGTTATTTAACTGATACCAGATTCTCGTTCCCACACACGATAGCCCCAACAGCATTCTAAAGTCCACTTACTAATAATAACTCTATCCCTAATCACCAGGCCAAAAATGAACCAAAACATTGAAACAGCTGAAGTCGATGATTTAGGGTTAACGAAGGTCGAATTTGACAACATCCTGCAGGAAGCAGATCAACTGTTCCAAAAACTCCAATTGAACAAGCCAGAAATGGAACAAGAGTCACCCATGGAGGAGCTGGGCAAATTCAATGTAAGAATCAACCACACGATCAGAAGACCAATTCACTCCGGAAGACATAACTTGGGGATACGTCCTAATCAAGAAGCAGTGGGTCAAACTCTTCCATCCAAAAAGAGGCCGAAAAATGGACGAAGGACGGTCAAAAAAGGATGCTGGTTAAATTCAAATAAGATAATAAGTTAATATAAGTTACAAAAGAAATGAAGTTAAAAGGGAACCAATAAATACTAGAGTTAAAACACTGAAATGAAGCCATGGAAACACTAGGAATATAAGATAAAATTACACTAACACATGCACTCGAACCTCGCGAATCTCTCACCGTTTGAAATACTCACAACCACAAACTCTAAAGATCATATTGACCCACATTTATCCCACTAACCCTGGGGAGGACTTCTGAAAGGGGGAGGAATGTTGTGAATGATGTCAAGATTAAAATAAACATAATTAGAAATAACTCATTCACATAACTCACGATACCCATAACAACATCAAAAGACATAAGCAATCGAAAGAAGATCACTATCCTCGTCAACAAGCATAACCATAATACTGAAAACTTATGATATTCCGTAGAAACATAAAATACACAACACCTCTCTGTCATAACCTACTCTGAAATGTCAAAACGAAAATGTAAACAACTCACGCGATCAGTTCTAAAAAACTAGGCTGGTCGCTGAGAGATGGCGCCACGGCACACAAGGTGGATTTCGTGAAATATGGCAACCACGCAAAATGAAGCAAAGTCCCGGTTTCAGGAAATATAATGCGAAGAAAATTTCAGGAAATTATCAGTCGCTGATTGGATCTCTCCTTGGACAGTGGGCACTAAAAGGAAATAGTAAGTAGATCCCTACCGAAAACGGTTCTAGCAACCTATCGGCTTTTAGGAAACTCAAAGGGTTGAAAGTGGTTCTTGTAACCCACCAACCCGGGCTCCAGCCACACTACCGAACACGGTTCTCGTAACCTATCGGTATTGGAGGGGAATTCCCAGTTGAAAGCGGCTATCAGAGCCCTACAACTGAGTTCCTGACCAGGCATTAATCAGGGCTATTTCGTAGTGTCGGGGACAGCACGAGCTACGCTAGCGGAGGCACTACGGGATTCAGCGGCCGGCCCAAGACCAATCTCCTTGTAAGAGTACCGGGCCAGGAGACGAGGTAGGACAGAAGACAACACACCAGCACCGGAGCCCCCTCATCCCCCGAAGTATCGCACTGGCGCGGAAGCTAAGTTCCGGCGAGCAATCGAGGAGGTTCGCCGTCGCCTGCTGATTGCGGTTGGGCAGGAAGAGCGCATGCGGATCAGCCGTGAGCTCCAGAGGCTCCATAGCGAACGGCTGCGATACCGCCAAGAGAAGAGGCAGGCACGGAAGCGTCAGAAGACCAGTACGAGAGGGAAGAGTCAGATATAAAAATGTATAGTCATAAGTGAAACACACAAATAAATAGAATTTAGTTAAATGAACGTACTTTTCGGTTGTAAGGATTTAAAGGCAAATGTTGGAATTTACGAATAGCCCGAGGTTAGGCAAAACTTGGTAGCCTCACCTAGAAAGAATTTACATTAGAAAATAGTGGTAACACTTTGGATTATATAGAGTAGAGGTAGCAATAAGGAAATTGTAGTGGAAAATAAATGTAACTTTGGATTATATAGAGTCAAGGTAACAAAATGGAAATTATACTGGAAAATACACGTAACACTTTGGATTATATAGAGTAAAGGTAGTAATAAGGAAATCATATTGGAAAATATTTAGAGCATTTTGAATTGTAATAGTTAAGGAATTAGAACTGACTAAATTGTTGAGCAATAAATAGATGAATCATTCAACCAAAACATGTATTTAAAGCCTGCCTTCAAAATAAAGTTAACAATGAAGCTAAAGGTAAATCTACGCACTGACTGCTAGCATAAAAATTAAATTATTTAACAAGAAAAAAATATAAGTATATATATAAGAACACAGATTCAAATATATATGTATATAACACACATGTGCAATAAAATTTGCAATATTGTTTTCCCAACGGACGCAGTGTTCCGGGCGCGCCAGTGGTGCAACGATGTTGTCGCCACATCCGAGAAAATATCGTCGCAACATTGTTGCCCATCGCGATCGGATTTCGATGCACAAATAGAAATCCGATCGCGTTGGGAGAAGCGAGAAGCGAAAATTGCTGATCGCGGGCATTTTTGAGCGCCATGCGCGACATGCCAGGAATGCGCGATCAGCGGTTTGCGCCCGCTGATAAGCGACCGCGGAACTCACACGACACACAGTCACGGCCGGCAGTCGGTAGTTGGAGGAGTTGGCTGTTGTCTCTATTTCGAGACTCGTTTAACTAAATCTTAAATTTTTCTTTTACAAAAATCCTAAATGAAAATATTGTATAGTGTTAAAAAAAAAAAACTATTTAATAAATCAAAAATATTTCTTAAATTTTGAAACAGTTTAAAAGAAGTCCTAGATAAAAATTAACAAAATCCTAGACGGAAATATAAAAGTTTTATAAATTTTGAATAGTGTTTCATAAATGAATGTTTAATAAATTTTTAAATAGTTTAGAGGAAGTCCTAGATGAAAATTAACAAAATCCTAGATGAAAAATGAAAATTTTATAGTGTAAAAAACACAATTAAAAAAATCAATAATATTTAATAAATTTTGAAAAAGTTTAAGAGAAGTCCTTGGTAAATATTAACAAAATCCTAGACGGAAAAATAAAAGTTTATATAAATTTTGAATAGTGTTTTTATAAATTTTGAATAGTGTTTAATAAACGAATGTTTAATAAATTTTTAAATAGTTTAGAGGAGGTCCTAGATGGAAAATGAAAATTTTAGTGTAAAAAAAAAAAAAAAAAAACAAATTTAATAAATCAATAATATTTAATAAATTTTGAAATAGTTTAAAAGAAGTCCTAGATGAAAATTAACAAAATCCTAGATTGAAAATGAAAGTTTTATCAATTTTGAATAAGCGTTCTAAAACCAATCTGACAAAATCCCAAATGAAAATTTCATAGTGTTAAAAAAAAACAAAAAACAATTTAATAAAGGAATAATTAATAAATTTTGAAATGGTTTGAGGAAGTGCTAGACGGACAAATGAAAGTTTTATAAATTTTGAATAGTGTTTCAAAACCAATTTGACAAAACCCCAAATGAAAATTTTTATATATTTTGAATAGTGTTTTAAAAACAATTTAATAAAATCTTCAATAAAAATTTTATAAAACTAGGAACAGTGTCTTAAGATAAAAAAAAAATAATTTAACTTAATCCTAAGTGAACATTTATAGAGGTATTATAAATAAACAGATTGTTATAACCTGGAAATGTGGTTTGAAAATCGTATGTGTATGGAAATAGTTTTTTTTTAATACGTTTAACAACAATCCTAAAACTCCATTTGGCGTGGTTGACGTGAAAAGAACTTATGAAAGAACTTATGGAACAAAAGACAGGTGCGGGTGAACTTCTCCCACAAGCACTCCCCGTTTCCTAACTCAAGATAGAGAGTTAAAACTTTTAAAACACCTGTCCCTTTCCTTTTACTTTTCCTCCTCTTCCTTTCCCTTTGCATCATTTGCTTCTTTCTTTCCCCCCTCCCCCATATACCCCCCTTCTACCAAATCCTTCAGACTTCTGAGTTCCAGCCTCATCGATCTCAGATCTTCCTTAACCTTTGGCCTCAAACTTCGCCTCCTCTACCACTCTTATCCTCTCCTTACGCTCGCTTTCAATCTCCTCAAGGGAGATCTTCACCGCCTTCCGCAATTCTTTCTCCACTTTCCCTCGCTTCTCTTCCTCTTCCCTCATTCTCTTATAGAATTTTCTCCTCTCTGCTGCCACCTTCTTCCTGTCCTCTCCTATCTTGTCGATCATCTTCAATACCTTCTCCAACGACACCTCCTCCCCGGCCAGCTCCCCATCAGTCTTCCCTCTTTCTTCACGCTTCGAGTTTTCTCTGGTTGTCGGCTTTTCCCGTTTATTCCCCTAAACGCTGTTACCTCACGGCGGGGTCTTGGCAACCTTTTCTGACTTGTTTAGGACAAGCGAGGCCTCTTGTCTCTTCACCCGCTCAATCTTCTCCGCCATAGCCCTCGGTCCCTTCCTTTCCAACACCGGATTCTTAAGCTTCCTCCTACTATCCAACGCCTCGTTAATGGTCTGCTGCCTTCTCTCAGCCTCCATTGTGTATGAGCCGCTGCCTTATCACACCAACAGACGTTTACCGTGAATCAGTTAACGACACCTGCAAATGTTTCATTGAACGCTTTCCTAGATTTTTGCTCAAGTTTACACACTAATGTCAATATATTATATTATGTAAATATCATAAAATTTGAATTGCATACAAAAATTTCAAAGGGACCAGAGAGAAAAATCAAAAATTTCATTTGCGTAGAATATTCTTGCTGTCCTAGTACATGCACTTAGGCGCTTCTAACTGCATTAATTTCCTTTAGTTAAATACATTTCAGTGAAATTTCCATATCAGCTGTTATTCGTTCGTTGTTTTCGTTTGTTCTTTAAATGTTTTTTATTGTACAAATGAATCACTGTAAAGTCCCGCTTCACTAGAACTGTACTTTATTTCACCAACGATCCCACCGAGAGTTATATTTTTTCCAGTTATCCACGAACAGGTTGACATCAATCATCCCAAATTATTCGATCGCACAAACAACTCCACATGTAGCACCTACACCTGACAGCGGTATGTGCGTGTATTAAATGATTCCACCCAGCAATGTGACTAATTGTAGAAGTGGTCATAATCTCGTTAAGGAAAATTCCGAAAAATTGTCACGAAATGCAATTGACTTGAATCACACTAAATCACAAAATTTACAGAAAATTTTCAGTTTCTCTTTCGAAAATTAAAGTTTGATACAATAAATTGTATTCACTTTCTTATTTGTGTCACTTTACTGTTTTCACCTTGCAGTACACAGTAGTAATTCTTCTTCTAATTCAATTGTAATTTTCAAAACTTTCAAATTCAAAATCCACCGGAACTCAATTTCAACGTTCTCAAATCTGCCGCTGTCGAAACAAGACTCCTCTATATATTTTTATATATATATAAGATAAGATTTTTATTTTATGTAATTGTATTATTACACTGTTTTTGCTTGATATTTCTGTATTGTGAACTTGCTCTAAGTTGAGATAAGTAAATAAATAAATAAACATTGGGCTGGCCGCGAGGTGTCCTGGCAGTCGCATACATTGCTCGGTTTGCTCAAGCCTTCTAACCTTCGTCCCTCGTGCCCTAAGGGCATTTTCCGCGTCTTTCGACACATAAAATTTTGTAGCTGGAGTCTAGTTCACCCATTTTGAAACAGTGTACTCCGTTTTCCTCTATTTCGGCCCTCAGACCATCTCCACCATTTGCGTACTGGAATTCAGCTCCTGTTTTGCAGGCATCTACTAACCCTTTCACCCGGTTATATTACCCCAACAGTGTTTATGTTGGTAGTTGCTGAACGCTCCCTAATTGTGTGTTAAGCGCAATGTAGGAGGTCTCTTGGAATAGGCTGGCTCTTAGCATGGCGAAAATATTTTCTTACATGTCACATACTTCTGTCCGCACCGCCTCTAGTCGTCGTCCTCTCAGGCGTGTTGGTAATAACCGGGTGAATAACACCTTGTCCTGTACTTCCACGGGAGTTTCGTAGCCTAGCCGAGCGCAATTTACGAATTCATTTATTTCGCTTTGTTTACGTGGGCTATCCTCTCCTATCAATATCGGTACATTCTTGTACAGGATGTTGTTGACTAATGTTACGTTAGCCATTTTTTTATCTTTTAGTTCAGTGGTATCCCTGCTAGTTGTTGCTTGCAGCTCGTGTTGTTCTGTTGGCCGTGGGTTATACTGGCTATTTTTGCAATTTCCGGGGTCCGAATTTGTGCGGAGGTAATGTATCCCGTGCCTAAGAGCTACTATTTCATTTGTTCTGCCGGTCTATCCTCGTTTTCCGTTTCTTAGGTCACCTCCTCATTGGGCGTAACCGGCTCGCTGTTATTTCGATCTTGATATCCTGCTGATACTTGCTCTTGATCTAGTTCCACTTCGTTTGGACTTATTTCTCCTTGATGGGCGGCTCATTTGCTTCTTGAAAGATGGGATCCGGGTTATCGATACTGAAAGATTCTGTTCTTTCCATTAAATGACTTACGTTTACAGTAAGTGGCAGTTTTGGTGTGGAATGTACCATACAAATCTTTATAAATACTTTTTTTTTATTTTGTTCATATTAATTTCTCATTTTTATTTTACTTTTCCTTTTTAATTATTGTTTTTCTTCTTTCCAGTTGGCTACATCCACAACCAACTTACATGCGGTTCTATCTATACGATCAAATACAATTCAAATACATGTGGTCTTACATTTTGAATACATTTGTACCTTAATTTGCATTATACAATTTTAATTCTGGCTTATAACCAAGTTACATGCGTCTCTGTATAAAATAGGATTTACAATTCAATAGATAAATCGAGACAGCTTACAATTCCATAATTCCATCCATACGGTTTCACAGTTTTTGTTATAATTACGTTACACAATAACATTTTATTAGCGTTTTTGTTTCTCAATGTTATACGGCGTTTACACCGACCGAAATCTAGTAGATTAAGCGACTTGAGAAGATTTCGCCCGAAATCATGCTGAAACCTCCAAGATTTACCATACATTTTCGAAATCTTCTCGGGAGTAGATTTATTCGAAATCTGCACTAAATCACCTCAGTAGCACCATATAGTGCTGATCACTTGTGCCATTTAACGTATTTTAGCACAATTGAGTACTCTTTCGACGTATGCGAAGTGAGTTCAATTGGTTGTTGTGCACGTTGTTTAATTTCATTATGTGGCGCGATTTTTAATTTTGAAAATTTATTTTAGTTTTAATAAAAAAAAATCAAAAGATGCAAGGGAAGGCATAGACTATTGTCCAAAATAGATTTGTAATAGATTTGAAGCAACACAGAACCACAAAACACTACAATTTCAGATGAAAAATGTCGAAGTGTCAAACTAAATCTCCTCACTGGCGGTGTAAATGGGCGAGGAGGTTTATCAAATCATCTCACGAAATCTACTAGATTTTGGTCGGTGTAAACGCGGTATTAAACTTTTAGTTCTTAACTGTTCTGAAGATTCCTCTTGTGCACCATCAACAATTGTTTTTGTTTTCCGATTTTTATGAAATTTCTTGTCAAAGATTTTATTCTATTTTTCCTAACAACAGATTATTTCCGATATCTTCGAAACTATAGCCGTGTTCTTTTGGTCACTCTAACCGAACAGAACTGTCAAATCCCATACATTTAATAGAACAAGTTTAGTTTTCGACTAATTTGCAGTTCTGAACAGAATAGTTGAGCTAGAAATGTCCAGATGGCGACATGGATCATTTTCCTTGACGCGAACCTAAATTTTTCCTTAAATTCCACAAAATTACAATTTCTTCAAAATTTTCGTTTGATTTCATTGCCAAGTTCCTTATTCTCATTTAAATTCAAGTAATATGTCAGGTATTTATGCAACCAAGGGCTCACAAAATGGAAAAAAATCGAAGTAAGTTCATATAAATGGTAAGTGAAGTTGGTAAAAGTTTGTAATCTATCGAGAACAATTCCGATGCGTTCTTTTGCTACTCTAGTTTTGTACTCTAGTTTTCCTATTTGACTATAATTTTAGTTTTCGAGAGGGTCATGACACAGCTAGAGACTAAAGCTATGCGCTGTAAAGAAAACGTCACCTCATGTTCGCCAAAGAATATTCACATGCCAGAGATGGAAGGACTACAGTGAGTGCTACACTGTTACACTACAGGTGTATATCAAATGAATACAATTGTTAGAAAATGATTATATACCCAAATCTGAAATACCTTTGGAATCCAGATTTGTCTCAGAATAGCCAGATTTGTCTCAGTGTTGAAATTTCGACGAAGTTATTTGTCAATTGAAATAGGGTTTTCTGATGAGTGGCCAGCTTTAAATTTCACTTAAACAGTGAAATAAATGTGTTTCAAGTTGACTCAAAACCCCCTGGATGTAGTGGTCTTGACAAGCCATGAAGCAGATTTTGCCTATGTGTGTGTAAGGGCCGTCGTCTCTCGATATTCCGCGTAGTAAAGTACGACAAATTCATCGCGTTTGTTATTTCGTCCGCGAATTTCATGTAATTTAAGTGTTTAAAATGGTTATTTTATATAAAATTTATGATGAGTGCTATTATCAAAGTATTTTTCATTAATCTAAAACAAAGTCTAAATCGAAAAATCCGCCAAACGCGCACAAAATCGGATTTTGTCGGCGATATGAATTTTGACGTTTGTTGTTTTGTCGGTAAACAAACGCAAATATTTATTAAACTTAGTGTTTGTGATTCTAAAATAGTGAAATAATATTTATATTAATAATGACATAATAAAATAACAATTTATTGTGATGGTTTGAATATAAAGTAAATTATAGCAATATATAAATTGCTAAAAAAAATTATTTTTATATGCTGAACTTGTGAAAATATGTAACAATTTAAATAAAACGTTTATAAATGTAACATGTTAAAAATGATTTATGTAAATTTCAATTTTTTATAATAAAGGAAGCTTGAAATATAATAAAAAGTGTTTTTTTATTTAATTTTTCATGTACAAAAATTGTTAACATTTCATATTTATATGTTATAATTTTAATATTTTTATTATTTTTTGTTGATTTCCCTTGTTATTGTTTTATATATCGTATATTTGGTTGTTTTTTATTGTTAATTTGTAAATAACGCAATTTTCTCATTCAATTTTTATATATGTGAATTCATTTTCCTATATAATTTAATTTTATTCCACTTTTCTATATATAAATATATATTAATACTTATTTCTATATAAATCTATTCAATTTTGTGTATAATAAAATTTATAAAATGAATAAAAAAGAGAGTTTTATTGCAAAATATTTGCGTTTTTTAAAACTCCCGCAATGAATATTTCATTTCTTGTTTGAAATTTCATGTTCTTCGATGTGCAACCGGCCCTTTGATGCTATGGGTGTGGTAGTAGAAAAGTCTGGTTCATGGCTTGTAGTACTACCACATCCAGGGGGTTTTGGTTGACTTAAAATATATTTGAATTTAATGTGAATTACACTATATGTTTATTTATATGGTTAAGTGAATGTCAATGACTTTTTCGAATGAGTGCAATACGTAAAAAACGTCAAACTTCGAACTTGAAATTTTGAATGGCATTAAAGGAGAACTTGAAAATATTTAATGAAAATGCAATGGTCTTGCTTCTGTGAATGATGTACAAAAATGATGATTGCGTTTCAGTTTTTTGGCGTCACTTCGATTCTTTATCAGCAGAAACATTCCATTCTCTCATCAGATAAGAAATTTTAGCCGCCAAAATGAGTCCACCACGATTCGTGATGCCACATCTACAAAATCATGAAAGTGGTGCTGCTACTCCCGAACTCCTCAACAGGTAATGATAACAGAATCGAAGTATTGGTTCATGGAATTCAAAAAAAGCTCATCACTGACAATGGCACAAAATATTTGTCAAGCGAGTTCAGATAATTTCAAGGTTCGTGGAAATTTGATCATTCAACGTCAGGTACTCACCATCACCAAGAAATTGGACTAGCCGAGAGAGCTGCACAGACCGCTAAAAACAAACTGAGAAGATGAAGTCTCGACGGATCGGATGTACAGTTAGCTTTAATGAGCTGGCGCAACACACTAAGAAACGAGTGTCTAGGGCCACCACAATATCGGTTGTTCAGTATAGCAACAATATCTAGGCTGCCAACGACAGTGTCAAAACTTAACCCAAAGTAAAGCATAATATACCTCATCAGTTACAACGTTTGAGAAATTAACAAGCGAAATATAGCAACAGAATCAGGAAAAACCCAATGGAATTCAAGAGCCTATCGACCACCCATTTAAAAATGACGCGGAAGATAGTTTTATCGAATCCCATTATTAAAGTGTTGCCACCCAAGGTCTTGATAAGGAACCTCGTGATTACCATTTAATTACTTTTTAAACAAGAGAAAATTATGCCAGAAAACTTCTTAACCAGAACATTTTGATAAGGTTTAGAAGTTTAATTAAATTTATCAAAAATCTACTAGAAATCTACTAACTTAGATACTAGAAATCTACTAGCTCCCACTAGGAATTCTTCTATTCTACTAGCTGGAATTATTTTCTACTATGAGGTTTCTAATTCTACTAGATCTAATGGAAAATCTACTAGATTTGCAACACTGACAAGGATGGAAAGTCAACCAGTAAAGAAAGTATAACCATGAGGAGAGAACAATGAGTCGCTCAACGAAGCCAACATCCGATAACATAACTCTAACCCGCACAGGAAGGAAAGTTAAACGGCCTGAGAAATTGTACCTATGAGAAGCTAAAGAAGGACATGTAACATAAGGAACAGTAGTGACAACATTCATGACTGTTACTATTGTGGCGCTGGGATCGTCTTATATGCTTAGATCATAGAGCACAGAATATGACATGATGACAGATGAGCGTGCAATTGTAACGCAACCTAACAACATTTACAATCACACTTGGACGAAAAGCATTGCCGTCGGAAAAACAAGTAAGTTAAAATAAGTAGATTTTGCCACAAGCAATGAAAAACACAATTTTTTTTTATCAGAAACATTTATTAATAACTTTTACTTATGTAGCATGTTCGTAGTTATAAGATAAACTATTGAAAAAGTTCATTATACATATTTATTTACATATTATAGTACTACTCGACTGCACGTATTTGACACAAAGCTCACAACCGATGCGTCATTTGCCAAGTTCCTTATTCTCAAACTGGAAATTCGATTACTAACACAATGTTTTTCACTTCGAAAATTATAAAAATAGTTAGCGAAAATATTGTGTTTCACTTTCTTGAAATATGAAATGCTTTCGTTCCGTACAAAATAATAATTAAAACACTTCTTTACAAAACACTTTATGTTTTCATATTGTTGAAAAACGGATGAAAAGATAACACCAACGTAATGAGAAAATGATGATTTGATTTTATTGTTAACGTAATGATTGATAAAAATGAGAAACTTGTTTTGTTTTGTTTTGTTTTTATTGTTTATACACCAAAAAATAATATATATTACATAATATTAATATTAAGTAATACCTCAGAGATAATTGCTTACCTTTTCGAGGTTTGGTGTAACCTTAAAACTACTTATAACTACTTATAGACAGAATACGAAAATTATCTATTATTGTCTAGGATATAGTGTTTAGTTCAATTTTTCAATCTCAACAGTTTACTTGAATCCATTTTTTAAGCTTATTTTTTATACATCCTTTACTATTCAGAGTTTTTAATTCTTTCGGAAGTGAGTTAAATATACATAAGGCTCTTACTTTGCTGTTTTTGATACTAATAGTCTTATTTCTTTTTGGTAAAATTAGGCTTTTATTCCTTGTGGTACTATTAGACTGTAAATACTTATTTTTCAATTCATTGTAATTTTGTTTTAAAGATTCATATGAGAAAAGTTGATCTAGTTTTAAAGGGTAGCTCGTAGCGTTATACCTATTGTTATTAATTATTTTTAACACTTTATTTTGTCTATCTTGAAGCAAATTTAAGTGGCTCGAGTATGCTCCACCCCATGCAATTATTCCATAGCTTATAAGGCTATGAAACAGCGCATAGTAAATCATGTACAGTGTTTCGGTGTTTAGTATTCTACTTAGCTTATAGAAAATGAACGTCAAATATTTAGTTCTATTTAAAATATATTCTATATGAGCATGCCATGTAAGCCTATAATCAAATACAACCCCTAAATATTTACATACTTCAACTCTTTTCAATTCTTTTCCTTTTACAGAGATATGAAATTGTTTAGGCACACTTATTTGATAACTACCGAATGTCATGTATACCGTTTTATCGACATTCAGTGTCAATTTATTAAAAGCTTACCAGTCGCTTACATCACTGAGGTAGCTATTCATATTATTTTCTACTTCGGACCACTTTTCCCCATAAGATATTATAGCAGTATCATCCGCAAATGACAATATAGTTTCATTAGGCATATTTTTTAATAAATCATTTACATACAGTATGAATAGAAGTGGTCCAAGTATAGTCCCTTGAGGCACCCCCACTACAACCTCACAAATATCACTGGCAACTCCATTAACTTTAACTCTTTGTTTTTGACCTCTAAGATATGAAGCCATGAGTAAGTGTGCATTTCCCCTTATCCCGTACCAATATAATTTATCTAATAAAATTTGGTGATTTACTGTATCGAATGCTCTGGCTAGGTCTAGAAATGTTACTGCAATAAGGTCATTGTTATTTATTTTACTATATATCAGATTTGTTAAGAAGCTTACAGCGTCTTTAGTTCCCGTGTTTTCCATGAAACCGTATTGTCTGTCCGAAATTAATTTATGTTTTTTTACAAATTCTAGCACTCTGCGATAAAAAAATTTTTCCAGTATCTTTGCCAAGTTAGAAATCAAGGAAATTGGCCTGTAATTGATCATCTTACTTTTTTCGTTCGCTTTGTGTACCGGAATAACATCTGCGTGTTTGAAAGCATTTGGCCATATAGAGTTCTCAAAAGAAAGGTTAACAATGTGAACTAAAGGCTCTGCAATGTAATCCTTAATGGTCTTGATAGTCTGAGCGTTAATGTTATCCAACCCTCCATTTTTCAGTTTTAGACTGTTAATAATTCCAACCACTTCATCATAGTTTGTGGGCTTAAGGAAGATCGTAATAGGGTTATATGGTGGCATTGTAATATTTAGATTATTTGGGTGTTTGATTTTATCACTGAGCTTCGAACCAATACAGCTAAAGTATTTATTAAAACAGTTCGATATTTTTAACGAATCCAGAATCTTTGAATTGTTTTCACTATATATATAGCTTATATCCCCAGATCCATTAGACTTTTTGCCTAATTTATTATTAATAAATTTCCACAGATTTTTCGAGTTATTAATGTTACTTGTAACTTGTTGCCTATCATATAGTTCCTCAGCTTCTTTAATAACTTTACCCAGTAATTTTTGATATTTCCTGTAATCTTCTTTCAGAGCTAAATTATTTGGTTCCAATTGCCACATTTCATACAGTAATTCTTTCTTTTTACAAGATATTAAAATACCTTTGGTAATCCATGAGTTTCGCGGTTCATATTTAAGTTTTCTTCTTGACTTAGTCTTATGCTTAACAATACATTGTGTAATTTTTCCTATTAGCAGTTCAGCTGCAGCATTGGGGTCTTGCATTAATAATATAGCGCCCCAATCTGTTTTTCCAGCGTTAACTCTTATTTTTGTATAATTTATTTGATCCAAGTTTTTAATTTTTTTACCCAGTATACATTTTTTTAATTTAAGAAACAGAGGCTAGTGATCAGTAATCATACTTGTAAGTTTATATGCTTCATAATCTACATTAAGATTTTTAATAAAGATATTATCAATGCAGGTCCCCGTTTTGTTATTATGTTCAGATGGTCTGGTAATATTTTGAAATCCTGGAACAAATCCATTTTCAAGACAGATATGTTGTAGCTCAGAACTAAACATGTCATTTACTAGTAAATCTATATTATGGTCTTGTAGAATGGTGGACTCCTTTTTTTAATGTTTTTTTGCGTGTAAGGAAAGGATAAATTTATCTCCACTCTACACAATGTACTTACGGTATTTTTTGATTTTTGGCTTCTAACAATATCGTCAGTAAAAATCAAAAGGATGATAATAAAGAAATTACTGTGTCTTTTTAATATTTAATTTTTATTACATAGGTTTAACTTGTCGAATTCTACTATTTTACATGTCCATTTAGCACGAATGTTGCTCACTTCTTTCACTTCGGTATTTACTCCCATTTACAGGCGAATGCTTTACTTTATAATTCTTTAAGTTATAAATTCCATATGGTTTGTACATTACTTGATTATAATTAATATAATTATTGCAGATTAACCTAAATCTGTAGCTTCTCCAATAACTTTAAAAAAAAATGGCCGACCTAACGCGAGTCACCCTGATGATTAATTTCTTTTTTGTTTTCTTTTTTAACCATCGCGCGTCTTCCTTAAGTCTACGAAAGAGTAACTTGCGGCGTGGTTGAGAATAGCTGTTGTTTCGTGTGTTGTTCGGTTTTTATGGCGGCAATTTTAATTTCCTATTTTTATTTATAAAAGGGCCGCTACAGTACTCCCCCGCCAGTGACTCTGTCACGATAAAAACTTTTTTGGCGGTTTAATTGTGCGGCCACTTCTGACCTGTACCACTGTAGCTGGGGGGTCGTACTGGAACGTCACATGTTTCTTTTTTGTTGGCAACTGTTCCTGATTATTCTTATTGCTAACGTTTTCCCTACTATTTGCATTTTTTTGTTTATTTTTTAAAATTTTTTGTTCATCAGGTGTTAATAGTTGCGTTCCATTCGCTGGTCTGCTCATGAGCAGATCAGCATTTACATTGGGAACAACAGCAAGAGCACTGCTCACGTAAAAAATTTTGATCCAGACTGTAGTTTTTGTTTTCAGGGTTGGTGGCACTGACGATTTCAATGAAAAATGTGTCAAATGCCAAATTTAATTTACTTCACCTTCAATAAATCTGCTCTTTGCGCCATATCTTATATTTAAATCACTTGCAAAAATTGAAATAAATTAAATGTAACTTAAATTGTTGAATTTAGTTTTGACAATTGCAATTCAAAGTTAAATGACAAATGTCAAAATATCAACAGGTTAGCCAACCTTTGAGAACAAAATTTTGTGCGTTCCATTCATCGTGAGCAATGCTCATGAGCAGATCAATGCGAATGGAACGCGACTAATATGTCGTTTTTTTCGTCGTTTTTCATCATCTGATTGTTTTGCGTCAAATCACTATCAATGAAAGCTGCTTTCACTCGGTCCAACGACACCTCCTGATGCTTCCCTCTAATATCCACAATTATGGTTGATTCTTTTTATTATTTTGTACGGGCCGTCATACGGCGGCGTAAGCGGTGGAGATACCGCGTCATTTCTAAGGAAAACATGAGAGCATGAGCTCAACGCAGACTGCACAAAAGGTTTGTATTGAGTATTGTGATTGGAAGCCTCGATCGGTCTAATTTTTTTGAAAAATTCTCTTAAATTTTTTACATATTCAGTTTGGGGAACGTTAGTTGAGTTGCTATCGAAGAATTCGCCCGGAAGGCGGAGGGACGAACCGTAAACTAACTCTGCCGGTGTGGCTGAAATGTCGGTTTTTAAAACGGAACGATGGCCAAGAAGAGCATTTGGGAGGTTGTCGACCCAATCGTTTGCGTTTCCGGTTTTTAGAGAGGATTTGATAGTTCGATGAAAGCGTTCTATCATGCCATTGGACTGTGGGTGATATGATGTCGTTTTGAAATGTTTGATACCCAACATTTTTGACAGTTCGGTAAATAGATTGGACTCGAATTGGCGGCCCCTATCCGTGGTGATAAAGCGGGGTACGCCAAAACGAGCTATCCAGTTATGCATTAATGCTCTAGCCACTGTTTCTGCTGTCATGTCTATGATTGGAACTGCCTCTGGCCAACGTGTGTATCTGTCGATACAAGTGAGTACGTAAGAAAATCCGCGAGAGGGAGGTAAAGGGCCAACGAGGTCTATGTTAATGTGGCTGAAACGCGTGTCGGGTACAAGAAATTGTTGGAACGGTTTTTTATTATGTCTTGACACTTTGCATTTCTGGCATGCAATGCAAGTTTTCGCGAAAATTCGACAGTCTTTGTTGATACTGGGCCAGACAAATCGATCGGTTATCAATTTTGTCGATGATTTGACGCCCGGGTGTGAGAGATTATGGATCTGGTTGAAATATGCTTTGCGGAGTGTCATTGGTATGTATGGTTTGTGTCGGTTAGTCGATATATCACAGTAAATTTTTGACTTCGTTCCGGGTATGTTGGTCAATTCCAGTTTCAGACTGGAGTCATGAGTCTTCAATAAGTTCCGTAACTGTGAATCGTTTTCTTGTTCACGTTGTAGTAGATCGTAGTCCAATGTGTGTAATTCTGAGATTTCCTTTTCGTCAATTCTGGACAACATGTTCGCGACAATGTTGTCCTTTCCAGAGACGTGTCTAATGTCAGTGGTGAATTGACCAATGAAATCAATATGACGAAGCTGGCGAGGTGACGTTTGTTCTAGTTTTTTGCTGAACATAAAAATTAATGGTTTGTGATCGGTGAAGATTGTAAACTTCCTGCCCTCTAACGATGTACGGAAAAATTTTACAGCCTGAAATATGGCTAAGAGCTCACGGTCGTACGTGCTGTACCTTTTTTGAGTCTCAGTAAGTTTTTTTGAATAAAATCCAAGTGGCTCTGCATGGCCGTTATTGATTTGATTGAGGGCGGCCCCCACACGATCGTCGGAGGCGTCGACATTTAAAATGATCTTGGAATGCATGCTTGGATGGGACAGAGTGACTGCGTTTTGTAATTCCCTTTTACATTGTTCGAAAGCGGAAATGGCGTCTTTGTTCCATTCAATTATTGTTTTGTCGTTTTTTGTATTTCCTTTAATGAGTCTTTGCAGTCTACCTTGCGGCTCGACTGCATCGGGCATACATAATCTGTAAAAATTGATCGATGCTATGAAACCTCTTAAATCCTTGGCTAGTTTTGGTAGAGATATTTTTTGAATGGCTTCTACTTTATTTGCTTGAGGACTTATGCCGGCGGCGTTTATGGTGAAACCCAGAAAGTCGATGGAGTCTTTTCCGAATTCGCATTTTTTCAAGTTTATCTTAACGCCATATTCACGGAAACGTTCAAAAACTATTTTGAGATGTGCGAAATGTTCTTCACGAGTCTTAGATGCGACTTGTACGTCGTCAATATATTTAAACACGAATGGAAGTCCTTGCAGGACTTGGTCAATGAAACGTTGGAATGTTGGACCGGCATTTCTTAAACCGAATGTCATGACGACGAATTCGAAAAGACCAAAAGGAGTAATGATTGCAGTCTTCGAAATATCTTCGTTATTAATCGGGATTTGGTGGTAGGCACGTGTGAGGTCTATTTTTGAAAAAATTGTGCAGCCGTGAAGGCCTATGGTACAATCTTTAATATTTGGAATGGGATATCGATCTGCGACGGTTACGGCATTTAAGCGCCTGTAGTCTCCACAAGGTCTCCACTCACCATTTTTCTTTGGGACCATGTGCAAAGGGCTGGACCAAGGCGATTTGGATGGTCTACAAATCCCCTGTGACATCATAAATTCAAATTCTCGTTTCGCAATGTCGTATTTTTCCGGCGTAAGCCTACGAGCCTTTGCAAAAACAGGTGGACCGTTAGTTACAATATGATGGACGATGTTTGTTTTGGCCGTCGTTTGATCGTTGAATGCCTGAATTGTTAAGTCTTTGAACTCGTTTAGTAATTGAGTCACTGGGTCTGAGTCGTTTAGTGCGTTAATGTTTAATGATGTAATATTGATTTCATTAGCGTCGACACGCCCAATTGATCCGATGGTTTTGAGTGAAGTGTTGCCATCTATTAATTGTGCACCGATGATTGGTCTTGTGACGTCGGCTACGATGAATGACCATGTGAAATTGCGGCGTAAGCCAAGTGTTACCGTGGTCAGTTTTTGGCCGAAAGTCTTGATTTGTGATCCGTTTGCAGCGAAAAGTTGCAAAGAATTGTCAGAAATTAGCTTTTTGCTCTTGTCTGGGGGAATTATTGACAAGTCTGAGCCAGAATCAATTAAAAAATTTAGCTTCATTAGTATATCGTAAATGAAGAGACGGCTTGACCAAGTGGACGTCGCGTTCGCCGCCATGACCGACGCTTTATTCAGTTTTTTGAATTTGGCGTTGTGTGTGGCGACTGGGCTCTAGGTTGCCCTTGGGACTCGTTGGGCCTCTTATAATATTTGCACCATTCTTTACATTTCTGCGCGTCCCGGCCAAATTTATAATGATACCAACATTTTTCATATTTACGATTGCCGGACGTGCTTCGGTCTCGTGAATTATTATTTGAAAAATTTGATCGTGAACGTGATCGGGAACGCCAATTGTTGGAACGAGTCCTGTTGTCAATAGCGTTTACTGTTGCGCTTAGTTGGTCTATCATCTTTGTTAATACCTCGATTTGTGAGTGGACTTCGCGCAAATGTTGAGGTCTTTCATTTGAAATTGGAGAATTTAACATTGAATGTTGTGACAATGCGCTTGAGGAATAGACTGAAGATGGCGTTGGAGAAGAAAACACCGAAGGTTGTGCTGCCATTGTGGGTTGTGCGAATGTCTCTGCAGTTTCGAAAACTGAAATATCGGAAATTCTGTCTGCTGCAGCTGCCTTTTCGGATAAACTACAAGACAATGTCGAAATTATTGAGCGGGTGTGAATGGGAAGTTTAGAGGACCAAAATGTTTCGAGTACTTGTTCAGTAATTATGCCCTTTGAAATCTCTCTCATTTCTCGCAAAAGTACTGATGGTCTTTTGTCTCCCTGTTGGATGCCGCGGAGTAGTCGTGTGAGTCTGTTAGTCTCGGATTGTTCGAACTCCTTAATTAACACTCCTTTGAGGGCATTGTATTTGTCTTTTTCAGGGGGATTTCGGATTAGTTCGGCAACCACTTTTAAATATTGTGGGTCGAGACCGGTAATGGCAGTGTCGTATTTTGTCAAGTCTGCAGTAATGCCGTTGCGTCTGAATTGTGATTCCAATTGACAGAACCAGAGGTCGGGTTGATCAGGGTAGAAAGGAGGTACCTTTGTTGCTATTTTGAAGGTTTCCCCGAAATTGTTTGTTTGTGGGATGGTGGCGGAAATATTGGGCCCGACCGGACTTGGAAATGTGATGTGGGCTTTCAATTTCTCGTTTTCAGCCATTAAGAATTTAATTTGTTCGTTTATGTCAATTTTGTTCAGATCGCCCGCTAAATTTCGTGTTGTTGAGGCCTGAGCAGCCCCCTGTGCGTTTTCGGATGTTTGATCTGAGCTTGCGTTCGCGCCCTTAAGGGGTGAGTGCGACAACGACATGATTACAAAGTTTGTTTTTAAAGAAACGAAAAACCAAAAAAAAATAGTTCGAAGAATCGTCGTCAGGAATGATCGTGGACCGGTGTGATAATTCAAATGTACCGCGTTTTTATTCGTAGCAAAATATTTAGCATGTCTATTTTAATACTTAAAAATTTGATACTTTGCGTTAATTTAGGAAATTTGGACGAAAAATACTTAAATTATAACAACTCTTAATGTCAATTCTTTGAATTAGGAAAAAATATGCAAAATGTATTTCAGGAATAATGAGTTTGTGTTTTACCCTTTGTGGAACAATTGCCAAACGATTTGATTAATTCTACCTTGATTCAATGAGTTTTATCAGAAGGTGTATTTTTAGTTAATTTATGACTATTGTTTGCGATATGATCGACTGCATATATTTGCGTTACTTCTTTAAAAATACAAAAAATCAAGAAAATGTAATATATTGGGCTATTGTTTGTGGACTATTTCATTGATTTTATTCAAAAGTTTTATGGTAGTATTGTTAAAAATCGAATTTGTATTTGCTTTTGTCTTAATTTTGTAAATCTTATGAAAATGACGATAACTAATGTTTAATTTTATATACTGTTTAAATTGGGTTAATGAGTTACCCCTATATAAAAAAAAAAATCTTATCCTAATTGGTGTTGCTGTCGCTGGTGTCGCTTGCCGGGCGGGTGCTCTAACCACTGAGCTATCCCGAGCACATTTTCTGTTCCTTTCATGATCCCATATATTGAGTCGCCACAGTACTCCCCCCCTAGATCGAGGGAATGCCCGAGATCGATGTGTGATATTGTTGGCGACAGTTGTAGGGCGCTAAGTGTTGCTGGACGTTGTAGGGTTTTTAGGTTTTCCAGTGGGTTGCATGTTGCGATTGCCAGTGTGATGCATGAGTGTTGTGGAGCGTTTGTTGCTGGCGTGTTGTGAAGCGTGATGCTGGCGTGTTGCAGGGTGTGCTTGCCGTGTGTTGTAGCACTCGTTCAAGTGTGTTGCTGGGCTCGTTGCCGTATGTTGCTGCGTGTTGCAGGACGTGTATTACTGCGTGTTGCAGGGCGTGTATCGATGCGTGTTGAAGGGCATATATCGCTGCGTGTTGCAGGGCGTGTATCGCTGCGTGTTGCTCAGAAGTAAGCGTGTTACTATATCGGGGTCACCATTATGGCGATCATGAGAGGAGAAAAATGTGTAATGCTCGTGACCGGGAATCGAACCACGGACCTTCCGCTTGCCGGGCGGGTGCTCTACCATCTGAGCTACATCCCCGAGCACATTTTCTGTTCCTTTCATGATCCCATATATTGAGTCGCCACAGTCTCCTATAATCAGATGATTCTTAGCTTTTCTTTTGGAATTAATATAAATCTTTAAGTTTTGTAGAAATTCACCCTTGGGTAAGTCATGTGATCTATACAAAGCGGATATTTCTAGTTTTGAACCATCATCTAAAGTAATGCAAGAATTGAGTACATTTAACTTTCCTACAGTTATAGATTTTGTGTTTTCATAAATATTGTCTTTAATATACATTACCACACCATCTGCAATATTCATCTTACCATTATTATAAAATATTTTATAGCCCGATATGTTGAAATATTCATGATATACTAGATTCCATGTTTCAGAGCATACTATGATACTTGGCTTAACATCTAATCCTTGTATAAGAAGTTGCAAATTATTAAAATTGGCATTTAGACTTCTTATGTTAACATACATGATTAAATCAATATTATTGCCAATATTCTTATTGAGAGAATTGATGTTTTTACAAATTTTTTCCTGCCTAACAAAATCATTTTGATAAGTTTCAATTAGATCTATACATGCATCAAGCTTACTCATATTAATTACAATATATCATTTTACTAGCTTATCTTCACTATTTATTGCAATTGTCCCTAAATGGTTCCTGTGGTCTAAAAGGATAGTTTGTTGAACTAACGTGTCGCTCCCACCGCATTCTGTATGTTTCACAGTTATTCTTGTCGTCTGCCGCATGCCGCGTATCTCTCTTTTTCCGGAGGTATTTGTTAGCGCTTACACAGTTAATGCACGATAAAACATCTGTACTACAAGCGGATCCTTCTTGATTGTGAGCACATTTGACACAAGTTGGGGGCCCATCATTAGCCCTCTCACACCTTTTAGAACTATGCCCATATCCACAGCATATTTTGCAGTTCAAGTCGTTAAAATCATCCAGAGCTCTGCAATTCTCATATCCAACAAAAACTGATCTATACTCCATAATTTTAGCATTAGCATCCGGGGTCACCTCAGCTATGCAGGCTATTTTTCCGTTTTTCTGCTTAAACACATGGACTATATTAAAATCTTTCCCTGCGAAGCCATTTCTGGCAATTATGTCCTCATTTAATTGATTTTTATTAAGATCTGAAGAAATATTAATAACCTTGATTCGTGGATTTTTCTTATGAGTTAATATTACAGATAAATTCTTTCCGCAAGTATTTCGTATAATATCGGTGATGATTTTAGAGTCTGGCTTATTGACACATTTCACAATTATCTTATCCTTTTTAGATTCACTTATGTTTAAAACTTTCGCACTCTTTTGATTCGCAATTTGTTTCTGAACTAAATGCATAACATTTCCACTATAATTGTTTTTAGGTTGAATAACAAGCTGTACCGTTTCCTGTGCTTTTTTTATTCCGTTTGACAATACCGTTGAATAATTTGTTGAAGTCAAATTTACCGTTTTTTTTTGTTCAGCAATTCTCATATGGTTGTTGTGTTCTCTGAGTTCTTTGTTTTGTATTTTTAGCTCATTATTGATTTCCTTTAGAAACCTGTTTTCCTGCGTGTACAAAGCGCAATTCGGCAATTCATCGCAAATGTCAACACCATCACCGCGACGACGTTTTTTAGACGATGAAGTAGATTCACAATCAGAATATACTACGTTAACTTCAAAGTTTACATCATCATCCATATCATTATCTTGAACTGTTTGTCCATTTTTAATATTTTGGATATAAGTTGTTTAAAGCACTACTTTTTTATTTTGAATTTCCATATCTATGCACTCACTCTTTTCCGTTTTTTCTAGCGTGTTATAAGGTATGTCACCATGCGCCGGACATATTATGATATTTGAGGTAATGTAGAACCCCTTTCCTGATATTACTTTTGCGTTAAAATCGGATCGGCACCACCCTTTATCACATAACAGACATATCACAATTTTACAGTCTCTGGTTGGATGACACTTCAACTTGTTCAAGTCTGGCGGTATATCTCGTGCGTCCACACTCGACCAGGGCATTGCGAAAGACTTTTTTTTTTTTTTTTTTTTTCAAACAAAACCAAAGTACCGATATGAGATTAAAAAGAGACAATTCACTTTAGGTAGATTTGACAGAGTCCTTTCCAGACTTCTCTTAAAAGAAATGATTTTAACTCAGTTGCCGCACTTGATGTCACTGACTCGCCACTTGACCTTGAACTGACACAATTTCAGCGATTTGAACGATCGTTAAAATTGAGAGCAATGAAACTGCAGTCAGATGATTGCCGGGAGATTTAACTTTTGCCCGAATTCTCAACATTTGCGCCCACCAGCACTACCACTGTGGTGCTGTATTGATATAGAATCTTCCTTGACAGGAACTGGGAGCAGTGTTAATTTGGTGATCGGCTGTGTCAGAGTGGTGGTTGCCGTCTTAATGGTGACTATCCGAATGTGATTGTCTTGTCCACCATGTATATCTACTACTCTGGCTAGTGGCCACTTGCAAGGAGGTAGTCGTTCATCCGACAGCAAGAGAATTGGGCCGATTTTAACCTCATTATTGGGTTGATACCATTTGGAGATTAATTGAAGGCGCTGGAGGTAATGGGTGGACCACTGAGACCAGAAATCTTGCATTTTTTGTTGTACCAACTGCCATCGTTGAAATCTTGATGTTGAGTTGTGCATGAGTGACGGTTCGCCGAGAAGGTGTAATTCTAAAATGAGGTATTTGGCCAATCAACTGCTGTACATGGATTCCTCTTTGACGTGCACATACAACACAACGCAGCATATGATGCCGGATCCACACGCTTGGCGTTTGTCGCAAACACCAAACCTAGGCAAACGTTTGTCTTGATTGTGCAGATCAAACTATGCCATCCACACGCTTGCGAGTGCTTCAGTATGTTCTGAAGAGTCAAGCATGACGGACGTCGAGCTTGCGTCGGCAATAACATTCGGTTTAAGCTATTTTAATTATAAAAACAATAAAATAGGTTTAACACATCTACACTAGACCATTAACTCATTTTTAATTGTAAAATAATGCTTCTATTCCTTACGAGTGGAAATAAGAAACTAACTGATCACAAACGTGTGGATGCATCGCAAACGCTTGCGGCAAATCCCTTTGATTTGTGTCAAAAAACCGACAATCAACGGGAACGGCCGCAAGCGCTTGCAAACATGCACAAACCTACACAAGCCATACCAAACGCTCAATCCACACGTTTGGATTTGTGATGGTTTGTGTAGGTTTGGCAAGCGTGCGGATCCGGCATGAGATTTTACTGAAGCACGTCCAATCTTAAGCTTGGCTGATATATAATATTTACATTCAATCGTTTGATAACATGATTCAAAGTAGTCATGATCAACCATTGCTGTTGGCCATGTAATTTCCAACAGTGAATGCTCCTTCAAAAATGCATTGTGCCACTCATCAAGTTGGGAGCTCGATAATTGTGTATCACTTAGCGTAACATCGTCAGTCGTATCGGAAAAGTGCTTTAATAAATCCCGCATGGAGTTTAACCGTGATTTTGGTGATGCGACCTTGAACATTAATTCCGCCGGAAGTTGGTTTATAGATGATTCTGCCCATGTGGTGATTCCGTTACATGTTTTTGTGGTCGTGGTAGTTGTAGTAGTCGTAGTGTTTTGGTAGAACCGTCCGTTGAGATGACGCTGACTTGCCTCTTCCTCATCGTCGCTCATAGCTGGAACTTAATGTCTGTTTGCACGTGGTTTATGTTAAAGTATTTCCTCAAGATCACTAACCGGCTAGAAGGACCAAATGTTGAAGAGATGATGAAATAATAACACCAACGTAATGAGAAATTGATGGTTTGATTTTATGGTTAACGTAATGGGTGATAAAAATGAGAAATTTCTCTTAAAAGAAATGATTTTAACTCGATCGCCGCACTTGATGTCACTGACTCGCAATTGAACCTGGACTGACACAATTTTATCGATTTGAACGATCGTCAAGATTGAATGGAATGAAACTGCAGTCAGATGATTGCCGGGGGATATAAATTTTGCCCCAATTCTCAACACATTGTTATATTATTATTATCACTTAATTTAATTTTATTTTGTACTCATTATAACTTTTTACCAGAAAAACACTCTATAATTGTAATAACTGATAGTATTTACGCTTATTAAAAGACTTTCGCCTGGGTTCATAAACGAGAAGTAAGTAAATTAACCCAGTCATCAGTGATTAAACCCCGAAGTAAACGATTTTTGCGTTTCACGAACGATGAGTGAAGTAAACTCCATAATAAACTACGGAATAAACTAATCATGCAAATTGCATGCTAATAAATAATTACTAACCGAGTAAAGTAACAGTTCCAGTGTTATTATAACAAATTTTTTGACGTGATAACGTCTTATAAATCGATGGCCGGCTGCACATATGAAAAATCGTGACTCATTGTCACGTTCCGCCTGAGGTGAGCGGACGAATGAGAGATTCATACATTAGTTTGGATTCATGAGAGATTCTTGAATCCACACTAATGCGCGTATGAACGACTCTCTCATGAATCCAATCTCATACGCGTATTAGTTTGGATTCATGAGAGATGCTTGAATCCACACTATTATGCATATGAACGAATCTCGCATGAATCCAATCTCATACGCGTATTAGTTTGGATTCATGAGACATTCTTGAATCCACACTAATGCGCGTATGAACGTCTCTCTCATGAATCCAGTCTCATACGCGTATTAGTTTGGATTCATGAGAGATTCTTACGCGTATGAGATTGGATTCATGAGAGATTCGTTCATACGCATAATAGTGTGGATTCAAGAATCTCTCATGAATCCAAACTAATACGCGTATGAGATTGGATTCATGAGAGAGACGTTCATACGCGCATTAGTGTGGATTCAAGAATCTCTCATGAATCCAAACTAATACGCGTATGAGATTGGATTCATGAGAGATTCGTTCATACGCATAATAGTGTGGATTCAAGAATCTCTCATGAATCCAAACTAATACGCGTATGAGATTGGATTCATGAGAGAGACGTTCATACGCATAATAGTGTGGATTCAAGAATCTCTCATGAATACAAACTCACACGCGTTTGTACGAATCTCTCATTTGTCCATACGCGCATTAGTGTGGATTCAAGAATCTCTCATGAATCCAAACTAATACGCGTATGAGATTGGATTCATGAGAGAGACGTTCATACGCGCATTAGTGTGGATTCAAGAATCTCTCATGAATCCAAACTAATACGCGTATGAGATTGGATTCATGAGAGATTCGTTCATACGCATAATAGTGTGGATTCAAGAATCTCTCATGAATCCAAACTAATACGCGTATGAGATTGGATTCATGAGAGATTCGTTCATACGCATAATAGTGTGGATTCAAGAATCTCTCAAGAATCCAAACTAATACGCGTATGAGATTGGATTCATGAGAGAGACGTTCATACGCGCATTAGTGTGGATTCAAGAATCTCTCATGAATCCAAACTAATACGCGTATGAGATTGGATTCATGAGAGATTCGTTCATACGCATAATAGTGTGGATTCAAGAATCTCTCATGAATCCAAACTAATACGCGTATGAGATTGGATTCATGAGAGAGTCCTTCATACGCGCATTAGTGTGAATTCAAGAATCTCTCATGAATCCAAACTAATACGCGTATGAGATTGGATTCATGAGAGATTCGTTCATACGCATAATAGTGTGGATTCAAGAATCTCTCATGAATCCAAACTAACACGCGTTTGTACGAATCTCTCATTTGTCCATCCGCGCATTAGTGTGGATTCAAGAATCTCTTATGAATCCAAACTAATACCCGTATGAGATTGGATTCATGAGAGATTCGTTCATACGCATATTAGTGTGCATTCAAGAATCTCTCGTGAATCCAAACTAATACGCGTATGTACGAATAAATAAATTGTTAATACATAGCATATTGTTACTTATAATTAATCTGCATAATTTAAGTGAAAAAATTTATTGAAAAAATTTACATTTTCAATCAGCTCCTTCTTTGTATTATACAAAATAATGATAATTCAGTGAAAATAATTCAATTCAATTCATAAAAGAAGGCAATTTTTCATCAATGCTTTCTTATGACGTTATCACGTAAAATTATCGTCCGTAAACCGACTTTACAGACAACCAATGTTTTATATTGGAGTGACAGTTTGTTCCATCACAAACTTAATAATATTATGTTTTAATAACCTATAAAATAATTCATTAAAAATTATAATATACCATATTCGTTTCCGCAAATAACGAGTGATAAAATATGAACGTGAAAACAGTGAAAAATTTCATTTTCAAATTTTGATTAAAATTTAAAAATTTTAAAAAAGACAATTGAAAGGAAACTAAGGAAATATCTTGAATAAAATATGGTGTTTCAAGTTAAATGTCGAAGTTTTGAAATTTTTCTTTATTTTTAAACTGACTTTTCATAACATACTGTATTTTTTTTCTATGAACTTCCTACCATTTTATTCAACTGATGGATAAAAGCCACTCGTTGTATTTTCCGGAACTATTTTACTACGAAGTAACTACTCAGCGATTTGATTTCCGAAAGTATCTTCGTGAAACGCAGATTAATTCTTCTATCGTGGTCAATTTAATCGCTGAGTAGCTACTTCCCATTTACTTTATGCTTTCTGAAACCGGGCGTTTATTTAATTAAATAAAAGTAATTTATTGTATAGTACTTCTTATTCTGCTCATGGTTGATTCTCAACTGCCTGCACTCAATATCCAATGGTGGCAAATCATTGTTGGGTATGTTCTTACTCACTATGTGAACCTAGCAGTGACATCTAGTGGTACAACTATTGCTACAATGATTCAATGAAACTCACCTCGTTTTAACAATTCCTATTTACTTTGCTTACAAACGCCACAATCAACGCGTAATAGTAAAAAATATCAATTATCTAATTATCCAATGAAAAGTAAATAAATCTTTTGAATAAAATGTTGATAAGACATATTATTACAAATCGTGTAAGACGTACGAACACGTTAGCATATGACTACCAGAATAGCCAGTATAAAATCGAAAACTTTTGTTAAATTTGCAACCATTACTAAACAAATGAATTCATCAAAATGCCTACATAAAGTAAAATATTATTACATTAAACATTAAGTTAAAAAGCTAGTACTTTTCAATGTTACAATTTATGTAAAAAGCAGGTATTTTTATTTTCGGGTAATTATATAAATAAGACTTTAAATTAAATTCATTGACTGTAAATCGAAGAGTTGAAAGCAAATAAAAGTAATGACAAAATTACTTAGAAACTGAAACCCTTATATATAGGGAGGGAGGAATCTTAGGAAAATTTCGGATCCTTTTAAGGAAACCATGACTTCCATAATGGCATTCACCCTTAAGAAGGTGAGTAACAAATTCACAAATTTACACTTGAGTCAGCATTTCTGAAAATTAAAAAAATTGGACCACCCTCGCCTGAGTCAGCGAAAAGTGCTGACTCAGGAAAATGCATTGCACACATTTGCAATGCAAGTATCAAATTGGATCAACTTATGATGCTCCGATCAAGATTCCAATCGATGGAATGTACAATTTCAACATAAAGGAAAGAGTAGGGAAAATTAGTGAGTAAGCTAGATTTAGGTATAAATTAAGGTTGACAATATTAAAGGGTTCAGTTGAAAATATACAGTCATGAAAATGCTTCTGGAGGGTATCCTCCCTTAATAAAACACTGTAAATATTAACATCAAAGTAACATTTAGTGTGCCTTATTTGTATGGTAGTGGGTTTTACTTTTAACCTCAACCCAAATTATTAATTTTAAGTTGGTTATAAATATAAATAGTTGGATTTAAAAGATATTATAAAAATTATCAAAATCAATAATTATTTAATTAAATTCTGAATATTTGTGTTATTTTAATTTAAAATATGTTTAGGAATAAAACCCAACATAATTGGTGACCTCGACTGGAGAAACATCTCCAAATAAGTTAAAAACTAAATAATTTATTGTAAAAGCAAATCAAATAAGTGCAAAACTTAATAAATAGAAAAACAATTAAAATAAAATATAAGTGAAATACCAATAAATGAAAAACGAAATAAAATCTAAAATACAAAAATTTTGTGAATGTGAATAGAATTTAAAGAAATAAAATAATAATTAAATAATAACTAAAATTATATTTTATGTTGTGAGTTTATATTGTTACTCTGTGACCCATCTGACCGATCCCGTAAGAAGGAGGAGTCAGATGAGTCACGCTACTTCCTGGAGTAAAGACCTGTGGTCGATGACCAGCCGACATGGAACATCGAGAGCGGATTGACGTGTACGAGAATCAATTTCATTTTATATTTTTTTGAAAAGTTTGTTGACATTTTTTTTTTGATTTTGAATTTTGAGAGTTGATCGATTTTGTAATTAGTAAATAAAGTGAACCATGGAAAGTACAAATGGTAAAAATGGATTCGTTTCATTCGACGAGGTTCTGTCTCCGAGACTTTGTAACACTGGTGTCAGGTGCGAAACCGCACCCCCGTGCTTTCCAAACATGGAAGATCAGATGACGCGCTTAATAACACAACTATGCACGAGCGTATGCAGGGGCAGATGAACCACTTTTCGGACAGCATCGACCAACAAAATCACAACCTCTCCATTATCAAGTAGGAGGTCGATGTTTTGAAACTTCAAAACACAACTCGTACAATCGCTAATGACCTGACGAGATATGAACATGCGACATCTAGCCCAGCAGGTCCGCCAATAAACCAGCTCAACCAGGAGGAAGCCAATAATGGTGGAGTATTGTTAAACCCAGAACACCACAACACCGCTCATATGTGTACCCCTGCGCCAACAAGACTCATTCAAGTATCCCTTATGGATTACGATGGTTCATTCCCTTGGGAGGAATACGAGCTCCATATGCAGAATGTCGTAGGTGCGAATCGGTGGACCGAGGAAGAACAACGGATCCAGCTGTTAAGCAAAATGCGAGGAGATGCATTGCACTTCGTGAGATAGTGTCACCTATCACAACGCTACAATCTGCGAGACATTAGACAATTATTGATGACACGCTTCGGGGAAAGGGTAAACGTGTCATCCTACGAAAATCTATAACTCAAAAGGACACAACGCAACGGCGAGTCCTTGCAGTAATTCGCTACTGACGTAGAAAGACTATCGAGAGCAGCATATCCTCACTGGCCATCACACGTCGTGGAAGAAGTGGCTCGTAAGCGATTCATCAGTAGCATCAACGAGCTAGAAGTTCAAGTCGCGGTCAGGGACAGTAATCCACAAACGTTGGTCGATGCCTGCAGAGTAGCAGAGGAGTTGGCGGAGAACAGAAGGGAAGTCCGATACTCGACAAGGTTAATGCTACCGGTAACACCACTGTTACCAACCAACCACTGTCATCGCTCGGCCTCAGGTGGAATCGACGCATTGTCAGCCAACCAACGTCCCGGATCATCAATCTTCTGCCTCTGACCCGAGAATAGAACCACGACCACATTCAAGAACTGACAGCAAAACGGCAGGTGAAATTCATAACAAGGCCAGGACATCGGGAAACGACAAAGGGCTAGCTTAAAGAAGTCGAAGCTAGCTTCCAAACACCGGAAGACTTCAAAGATCATCGGCACTATAAAATGGTATCACGCGAAGAAAGGCATGGGCTACATTACGAGGAATGAAGATGGTCAAGATATCTGGGTGATAAAAAGAGACATTACACGTTGGAATAAAAAACATCGTTTCGCGTCTCTTCAACAAGGAGAGGTGGTGGAATTCCACATCGAACACAACGGCACTAAAACAAAGGCTACCGAAGTCACCGGCCCAAACGAAAAAAGCGTTCTGGGTAGCCCATATGCGCGACCGTGGCATAACCATCGCACTACCACGCAACCACGGGCTTTTACACAACCACCCAGCACCATGCCCAATCCCCGCGAACTATCGCCAGCATCCAAACCCAAATCAATTGGAACCAACACAGTGAGCGACAGCGTAGTCAAACCCCAGCGTAGACCAGAACAAACAGCGACTCTTGCCATCAGTGACGACGTCAGCCATCCCAATCCCTCACATAGAAGTCAACCAGCAGTCCAAACAAACTGTCAACCGTTACCTCCGACGGGCTGAAAGTAACGGGCGCAATGAAGCCCCTTAGCATCCGTATTTCTTCTTCATCGTCGAACGACATTTCTGTGCTTGGGCAAATAAATAAGACCGACTGCCTTATATTAGTGGATACCGGAGCAACCTACTCCATCATTCACCCGCGTATTCTTCTAGCAACAAACGTTATAACACCCATGCGCCCGAGCTTCACCGCAGTGTAACTGGAGAAATAATTCTCGTAGAAGGTAGAACTGACGTGCAAGTCACCATTCCTCCACCCCAAATAAATCGCCAAGCCTACGTCGCAGCCATCGACCACTCTTTCATATTGGGGGTCGATTTCTTACAACAGCATCAATGCCATATAGACTTTTGTAAGGGTGTTCTAAAAATTTGGGACGTAGAGGTCGAATATGTCCAGAAGGGAGTAAACCAAACCTGTTACCTAGCTGCCTCACAGATCCTCGATAACGCTCCCGAATTCGTCCTCATCCACGAAATGGTTGAAAGGAGCAGCAAAGAGTTATAGCCGGTGCAGAGAGCAGATCTACAAAGCCTCATCAACCGTCACCGCGGCACCTTTTCCACATCCCCCTCTGATCTGGGAAGGACGACAGTCCGTAGGCACTACATCGAGACCGACCTCCACCTACCGCCCACCCACCTCCACCTCCACCTACCGTAAAGCAAACATTTCGCCGCCTGCCGTATGCCCGAAGAGAAGAACCACGGATCCTCATAGAAGAGATGCACCGTCAACAAGTTATCAAACCATCTAAAAGTCCTTGGTGCTCCCCCGTAGTCCTCGTTAGAAAAGAGGATGGCAGCACACGTTTTTGTGTGAACTATCGCCGGTTGAACGAGATCACCCGTAAGGACTCCTACCCCCTGCCACGGATGGAACTGATCCTCGAAGCTTTGATAGGTTCGCGTTGGTTTGCTACCCTTGACTTACAATCCGGTTACTGGCAAGTAGAGCTCGACGAAGAGTCTAAGGAGAAAACAGCCTTCAGTTGCGGAGATGGATTGTGGGAGTTCAACGTGATGCCATCTGGACTGTGCAACGCACCGGCCACATTTCAACGTCTGATGGAGGAAGTTTTGAGAGGAGTGCCATGCCAGATGTGCCTAGTGTACCTCGCCGATTTGATCGTACATGCACCTACCTTTCCGGAGTTGATGTCTAACCTTGCGACAATCTTCGTAAAGCTAGAGAAGGCGGGGCTCACACTGTCACCGCAAAAGTGCGACAGTGAGTTACCTCGGGCATATCATCAGCCCGGAAGGTATAAGTCAACACCCAGCCAAAGTATCGGCAGTTACAGATTGGCCCACCCCCACTAATAGCACATTAGTTCAATCATTTGTAGGTTTATGCGGCTACTACAGAAGATTTATAGCTGACTTCGCGAAGGTAGCTAATCCACTACATGAGTTTAGCAAGGCGGGAACAAAGTTCGCGTGGTCACCGGATCGTCAAGCTGCCTTTTTGGAACTGAAAACTCGCCTGACCACAGCAACGATTCTTTGCCAACCTAATTTTGAGCTACCGTTCATACCGGACACCGACGCAAGCAACTATGCCATGGGGGCTGTACTCGCGCAGAGTATTGGCGGTCAGGAACGGGTCGTCGAACATTATAGTAAAACCTTCAGCCGTCCGGAAATTAACTACTGTGTGACGAGAAAGGACCTCCTGGCGGTAGTCAAAGCAGTCAAACGCTATGTTGGGAAGACGCTTCCTTCTTAGGACCGACCACGCGTCACTACGGTGGCTTATGAACTTCAAAGAACCAGAAGGACAAGTGGCCAGATGGATCCAATGCCTACAGGAGTTCGACTTCGAGATCTTCCATCGACCAGGTGCTAAAGAATGTCGACCATGCTCGAGGCTGGAAGAACGTCAGAGGGTAAATGTTCGAGCTACCGCAATCCGAGATGAGATGGAAGAGGCACAGAAAACAGATTCTGTGCCTGGACCCCTATACCAATGGAAGGCTAATGACATCCGACCCCCCAAAGAGGGACCAGTCCCGGAATTGAAGGCCTACTTGACCACGTGGTCTAATCTGTTCCTGTGCGAGGGAAAACTTTGTCGACATCTGTCACAAGTCGCAGACAACGATCACCAGATCCTTGTTCCCAAAAGTGTTGTCAACACAGTCTTGCGGTTGTCACATGATAGCCCTGCTGGTGGTCACTTCGGCAAAGAAAAGACATTAAAAAGGGTCCAGGAGAACTACTATTGGATAGGTTGTGCACGAGACGTTGACAAATTCTGCCGAAACTGCACAACCTGCCAGGCGAGGCACGGTCCACGAACCCAACAACGGTCCAGATTGCAGGTCTATAATGTTGGAGCTCCCTTCGAGAGAGTGGCCATAGACATCCTGGGCCCGTTACCCAAAACAACCAAAGGTAACCAATACGTCTTGGTGGTGATGGATTACTTTACGAAATGCCCGGAGGCTATACCGTTACCAGACCAAACTGCAGAGACCGTAGCCGAGGCTTGCGTCTAGCACGTATTCACACGCTTTGGCGCTCCTAAGCAACTACACTCCGACCAGGGACGCAACTTCGAGTCAGCGGTCTTCCAAAGGGTAATGCAGATATTCGGAATAGACAAGACCCGAACGACAGCCCTCCACCCACAATCGGACGGAATGGTTGAACGGTTCAACAGAACCATCCTGGACTACTTGCCGAAGTTTGTAGACTGCAAGCAACTAGATTGGGACCTGTACGTACCTCTGCTTTTGCTGGCATACCGAAGCGCAGAGCACGAAGCAACAAAGCGGACACCGGCGATGTTGATGTTCGGACAGGAGCTCCGACTACCAGCAGCTCTCCACTGTGGAGTCCCCGGCGACCGGCCAGTTTCTACCGATTCCTATGCCGGTGCGCTCCTGGAGATCCATAAGTACACTCGATTAACATTGAAGGACGCGTCCCGGCGCGCTAAGGATCGATACGACCTAAAGGTTAACATAAAGGGCCTTGAACCGGACACGCGAGTATGGCTGTACACGCCCAGAAAGGTGGTGGGGAAGTGTCCCAAACTCCAATGTAATTGGGATGGAACGTACGTCATCCTAGAACGGATCAACAAGCTGGTCTACCGGATCAAGCGAGAAGGGAAGCAGAAGCAACTAACTGTCCACCGCGATCGATTGGCGCCATACGTCTGCGAAGATTGACTGATGCACTGACGGCAGAAAATGTCAACCAGCTCGGTAGGAACTTCGAGCTTTCTAGGAGGAGCCAGTGTTACCCTGTGACCCATCTGACCGATCCTGTAAGAAGGAGGAGTCAGATGAGTCCCGCTATTTCCTGGAGTAACGACCTGGGGTCGTTGACCAGTCGACCTGGAACATCGAGAGCGGATTGACGTGTACGAGAATCGATTTCATTTTATATTTTTTTGAAAAGTTTGTTGACATTTTTTTTTTGATTTTCAATTTTGAGAGTTGATCGATTTTTTAATTAGTAAATAAAGTGAACCATGGAAAGTACAAATGGAAAAAATGGATTCGTTTCATTCGACGAGGTCCTGTCTCCGAGACTTTGTATCAATATACATACAGTTTAAATATAATTTAAATAAAATAACGTGACAGAAATTACATGAATTGAAATAAATTTCATGTGATAAAATTAATATGAATTGAAATGTGAAGACAAAAAATTAAAATTGATCATGAGTGAAAATAAAATAAAATATTATAAATAAATAAACAAACAAATACCTTATGAAAATATTATATCATATATACAGTGCGCGAAATGGTAGTAGGGCCACTGACATTTTTCCAATAAATAAGCACAAAGAACAAAAGATTTTTATTTATATCAACACAAATTTATTTGATAACTATTTTTACATTTATAAAAAGAAGAAAATTTTCAAAACATTTTATTTTGTTAATTTTTTTTGAGTTTTTCAGATTTTTAAGTATCCTTCAAATGCGAAACGAGGTTAAGGCCACAAAATGGCTTTACAACCAAACAACCACACAAAATTAAAACAAGCAATCGAGGCGGCTTGGCAAAAAATCCCCCACGTAAAATCCTTATACGACAATCTACCTCGCCGAATCCTTGCATTGTATGATTGTAAGGGTAAACACACAAAATATTAATAAAATTTCTTACTAAATATATGATTTTAACGTTAAAAACTTCATGTGGCCTTAACCCCGTTTCGCTTTTGAAGGGTACTAAAAATCTGAAAAACTCCAAAAAAATTAACAAAATAAAAGGTTTTGAAAATTTTTTTCTTTTTATAAATGTAAAAATAGTTATCAAATAAATTTGTGTTGATATAAATAAAAATCTTTTGTTCTTTGTGCTTATTTACTGGAAAAATGTCAGTGGCCCTAACCCCATTTCGCGCACTGAATATATATATACATATTTATGTATTTGGACAACGAGTAACACTTGAATACGTCCTAGTCCTATCCACATTTACTCACAATTAACTTAAGTTAATTATTTATTATTAAATTCATTCACTGACTTCGAGAAATATGAAATAATCACTTCGACCAATCAGTAGGAACAATCATACGTTAGCAACAATAACTCGAATAAATTCGTCCCAACGTTGTTTGTGATGTTCTTAATTAAACACAAAAGGCTTAGTTTAAGTTTAAATCAGACCTTTATTCATACGAGTTTGTTTTTAACAGTTTTAGTACAGTTTTTATTCATTCACTTAACGTTAGGTTAACTTAATCTTTTATTCACGGAAACACTGTTTAATTTACTTCAATCAACAAATTTATCGCTTCAAGAACTGGACTCTATTGAAGTGCGGTTTTAATGAATTGAACTGATTCAATTAACAAATTAATCGATTCGAGAACTGGACTCTACTGAATTGCGGTTTTAACGAATTGAACTAACTAAAATGGACTGAGAGCTTCGATTTTTGATTTTGATTTATAAAGCGTTTTGTTTCGGAAGAGGAGGTCAACTGATGAATGAGGAATAAGTGACATTTCGGATATCACTTGGATCAGGTGAGTTCAGGTGATCATGGATGTGGGAAACTGGGGAAATGGTTTCCTTTGGAATTTTGGTGAAGGTAAACTTCGCTCTTGAAATGTGTGAATTGGCCTTGAAATGGCTTCTTCTGAGGAAATTTGGATTTCTTAGGAAATGCAATTGCTTGCATTTGTCTGGTCTAGAGACCATTGAGGATTCCAGGAAATTTTGTATACTGAGGATTTAAAAACAATATCCAGCAATCAACAGAATTGAGCGAGATTTTTTTTATCAAGAAGATCAATCATATCTCAAGAAAATTGATGAGGAAGTAGCAAAATTCATCGAGATCTTTCAACAATCAAAAAAAAAGAAGATCAATCATCTATCAACACAATTTCTGAAGAAACAACAAAATTCATCAGGAATCAAGATAAGTAGTTAATTATAAGAATTTATGTAAACCTAAAAATTTGACATTGTCCCCAGTAGAAGATTGATCCATTTGGTTTGATTTTCAACTAATTTAGTACTTGCCATTTATTAGGGACACAAACCAAAAATCATCATATGGTTGCATATCTTCAGGCAAAAATCAAAACAATCACACGCATACTTTCTTCCCAAGAGCATCATCTACGCTATGAGTGTGCTCAACTTACACATACTATCCCATTGAATTTTTTAATTTCAATTTAAAATTAAACTTATTTATAATTAAATTTAAGTAAAAAAATTAAGTGATGCACATAGAGGAAGAATTAATCTTTCGAATGGTATAATTTTTATCCAGTTAAGTCCACCTGGTTTCCTGTAAAAGGGATAACAAAAAAACGTGTCGCCTATTTATATATAGATGACAATAGAATAATAAAAGTTAGTTGGAGATTGACGGTACTGTGGTGCCAAGGTCGAAGGGGTAAATTAAACTATGTGCAGTTTGATCGAAAGCAAAAAGAGTAAAATATCAAAAGAGGGAGAGAAAGAGAAAAGAGGATTAGGTTGTCGAGTGTGCAGTTAGGCGGCATGCCTGGGACGAATGAATGGGGCGAGAGATTTCAAAGAATAAAGAGAGAAAATAAGAAAAAGGGGGGGGGGGGGAAAAGGGAGGAGAAAAAAAAGACAAAAGGGGATTTCGATAATGCAGTTTAATGTCATGCTTAGGACGATGGGGTGTGTTGAACTACGTTCAGTTCGATCGGAAACAAAAAACGCAAAACCGCGAAGGGGAAGGAAAAACAAGAGGTGTTAGGAGAGTAGTTTAACGTCATGCTTGGGACTAGCAAATGGGGCGGAAGTTCAAAGAGGGGGAAGAAATAAAAATAAAAAGATAGCACGAAAGATGGTTTTGGTAATGCAGTTTAGAGTCATGCCTAGGACATGAAAGTTATTGGACTGCGTAAGGGTTGACGGAAAACAAGGAGGGTTTTAGAGGTCCATGTCGCACTAAGGGAACGAAGTGACTTACTTGATTTCAAACAACTAGGGGGACGCCCCCTGCTCACTACGCTCGCCAACCAACGCCGTTCGGTACGCACACTCTAAAAGCTCGCGCATGGCGCTATATATACAGTAGCATTGTAAGTAAAAAGTTATTTAGTTCAGACTGTAGTAGCAATCACTTCAGCTCATTCTGCACGTCAAAGTACATCTATATTGAATAAGGCCCTATCTATAATTATCGAAAACCTTACGGGTGCGGTTGCAGATCTTATAAGATCTTAAAATTTTCTCATACAAAATACTTTTTGTAAGAATTCTTTCATCTTCTGCCAAATGACCTTGGCCTTGTGTTTCAGAATTACATGTAGACACGCAATCGGTCAAACGATTTAACTCTACTGGCTACAACATACAATTAACGGTGAGAAAATATAGGTAGTTTGAGTAAGATTCCTTCTTTTTGAAACGTTTGCGATTTATGGGATGTATTAAATTGTCATCGCAAAAGTCAGAATGACGAGAAATTGAGTTTTTTGAAAGGAAAAAGACAGAAGTCTACTTGTATAACTAAGGTTTATTTGTGGTGTCAAAATACGTGTGTTTCGGAAAAATCACAATTCAAACAATTTTGTTTTACATTTGAACTAAACGAATAGGTGTACCATTGACCAAGCAAGTCATGTCCTGTACTCAAATTACGAATAAGTAAAAGCATGCAATTTAGTTTTGAAAATAAATTTGTGGAATCGGGAGCCCACTTACATCAACTGAGTTGAAAATTCGACTGGAAAATTATTTTCCGCTATAAAATCATCGCTCAAGATGTTATCGGAACTCAATTATATTCCTTCCTCTCCGGACAGACTGTTAAAGATTTCTGCATCGATGAAAGTGCAGTTTTCATATTTGGGTGCTAATATAACCGAATTGATAAAATCGTTATACTTTATGGTTTCAGATACATTGCCATAAGTATCTGCAATCACGAAGTTGCTAACTAAATGGGAAGGAATTTCAATAACATCTTGGCTGTAATCTGGAAATGTGGGTAAAGTTCCATTACCAAGAGATTTAAGAAATTCAACGAATTCAATCTCATGAGGTGAAGCTTGGGTAAAAGTTATTTTGTGGAATTTGGAAAATTCGGACCATGAAGTAAGGCAATTCTCAATAAGTGATACACGTGTACCGTGAGATATAGCTGGCAATATTCGTCAAAAATCCCCACAGAGGAAAATAGTCTTACCTCCACGGTTATATGAATCATTTTCTCAAGAATTTCTTAAAAATTCTTCACACTTGAAAATTTTGAATTCATCCCACAAATCTAAAGCATTTGTAGGAAAGTTCATACCAAAAATAGGATATGGCAAATAAATCTCTTAACCGCTGAGAGGACTAACACTCTTTTACTTCTTATAAATATTCACGCCACTCTCCATCACTTCATGCGATACGTCGTGCATGTGCTGAAAATGTGCAGTAAATAATGTTCCCAACAGTACCCAAATCCTGATGGAACCTCGAACATGAACCAAAATAGTCTCAAATGGAACAACTCAACATAAAACATCGAATAATCTAGCAATAGCTCTACTACTTTCTCTTTGAGGTTTTTTCCATTTCTTTTCTTTATCTACCTAAATATATTGCATCTGCGTCTCTGTATATATGTAGAAACTCGGACGAACTAATTCGATTGATTTCATAAAATGCAGTCAATTTTGTTCTTCTGTGATTTTTAAGAGCTTGCTGAACACTTCCTTCCCTAAAGATTACATTTTGCCGGTGAGACAAGTAACATTCAAGCCGAACTATAATATATTACGTGACTGGTAATGCATTGGATACTCATTTATGCGCCAAATATCTTCCGTAGATCCAACATAGTGAACGGACAAAAAGCTATCGATTTCATCTATATAAACTTTGCCCTCAACTCCACCTCAAACTCTTCCAAACTGTAATGAGGCACAGTCGTATCCCTTAGAAACATATTTGTGCATATATTTTAGGACGCATCTAACATTGGCTTGAGTTGTATTGTAAAAGTCCTGAGAAAAGCTTTACCATCTCTCATACAGCTGCATTTACCATCTCTCATACAAACTGGGATACGATTCAATAAACCGCATGGACCGTGGATCATATGGTTTTTAACTAAATTATGAAGTTGTGGGAAATACATATATATTGTAAGTAAAATATATCTGGAATTTCCGTACAAACGAACCAACTTTCATTTCCTACCTTTTCTGTTTTCTTTGAATTGAGGTTTTAAAGGTGTGCAGACAAAAGTTTGGAAATATGATATAATTTCAGATTTTGAATTTTTAACAGTTTTTTGCTCGTAGCGGCTAAATCAAGCATTCTAGGGGGTATGACCAACCCCCATTATTTTTTCATTTCCCAACTTTTGGCCATATATTATATTTCTCTAAATTATGTTTTTGAATGTGAGTCCATACAAAAGTTCGGAAATATGATAAAATTCGGACTTTCGCTCGCTTTCCATAAATATTCGTGAAAGTTAACCTCGCCTTTCCTAGAAATAACTGTAAAATTGTGATTTTCCATATTTTTTAAAATAAAACTTGGATATATATTTACCAAACGATGGCTTTAAATTTGTCTGTGGTAATGCATCCATATTATTGTCTGTGGCCATATGTTCATTTTTTCGGCTTTTGTCTGGAAGAATGCAATTTTATTAGCCAAAGATTGCCTCCTTCCAGGCAAAAAGCAAAAGAATGAACATATGAATATTGTCTGTGATATGGCTGCATTTGCGCTCACATTATCATTGACATAGATATTAGGTTTGAGTGAAAATAATGCATGTATTTGGCATAAATGGTTGGTTATTCCGTCGAACGTATGATCTACGTAAATGATATTATAAAATAAGTATGTTCTATATTTTGATTTCTTCGTAGAGGAATGCGATTATATACAATTATATGTTAATTCTTTTGGTTTGTGTCCCCAGTAGAAGATTGATCCATTTGGGTTGATTTTCGACTAATTTAGCACTTGCCATTTATCGGGGACACAAACCAAAAAATCACATATGGTTGCATACTTCCAGGCAAAAAGCAAAATATATCACACGCATACATTCTTCCCAAAAGCATCATCTACGCTATACGTTCGCTCAATTCACACATACTATCCCATTGAATTTTTTAATTTAAATTTAAAATTAAACTAATTTATAATTAAATTTAAGGAAAAAAATTAGGTGATGCACATAGAGGAAAAACCAATCTATCGAATGGTATAATTTTTATCCTGGTAAGTCCACCTGGTTTCCTGTAAAAGGGATAACAAGAAAGCGTGTCGCCTATTTATATATAGATAACGACGGTTAGAATATATTTAGTATGCCGACTGTGCAGTTCTTCTCAAAAAGAAGAGAGAGGTAAGACAATTAAATTAGACTTCTAGCTCACATGACAGGGGGAACACAGTACAAAGATTTGGGGAGAGCAGTTTATCGTCGTGCCTGGGACGATTGAAACGTGGATTTAAAACAAAAGTATCTTATTAGCAGACAATCAAGTACAATCAAGTGATTCCATCATTCCATCATGCATTATGGAAGGGCCCAAGCGACAGGGGAGGCATGTACGCAAGGTATTAAGAAGATTGCTCTCGATGATTTTAAAGTACCAAGTACCATAACATTCGAAATCAGGGAGCTCAAATACTAAAATTTTATCCAAGGTAAAAATGTTCAACAGGGCAAGAATTGATTTAGGTTGAAACGAAAATATTCTAAATCCCGACATAAACACCACAAAAAATATATGAAGGAAAAAGAGAGGGCTTTCAAAAAAAAATATATATATTCAGTCGAAATCCATAGTGTATTCCAAGTAACAAAGAGTAGAGGGAGAGAGACGAGAAAAAGAAAGAGAGAGCAGTTTAACGTCATTCCTGGGCCGATGGAGATCGTTGGACTGAAATCGTTGGGCTGCTCACGTCACGTTTGGGAAAAGGGGGTGGGGCAGGGCAGTTTAACGTTGTGCTTGTGACGAGCAAATGGGGCTGGAGGACAGAGTTCGAAAAGAAAAAGAGGGTTAAGGAAAGGGGATGCAGTTTAATGTCATGCTTAGGACGATGGGGTACGTTAAACTATGTTAATTTCGGATGAGATGTTAATTTGGGATGTACAGAGAAAACCAACGGTGGAGGATGAGAAGGGAACAAAAGAAAGGGTGTGTTGAGAGACACAAAAACGTATTTAACGTATTCGAAAATAAACCGGAGAGAAAGGGAGGAGAGGGAAAAAAAGGTAATTATACGGAGAGAAAAGGGCTACTATAATTTCATTAAACACTTAAAAATATGGAAAAAATACAGAAGTTATTTCCCCTGTAGTCAATACGAATACAACTAACTCTTTCACGCAGCAACTAATAGCATCAGATTCTGTCCCTCAAATGGATGCCAGCGCGACGAACCTCGAAATAAATTCAGGAAACATTAAAATTCGTCATTTTGGATTAATTCTCCTGAACCATGCTTCGTCGTCGCTGAAGCACAATTTAAAGCATTTAACATTCGTTCGGAAAACAGAAAATATATACTCCTGTTGACAGCACTTTCTTCAGAAATTATCCAGAAAATGATAGATATTATACAAAATCCGCTAAATGAGAATACAATATACACCACTTTCAAAAAGAAATTAATGGAACGTTTAACTCCTAATGAAGAAGTCTAGCCGATATCATTCGGTCATTGGAGATAGAAGACCATCCGAATATTACAGCTACAGCAGAATATTACAGAATATGATACACATGGCAGGAACTTCTAATAAATTTGGTACCAAACAATTAGACAATTATTTTTAGATCGTCTACCTAAGTCCATAAGCCGGTTTCTTATTTCAAATCAATACCTTCCCATGACACAACAATGAGATATAGCTGATAGTCTTTGGGAAAATGAGAAACAATCACTTAACCAAATAACAGAATTAAATAACAAAACAAATTTAAATAATAATAACCAAAACTATAATAATTAAGATAACGTGAAAGCAATTTCCAAAATGAAGCAGGAAATATTTAATTTAAAGGAAATGATTAAAGATATTTCAAGCATGCAAATTTTAAATGGAGATAGATATCAAAGAAATAATTTTCAAACTTTTCGTAGAAATAATAATTACAAAGACAGTTTTAACAATAGAAACAGATAAAAATCGCGAGAAGGAAATCGGGACACAGATACCGCCGATAACATATGTTGGTACCATAAGAAATTTGGTAATAATGCATACAAATGCAACAAACCCTGTAAATTGTTTGAATATGAAAAAGAATGTGATAAAAAAAACTAACTTGTTCCTGCACTACAGAAGGTAGTTCAGGACGAAACAAGTCTAGCCGATTATTTTCCTCTGATCCATTAACAGGTCTTACCATTCTAGTTGATACAGGCGCAGATCTTTTTGTTTTACCTAACAAATATTTTGGAACTATACTTAAAAACAATCAACTATCTCTTTCAGCAGCTAATGGCACTGAACAGTCCCAAGCAGATCACCTTCGAGGAATACAGAGCTGTGATGAATTGTTCGGGCCAGGACGAGGAATCCTAAAAAGAAAGGCCATTAGAACCACAATTACGTCAAAATACTCACCTAGAAACACCACACACGCCATGACACATGTCAGTCCCCATGCCATGTCACAAGTCGCGATCATCTAGTACAAATCTAGTACAAGTCGCGATCATCTAGTACAAATCTAGTACAAGTCGCGATCGTCTAGTACAAATCTGTACTAAAATAGGCGTCTCCACTAGACACCGCTAGATGGCGAAATGATCAAACAACGTGACGATCAACGTGACGCGAAGTGACCCATTTGGAGAAGAATGTGCAGTGCGCGCGAATTACGAAATTGCGACACAAAGTTTGTGCGCAAAATGCACTTGGCGCGGATTTTGAAATTGGGTCAAAGAAACCATGGAAAGAATGACGGAGTAGGGACTGCGGCGTCAGTAAAAATCAGGAATAAAAGGATTGGGAAAATTAGGGAGCAGTCAGTCTTACTCAGAGAGGCAACCAGTCACCTTAGACAGACGACGACGGGAAGAGCCAGATCGCCAGGAAGACCAGCCCAGCAACCCAAGTACCAGGAAGACGATCAGACCGTTCAACCGGGCAGCATACCAGTATCACCAAACCAGAAGTGAGTATGGACTCCTCGTCACTAATAAAGAACTAGCGGATGAGAGCGCTTAGCCTCTCCGCTTAAGCCTCGATCACGGTTCTTTGAACCTATCGAGCGTAAATACTTTGTAATCACTGGGCAACTCCTTCCCAGTGAACGACAAGAATCAACAGCTTCAAGAGGAGCTCCGCAACCCCAAGGTTGGACCCCGGCCTCTAACAATTGAAGAATACCGGGAGAGGATAAAGGGGCGGACGTTACAGAAAACCTCTCCAGAGGTCCTGAAATTACCCCCGAGGAAGCGAACGGGAAAGGAGGCGCAATTCCGGGCGGATCTCGAAGAGACGCGCCGTCGACTCCTCCTGGCCGTGGGTCGGGAGCAACGAGTAAGGGTGGAGCAAGAACTCCAACGGCTCTACAACGAGCGGCGAAGATATCGGCAAGCGAAGAAGTTGGCCAGGTGTAATTCGGCGACCAAACCTTAACGATCCAGCTTAGTCTAAGTGAAAATTGTATTTGTTAGTCAGTAAGGAAAATAAATGTATAGGAAATAAATATTAGAATTGTATAACAACCGACTTTTACTGGTGTTCAGAAGTGTACTCTTAGGAGTGTTATTATGAGATTCTCTCCTCCAACGACATTCAGAGTCGAGGGAGATTCTTCACATAAATTTGGCGCAGCCGCTTTTCGGACCTACCTCTAGCAAATTGGTTAAGAGGAGGTTAGAGTAGAATTTGAGAACTTTTCAGAGAAATAAAAATAGTAAATATAATTAGCCAACCGTTAGAAATTGTTCGGTTGAGAGAATTTTGATGAACTTAGAAAAAAAAAAAAAGAGTAAATACACTTCTGAGCACAAGCAATTAGTGATAAGATAATGAGAAAACTATAGGGAACTTAAAAAAACTTAGGTTAATAAGGTAAAGAAATGATATAATAGAAAAAATCAAACATTTAATTGTATAATTGGAAACATTGTAACAGAGTAGTTGAATTAATGTATGAAAATTAATGGAGAATCTACATTGTAACAGAGTAGTTGAATTAATGTATGAAAGAAACAGCTGTACACTCGATGTAATAATCTGAAAAAAAAAGAAAAAAGATACATATATAAAGAAAAAAAAAGAAAAGAAAAAAAAAAAAGATATAAAAAGAAAAAAAAAAGAAAAGGAAAAAAAAAAAGAAAAAGAAAAAGATACATATATAAAGAAAAAAAAAAACAAGGAAAGAAAATATATATACAAAGAAAAAAAAAAATAAATACGAATGAAACAATAATAATAATAATAGTAATAAGCGAATAATAAGAGGACAATGATAGAGTTAACAACGCAAAAACAGAGTAACGGAATATATGGCCACGTCTACACCCAAAATTCCGGTGAATAAAAAATTAAGGAAATTTTTAGAAACAATAAACTCCTTCACATTGGAAACAGAAATCGAGGAAATTCCGGAAGCACTAGCTGTTAGTGGGGCATCCACAGAAGGAGATAACACAAATAAAAACGGTGGCACACTCAGCGGGGAAGACCGCACAAACCCAGAAAACACCAACGAAAACAACACAAACACGGGTGCTTCACCTAATAAACAAGAAGTGGAACTCACATTCAGCACGGAAGGGAATAACGCAGAACCTCAGGCAGATCCTCAGGCAGAAGAACAGGAGGACAAACGGGTACAAGCAGTGGATAACGTAGTACCGGAGGAAAACGACGAAGAGGTCCAAAGACCCCTGTTACGAGAAGTAGTATCACTTAGGAACGGGAGGCGATATATCCGGACACACTCAGTTAATTCCGACCCCGGAGGTAGTAGTAACAAGCAACGGAAACTCCGGAAGAATACAGATAGTGAGACTGTAGGCGAATCGAGTACAACAGAACAAAAAGCTGGTTGCAGCGATAGCAGACAACAAAGAGCACGACGACATACAGATAGTGAGGTAGTGGGAGAAGAGAATACAATAGAGGAAGAAACTAAAAAGATGGCCAACATAACCCTGGTGAATAGCATACTTCACAACAATGTGCCAGTTTTGACTGGAGAGGATGGGCCCCGCAAGCAATGCGAGGTGAACGAATTTATAAACTGCGCGCGTCTAGGATATGAAATCCTCACAGAGGTGCCAGACAAAGTATTATTCACTCGATTGCTACCAACACGATTAAGAGGCAGGGCACTCGAAGTGATACAAGCAGGTGGAACCGACACATTGAACGAGATAATTTCAACATTGAGGGCAAACCTACTCCAGGGAGCATCCTACATCACGTTGAACACTCAGCTTCGAAATGTACACCAGCTACCAACGGAGACGTTATTGGGGTATTTTAATAGGGTGAAAGACCTCATTGCTGCCTGTAAGAACGCTGCAGACGTGCAGTACCCTAATGGAGGAGATGGATTAAAAGCCGAAATAGAGGAAGTAGGCCTACACTGTTTCAAAATGGGGGTGCTAAATTCGAACTACAAGTTCTATCTCTTACAAGACGTCGAGAACACGCTGGAGGCGATAGGGGCTAAGGTCAGAAGACTTGAACAGACGGAGCAGTGTATGCAGCAGCCGCAACAGGACGTCGCCAGCCCGATGCAACAACCAACCCAACCCAACTTTTACATGCCCGCACAACGGCCGCAGCAACCGTTTGTTATCAAGCAGGAGTACCATCAGAGAGGTCCTCAGAACTACAGGAATGGGGGTCAACAGTACCAGCAAACACGCAGAAATAGTTTCCAACCGGCTGGGAATAACTATCGAAGTGGGAATCAGGGGAGTCCACGAGGCAGACCGGATCGCCGACAGATAAGATGCCATTTCTGCAACCGCGAGGGACATGTAATGGCAGAGTGTCGCACAAAACAAATGACACCGTTCTGCATAAGTTGCAAGGCCTATGGTCACACAGCACAAAACTGCAACTCGCACGGTAGGAACCAAACAAATCCAGGTCCAAATGGATATAGGGGTCGCCAGGTGAATCACACCACGGCAAACGATACGGAAGAAAAGTGTAACTTCTGTCTGGCGCTTGGACATACGGAAGGCAGATGTTATTTGAAGGAGAGATGGGAACGATTACAGCTGGAAAAACAAACCATAAACAGGTCCTCGGAAAACTGCGAGGGGGCGACTGGACACACCGCGAGTCGCCACTAACAGATAAAGAAAGGCGGTGTGGATCGTGTCCAGAAATACCTATAGTAAGCCTACCCCTAAATGTGTCACAAAGAAGTAGAAATTTGTTCATAATAGACACGGGAGCAGAAATAAGTCTCATAAAAGAAGAAGAAATTAATGAAGAAAGGAAACAAGATATAAATAGGAAAGAAATTATACGACTCAACACCATATCAGGGGAAATTTCATCAAAGGGAACTATAACAGGACACATAACGTTAGATAAGATTTATCCATGCAAGTTTCATATCATTGAAACTGTCAACCATGGGAACATAACAGGATTACTAGGTAACGATTTCCTGTCTAAACATTGCAATATTGAGGGCCCCGCACAGCAGCTCGTATTCCCACCCACAAGCAATGGCAGAGGAACAATCATAAAATTCGAAGAAAACCGCAACCAACACGGGAATGACGTACACTTCGTGGACGTAATAGCTGCTGGTGGAACAAGCCTTGAGCGTAGTCACACCAGGGAGGAAAACACTCGAGATGACCAAAGTAGCACTGCTATGGGGAGTGGAGAGAAACCTGAAACACTGGGTAAAGACAACGCTGGCCAGTCAGAAGAAATGCGACAGACAAAGGAATCGGGAAGCAGCACCACCGCCAGGCAAAGCTGTCCGAAAATATGTGGAAGCACAGGGGAAGTAATGCCTACAGCGGAAATACTGAGTGACTTGGAACAACTCTTCGAGATAGGTACGAAGCATGAAAACTACGAGAGTAGGATGCGTACCAGGAGGAGAAGTCTCAGTCCATCCCATACTCACACCAAGGTGGAGGACGAGGGAAATCAAGAAGAAAGTGGGTCAAATGAGGAAGTCGTAACCACCGATGCCAGAAATATCATAGTACCAGCAAGAACGGTGAAATGTGTGGAAATGACCACAGAAAGAGAAGGGGAATACCTAACCGAGGGGGAAGAGATAATACCGGGAGTATATGTTAGCAATGCACTCGTGCAAGCAAGAAACGGGAAAGTAAAATTGAGCGTGCTAAACGTTAACAATCACCAAGTAAAAATTAATAATGTGATAGTAAAACTGAGGCATTACGAAGAAACGACAGCACGGGAAAAAAAGAGTGAAGACGCTGATCAGAAACTTGTTTACTGTACAAAGGCCGAGGAATCGGAGCAAGAAAAAAGGGAGACTCGAGTTAGGAAATACATAAGTATGGAAAAGGACCTGAATACCGAAGAAAGGAGGGAAATAAATAAGCTAATCAAAGAGTTTCAAGATGTATTCCATTTACCAGGAGAGAAACTAGGGCACACGATTACCGTACAGCACGAAGTCCGAATACAACCCGGAAAACAGCCGATCAAGTGTAAAATGTATCGACTGCCAGAAACACAGAGGGATATAATAACAGAGGAGATACAAAGATTACTCGATGAGGATATAGTAGAGCCAAGCTGGAGTGAATGGAACGCACCACTGCTAGTAGTCCCTAAAAAACCGGGACCTAATGGAAAGAAACGATGGCGAATAGTGGTCGACTATAGGAAATTGAACGAAGTAACCGAGGGGGATGCATACCCACTGCCCAGGATTGAAGACATCCTGGACCAGTTAGGGAATTCCCGATATTTTTCGGTACTCGACCTCGCCAGCGGCTATCATCAGATAGCGATGAAACCAGAAGACCGGGATAAAACTGCGTTCAGCACGCCCTACGGGCATTACGCCTTTAAACGAATGCCTTTCGGGCTTAAAGGAGCTCCAGCAACGTTCCAGCGGCTCATGAACCACGTGTTGACTGGGTTACAAGGACTGCAGTGTTTTGTATACCTGGATGACATAGTCGTGTACGGTAGAAACTTAGCAGACCATCAAACAAAATTGCGGGCGATATTACAGCGGTTGAGAACACACAACCTCAAATTGAACGTGGAAAAATGTAACTTCCTCAAGAAAGAGATTATATATCTTGGCCATAAATGTACGACGGAAGGAGTGGAGCCGGACCCGAGTTTAGTGGACAGCGTCAGAAATTTCCCGACGCCCAAAACCGTCCGCCAAGTGCAGTCGTTTCTAGGGCTAGCGAACTACTACAGGCGATTCATATCGGACTTCTCAAAAATAGCAGCACCTATCAACAAACTCCTAAGGAAGGACGTGAAATTCATTTGGGATGAGAGTTGCGTAAAAGCGTTCGAACACCTCAAGGAGAAATTGATAAGTCCACCGGTACTCAGGTACCCAAATTTCAAAGAGCCGTTCAAGCTATATACGGACGCCAGTGGGGAGGCGCTCGGAGCTGTACTGGCACAGGGACCACTCACCGAGGAAAAACCAATAGCCTACGCGAGTAGAACCCTAAATGCGGCCGAACGAAATTACTCCACTATAGAGCGAGAACTATTGGCAATAGTGTGGGCCGTAAAAAATTTCAGGTGTTACCTGTATGGACGACCATTCAAAGTCTTTACCGACCATAAACCACTAAAAGGGGCGATACGAATAAAAGACCCCACAAGTAGGATATTGCGATTATGGCACAAATTGTCCGATTACACGTTTGAAATCGAATACAAGGAGGGTCGCAAAAACAATAACGCCGACGCTTTGAGTAGAATCCCCTACGACGTGTTAGTGACCACACGAAGACAGGCGAGAGAACAAAGGGAACAATTGGGAGAAGAAAAAGGGGAGGACCCAGTAACGAATGACCAGAATGAGCTTGTATCACTAAACAGAGCACCGGAACCGGAAAAAGAAAAACCACATATCAGAACGCTAACGGATCCTCAGGATATAGAAACAATATTACGGGACTGTCACGATGCACCGCTAGGAGGCCATCAGGGGGTATTTAAGACCTACCATCGTTTAAAACGAGAATTTAGTTGGAAGGGGATGTTGAAAGATATCAAAAAATACATAAGAAAATGCAAGAAATGCCAGCTAAACAAATTGAGCAGAGAACATAGGGAACCGATGATCATAACGGATACCGCCCGGCAACCGTTTGACAAGGTCTATATGGATTTAGTAGGACCGTTACCCGAGACACCCCGCGGAAATAAATACATATTAAGTTTTGAAGACGACCTCACCCGATTCATGGATGTGGTACCATTACCAAACATGGAGGCGAAGACAGTAGCACAAGCGTTCGTGGAGGAAATTATAAGCCGGTATAGGATCCCAAAAAAACTTATTACCGATCAAGGGGCTAACTTCACTTCTGAGATGTTCAGAGAAGTATGTAAACTGTTCCGAATACGGAAACTGGAAACAACACCATATCACCCACAAGCCAACGGTGCATTAGAAAGATCCCACAGGCCACTGGTAGAATATCTACGAAATTTCGTGGACGACAACCAAACGGATTGGGATGAGCACTTGCGGGCAGCCATGTTCGTCAGAAATAACAGCATGCATGCCACCACGAAGCTAACTCCCATGGATTGTCTCTACGGGTTCTCTGCACCATTGCCGAACAACTTAAAGACAGAGCCACAGCCGGTGTACGACCATGAAAACTATTATTTACACCTAAGAAACAAGCTCCAAAGAGCCTATCAAACAGCCCGGAAGAACCTCGAAGAGGGTAAACTCCAGTCGAAGGAGTACTACGATCAAAAGACCAACCCGCTGAAAATCCACCTAGGGGACCAGGTACTACTGAAAAACGCGGCTCGAAAGAATAAGTTGATACAACACTGGGTAGGACCATACAAAGTGGTAGCCATAAATAGTCCGGTTAACAGTACGATAATGATAGGCAAACGCAAACGGCGCGTTCATAACAACCGGTTAAAATTGTTTCACTAAAATCGCCTCTGTCTTTCCAGACATGTTCATCCTACTCACTCTACTAACATTGGGAGCCACAACTCAACCAGCACCGGTCGAGATACATCCGATTACTCGTAAAGGGGTAGTGTTCGAGCCTCTCAGAAAAGTGCAGATTTATCGCGACCATTGGACCATTGTAACCCGTTTACCAACACCAACGTGGGAACTACACCTAAAATACCTAGCAGAATGTGAAACCGCGATCCACCACCTTTGTGACAACACGGGCCTCCTAGTCGGGGAGGAGTATTGCCATCACTGGCAAATTGAAATTAGAAAACGAACGAAACAAATACGCGAGCTTATGGACAAGGCAGATTATACGCTGACATCGCACGAGCGAACCAAGCGAGGACTGATAAATTTAGGGGGAAAAATAATAAAAGGCATCTTCGGAACTATGGATAGCGAAGACTCGGAACATATACACCAGAAATTAGCAGAGTTGGAAGAGAACACAAAAACCACTCTGGACTTGGCGAAACAACAAGTGACCGTTATGAAAACCACCCTAAAGGCTATGAGTAAAGCCAACGAAGAGATGGCGATAAGACAAAACAAGTTGACACGAAAGGTCGAGCTTTTTAACGCCAAGATAGGGGAAATAAACAAGCATTCCGACCAACTCCACGTAATGCAGGTACGCCTAGACCTCAACGAGGTAATACTATATATGATGGCGGAACTACAGCAAATGTATTTAGAGATAACGGACTTGTTTATAGTCATGGAAGCACTCAACCGACGAGAACTCAGCCCATTGCTACTTCCAACCAGACAAATTCTGGAAGTCTACGCCAAGGCCCTGGAAAGCCAACAGGGAAGAAAAACAACCATGGACCAGATCACGCTACAGAAGATCGCTAGCGTAGATTATGAACAAAGCCCGGGAGGCACCCTCATACAGATCCAACTGCCATTACTGGAAGGTCAATTATATACCTTGAACAGGGTATACACGACACCGATAGATTCGGGGCACAACTCCTACTACTTGTATGACATTGGGACCACATATTTCTTAAACACCAGTAGGTCCCAACAGAACTTCGGATTAACGGAATTAGACTATCAAAGTCGATGCATTCAAGTGAATACGACCTACAGCGTTTGTCATCAGGGCGATCCAATTCTAGCTAAACCAACACGCACCGATTGTACATCAGCATTGTTCCGAGCTACTGACCAAATACCGACTGGTTGTCAGATACGCGTGTTGAACACCGCGGGACCCATACTAATCCCTATGCATCAAGATAACGCTTGGCTTTACTGGGTACAACAATCGACACCACTCATAAGCCAATGTGAAAGTCAAGAACAAATCTATCAACTAACTGGTTTGGGCATAGTAGAGTTGAAGAATAAATGTGTGTACCATTTAGCTGAATACACGCTACCATACCGAATTACGGAAATACAACCACTAAATATGCACCACCCCGGAGAAATTCTACCGCCGAGCGTAGACTTTTCCAAATACCAGATACCGATCAAAAAACGGAAAACGGAAGCGCGGATGGAAATCTTGCATCCAGTAGCGGTAAATGACCATTTCAAAGGCATTAGTGAGACGCTAGACGACTTGGACACGAAAATCACGGAAAGCCAACAAAACCGGCACCAAAAAATCCAGTTACACACAACAACTGGGGCAACGGTAGGACTTCTAATGGTCATCTCCATTAGTATCGTGATAAGAATCTACGGAAGATACAGGAATAAAAACACTAGCCGCCAGCCGCCACCACAACCCTCGCGACCCAGCCCACGGCGAGTACAAATTGTATCAATGCCGATAACGATTCCTAGAAGAGATCAGATCCTCGCAGAAAATGAACAGGGTAACTCATCCAACCCAGTAACCAACCCAGCGGAAAATCAGACACACCCTCGAGAACCCTAACCACGACGATAGGATCCTCAAAAGAAAAACTAAGCCCTAAGACCAATAGCAATAAAAGAAAAAAAAAAAAAATATATAATAATAATAAGCAACCTAACCGAACATACCAGAAAAAAAAAAAAATGAGAATGAAAAAAAAAAAAAAAACTTAACTAACACCTTAATTACTAATTACCAGGTTCCCACGATGTCCGGAAATAACCGACGAGTAGGACGTGTAGACAGAAAGGAGGCGACGACCATCGTAATCAACACCAATAACTATCATAACAGCGGAAGCAATTCCATACACATAAAGTGGTTTGGGGCATCAAAAGACATAACCATCAAAATAGGTAACATGATTCTGTCCATCGAGGAAGATATCAAACGTCAATCTACAAGAAACAAAGGAATCCAGACAACTATGGTGGAAAAGCATGAAAACCTAAAAGTCGTGGAAGACCTGACCCCCAAAGTTGAGGTAGATGAGCTGGGGCTGACTCCCTCCAGCTGGGATGACGTACTTCGGGAGGCCGATGAATTGTATCACCACTTGAAGTTAGACAAAACACCGGCCAAACAACATGGTCCAGACCAAGTTTTGAAAGCGGAAATTGCTAAAATGAGAAAAAAGTTAGCAAGAGAAACACTAGTCGGAGAACCACTAACGTTACCAGTACGGAAAAACTCAGATTTATGGGAAAAACCAACCTACCCATATTCAGCAGGAAGGCCGAGAAGGACATCAGACGACCCGGACCAGTATTTGTCGGAATCAGCCACCAAGAAACACGACATCCTCAACACTAAAAGGGATAAAAAGGTAGATTTAAGCAAATACTTAAAAAATTGTAACCATTAACAGTATAAACAATAAAAAATATAAAAAACAAGGAAGTAGATTTAAGCAGACATTTAAAGTCATAAACATTTATAAACAAAACATTTGTAAAAGCCAATATGGTTAAAAGTAGATTTAAATAAAAGAATCGAACAGAGAGTAATGGAAAAAAAACTTGTAAACATTTGCTAATGTAATGTAATAGATAATGTTAACACGTAAAACGGATAGGTTCAATTAGATTAGTTTAGGGAGTTAGGGAAATAAAACGACATAGGAATTAGTTAGGGGATGAAGAAGAGATTTAGCTAACACTATTGAAAAACTAAGACAGAAAAAAGTAATACCGAACGCCACACCTGCAACCACCCGCAAAGTCCTGCACTAGAGATACCACCGGGCAGTAGAAAATCACGTAACTCCACCCGCATTGCCGACAACATAAACACCGAGGAAATAGTGAAATCACCTGGAAAAGAAACAAAACACATCTAACAAGGAAGTCCCCATCAACGAACTACTAACCTTCATCAACACCATGCACCAAGCACGACACCCACCACCACACTTTTGTCCATGGGGGAGTTCTCCAGAGAGGGGAGGAATGTGATGAATTGTTCGGGCCAGGACGAGGAATCCTAAAAAGAAAGGCCATTAGAACCACAATTACGTCAAAATACTCACCTAGAAACACCACACACGCCATGACACATGTCAGTCCCCATGCCATGTCACAAGTCGCGATCATCTAGTACAAATCTAGTACAAGTCGCGATCATCTAGTACAAATCTAGTACAAGTCGCGATCGTCTAGTACAAATCTGTACTAAAATAGGCGTCTCCACTAGACACCGCTAGATGGCGAAATGATCAAACAACGTGACGATCAACGTGACGCGAAGTGACCCATTTGGAGAAGAATGTGCAGTGCGCGCGAATTACGAAATTGCGACACAAAGTTTGTGCGCAAAATGCACTTGGCGCGGATTTTGAAATTGGGTCAAAGAAACCATGGAAAGAATGACGGAGTAGGGACTGCGGCGTCAGTAAAAATCAGGAATAAAAGGATTGGGAAAATTAGGGAGCAGTCAGTCTTACTCAGAGAGGCAACCAGTCACCTTAGACAGACGACGACGGGAAGAGCCAGATCGCCAGGAAGACCAGCCCAGCAACCCAAGTACCAGGAAGACGATCAGACCGTTCAACCGGGCAGCATACCAGTATCACCAAACCAGAAGTGAGTATGGACTCCTCGTCACTAATAAAGAACTAGCGGATGAGAGCGCTTAGCCTCTCCGCTTAAGCCTCGATCACGGTTCTTTGAACCTATCGAGCGTAAATACTTTGTAATCACTGGGCAACTCCTTCCCAGTGAACGACAAGAATCAACAGCTTCAAGAGGAGCTCCGCAACCCCAAGGTTGGACCCCGGCCTCTAACAATTGAAGAATACCGGGAGAGGATAAAGGGGCGGACGTTACAGAAAACCTCTCCAGAGGTCCTGAAATTACCCCCGAGGAAGCGAACGGGAAAGGAGGCGCAATTCCGGGCGGATCTCGAAGAGACGCGCCGTCGACTCCTCCTGGCCGTGGGTCGGGAGCAACGAGTAAGGGTGGAGCAAGAACTCCAACGGCTCTACAACGAGCGGCGAAGATATCGGCAAGCGAAGAAGTTGGCCAGGTGTAATTCGGCGACCAAACCTTAACGATCCAGCTTAGTCTAAGTGAAAATTGTATTTGTTAGTCAGTAAGGAAAATAAATGTATAGGAAATAAATATTAGAATTGTATAACAACCGACTTTTACTGGTGTTCAGAAGTGTACTCTTAGGAGTGTTATTATGAGATTCTCTCCTCCAACGACATTCAGAGTCGAGGGAGATTCTTCACAGAGCCGGGAATCGCGGTAAAAAGGAGGATTGCACACCAGCACCAGAACCACCTCGCCCCCCGAAGTACCGCAATGGGGTTGAGGCCAACTTCAGGCGGGCAATCGAAGAGGTGCGACGTCGCCTGCTGTTAGCGGTGGGTCAGGAGGAGCGCTGGAGGATCAGCAGGGAGTTCCAGAAGCTGCACAGCGATAGGCTGCGGTATCGCCAGCAGAAGAAGAGGTAGAATTGAATGGTAACCCAGAATAAGCATAGTTGAGTAGAATTCAGTGAAAAAATAGTTTGGCAGTTATAAATAAATGTAAATTAGAAATTAAGTGAATAAATACGAAATGAAACAAATTAAGGGTTTAAGTCTTAACTAGTTCCTCGGAGAGTATTTGGGAAGCTTTGAATTTAAATGTTCGAGTTAGGGATAGCCTAGAATTCGGCAAGTTGTCACAGTCTCATCTAAGAGACATTTTGGCGAATAATTTAGAAAACAATTGGATTCATGAAAAGAGATAGGTCTCCCGAAATTGATTTATATTTGGAATTGTAGTTATAACATCTTGGTTTATATAAATGATAAAACGATTGGTTACATTGAGCCTTGGATTGCATAAAGCAATAGGTAAATAATAAGTAGATTGGTTTATATAAATGATAAAACGATTGGTTACATTGAGACTTGGATTGTATAAAGCAATAGGTTAATAATAAATAGATTGGTTTATATAAAGGATAAAACGATTGGTTACATTGAGACTTGGATTGTATAAAGCAATAGGTAAATAATAAGTAGATTGGTTTATATAAAGGATAAAACGAATGGTTACATTGAGACCTGGATTTTATAAAGCAATAGGTAAATAATAAGAAGATTGGTTATATTATAAAGGATAAAACGAATGGTTACATTGAGATTTGGATTATATAACACAATAGGTGCAAAACATATAACGTGGTTAGGACCTGATAACATGTAGACAACAGGTGAATTATTTGATATCCAATTTATATAAAATCATAGTTACAACTCTGAATGAAAAATTGTAAATTGTGTATAAACACTAAAAATTATTAAGCCAACCAACCAAAATATTGTGTAAAGCCTACCTTCAACATAAAGCTAACAACCAAGGAAAAATAATACGTAACACAAAATTCATTTAAATGTCAAAGTTCATAAAAAGTTTGCTTGCTTTTTCCAAGTAAGCCAATGTTAAATTGGGTTAATTTAATTTAATCTTCTCAAACTTTCCTCTTTTCTTAAAATTAATTTCCTATGTTTAATACCAAACATTTTACATTGTTACTAGATCTACTAAACCAACGCAAATATTTTCTGAATTGGCAATCGAAATTCTTTTCCTATGGTACATTATAATTATTTTATACTAGTACTATATTCCCTAATACCGATGACAGACTACAGAACTGAAATTGGATTTAGTCGTTGTTCGCAGTTTCAGTTCGCAGTCTGTCAGCAACTCAAGAGAATTTTTACGAATCGTTAGTCTCAGAAGTGGTCAGTGAGTCGTTGCTTTATTTTCAGTTCTGGAAACAAGATTTGATGGTTGTAACAAGCCTTGTCCCAACTTCAACTCAACATTCGACGTCAATATCATATATTGAGTTTGATAAAACCTACTCATATGAGTTAAATGATATTTTTATAAATACTATAATATTATAAATGAATAAATGACTAAATGTTGAATAAATGAATAAATTAATTATAAAATATCATTGTTTATTTCAATTAAAAGCAACTTCGTTTTCATTTCAAAAGCCATTTTCGTTGGCAGATAAAGTGGATATAGTCTGTTGAGGTAATCTGGCCAAACTGCAAAAAATTTGGGTAGTTTCACAAAACTGCAAAAAAAACGGACATTTGCTCAAACTTCCTCTGATTTGAGTTTTCTTACAATTCCGTACTAATTTGCGAAACGTATGAGACGATATCTCTAATTTATTTTAAAAATTTAAATAAATACCAATTTTTACTTATATTCCGGCAAATATTTTTAGTGTTTCACTTTAGATCCTGGTAGTTCTTTTCAGACTCTTTACAATGATACCCAAATCAATGACAGAATTTAAAGAGTTCTCACGCTACACTCATAAATAACTTTACACAACGCTTATTAACAACAATCAAGCATAGGCGCTAACACTAGCGCGATGACGTCAGGGGCAAAACAAACAATGCACACATAATACGTACAAATATGCTCTATCGACTGTGACCTCAACCATTGTTATCGTGTAACTAGTCTCGTAGTTATTAGCGATTGAAATATGACGGTGTTTTGTAACACGAAAAAGTTAGACTGGCTACCAATGTATAAACTCAACGAGAAGAAAGACATTTTCACTCCAACAATTTTTGTGGTTTCACTGTAGTCTGTTCAGGCTTTAAGGAAAGTTGCTTTTTGGAATTCTCGATTCTTAATTTTAAACAATTCAAACCTTTCATCTAGGCCTGACTCTACTTACTTCCTCTTAGCCAATTTCTTGGCGCGACGAAAATTCCTCCACGGCTGTTTTATCGCGAAGATTTCCCGCTTGGTGCTTATCCCTTCCTTTTCGCCCTGTGTCAACACCTATGATGGCACTGCTGCGTTCAATATCTTGTTAAATTGAACTTCTGCTTCGGTACTCACTCTCTTTTTCGTTGGATGCTTTCCCGTTGCTTGAGGAGTAGTGGCTGTTGGTCCTCCTTGTTGTCTACGTTGATATTCTTCAATGGTTATGGGTCTAGGACCGGGTCAAGGGTCCTTCAAAGCTTCCGATAAATTGTGGGTCCCCGAAATCTAACTTGTTCCTGCACTACAGAAGGTAGTTCAGGACGAAACAAGTCTAGCCGATTATTTTCCTCTGATCCATTAACAGGTCTTACCATTCTAGTTGATACAGGCGCAGATCTTTTTGTTTTACCTAACAAATATTTTGGAACTATACTTAAAAACAATCAACTATCTCTTTCAGCAGCTAATGGCACTGAACAGTCCCAAGCAGATCACCTTCGAGGAATACAGAGCCGGGAATCGCGGTAAAAAGGAGGATTGCACACCAGCACCAGAACCACCTCGCCCCCCGAAGTACCGCAATGGGGTTGAGGCCAACTTCAGGCGGGCAATCGAAGAGGTGCGACGTCGCCTGCTGTTAGCGGTGGGTCAGGAGGAGCGCTGGAGGATCAGCAGGGAGTTCCAGAAGCTGCACAGCGATAGGCTGCGGTATCGCCAGCAGAAGAAGAGGTAGAATTGAATGGTAACCCAGAATAAGCATAGTTGAGTAGAATTCAGTGAAAAAATAGTTTGGCAGTTATAAATAAATGTAAATTAGAAATTAAGTGAATAAATACGAAATGAAACAAATTAAGGGTTTAAGTCTTAACTAGTTCCTCGGAGAGTATTTGGGAAGCTTTGAATTTAAATGTTCGAGTTAGGGATAGCCTAGAATTCGGCAAGTTGTCACAGTCTCATCCAAGAGACATTTTGGCGAATAATTTAGAAAACAATTGGATTCATGAAAAGAGATAGGTCTCCCGAAATTGATTTATATTTGGAATTGTAGTTATAACATCTTGGTTTATATAAATGATAAAACGATTGGTTACATTGAGCCTTGGATTGCATAAAGCAATAGGTAAATAATAAGTAGATTGGTTTATATAAATGATAAAACGATTGGTTACATTGAGACTTGGATTGTATAAAGCAATAGGTTAATAATAAATAGATTGGTTTATATAAAGGATAAAACGATTGGTTACATTGAGACTTGGATTGTATAAAGCAATAGGTAAATCATAAGTAGATTGGTTTATATAAAGGATAAAACGAATGGTTACATTGAGACCTGGATTTTATAAAGCAATAGGTAAATAATAAGAAGATTGGTTATATTATAAAGGATAAAACGAATGGTTACATTGAGATTTGGATTATATAACACAATAGGTGGTTAGGACCTGATAACATGTAGACAACAGGTGAATTATTTGATATCCAATTTATATAAAATCATAGTTACAACTCTGAATGAAAAATTGTAAATTGTGTATAAACACTAAAAATTATTAAGCCAACCAACCAAAATATTGTGTAAAGCCTACCTTCAACATAAAGCTAACAACCAAGGAAAAATAATACGTAACACAAAATTCATTTAAATGTCAAAGTTCATAAAAAGTTTGCTTGCTTTTTCCAAGTAAGCCAATGTTAAATTGGGTTAATTTAATTTAATCTTCTCAAACTTTCCTCTTTTCTTAAAATTAATTTCCTATGTTTAATACCAAACATTTTACATTGTTACTAGATCTACTAAACCAACGCAAATATTTTCTGAATTGGCAATCGAAATTCTTTTCCTATGGTACATTATAATTATTTTATACTAGTACTATATTCCCTAATACCGATGACAGACTACAGAACTGAAATTGGATTTAGTCGTTGTTCGCAGTTTCAGTTCGCAGTCTGTCAGCAACTCAAGAGAATTTTTACGATTCGTTAGTCTCAGAAGTGGTCAGTGAGTCGTTGCTTTATTTTCAGTTCTGGAAACAAGATTTGATGGTTGTAACAAGCCTTGTCCCAACTTCAACTCAACATTCGACGTCAATATCATATATTGAGTTTGATAAAACCTACTCATATGAGTTAAATGATATTTTTATAAATACTATAATATTATAAATGAATAAATGACTAAATGTTGAATAAATGAATAAATTAATTATAAAATATCATTGTTTATTTCAATTAAAAGCAACTTCGTTTTCATTTCAAAAGCCATTTTCGTTGGCAGATAAAGTGGATATAGTCTGTTGAGGTAATCTGGCCAAACTGCAAAAAATTTGGGTAGTTTCACAAAACTGCAAAAAAAACGGACATTTGCTCAAACTTCCTCTGATTTGAGTTTTCTTACAATTCCGTACTAATTTGCGAAACGTATGAGACGATATCTCTAATTTATTTTAAAAATTTAAATAAATACCAATTTTTACTTATATTCCGGCAAATATTTTAAGTGTTTCACTTTAGATCCTGGTAGTTCTTTTCAGACTCTTTACAATGATACCCAAATCAATGACAGAATTTAAAGAGTTCTCACGCTACACTCATAAATAACTTTACACAACGCTTATTAACAACAATCAAGCATAGGCGCTAACACTAGCGCGATGACGTCAGGGGCAAAACAAACAATGCACACATAATACGTACAAATATGCTCTATCGACTGTGACCTCAACCATTGTTATCGTGTAACTAGTCTCGTAGTTATTAGCGATTGAAATATGACGGTGTTTTGTAACACGAGAAAGTTAGACTGGCTACCAATGTATAAACTCAACGAGAAGAAAGACATTTTCACTCCAACAATTTTTGTGGTTTCACTGTAGTCTGTTCAGGCTTTAAGGAAAGTTGCTTTTTGGAATTCTCGATTCTTAATTTTAAACAATTCAAACCTTTCATCTAGGCCTGACTCTACTTACTTCCTCTTAGCCAATTTCTTGGCGCGACGAAAATTCCTCCACGGCTGTTTTATCGCGAAGATTTCCCGCTTGGTGCTTATCCCTTCCTTTTCGCCCTGTGTCAACACCTATGATGGCACTGCTGCGTTCAATATCTTGTTAAATTGAACTTCTGCTTCGGTACTCACTCTCTTTTTCGTTGGATGCTTTCCCGTTGCTTGAGGAGTAGTGGCTGTTGGTCCTCCTTGTTGTCTACGTTGATATTCTTCAATGGTTATGGGTCTAGGACCGGGTCAAGGGTCCTTCAAAGCTTCCGATAAATTGTGGGTCCCCGAAATCTGCTGTGATTTCCAGGTTGATTTATCATTGATTCATCGTTGACTAATTGAAGCCTGATTGGGACCCAAGGAATGGGTAGACTATACAACTAGCCCACCTCGAATTATTTCGTTGGAGATTGATGACGGTTCTTGGCTTCTTTGATTAGTCCTAGCTTACTTCTAGACTCATCTGATAAGTATTCTTGGCTTCCTGCTAGACAGCCAATCTGTTGCAATGATCCGTAATTCCATAGTTGCCATGCTTCATTGAGATCAGCAATTTTGAAGACATATGTCCCTGTTAAAATTTTGAAGGCCTTTATATTCCCGTTTTGCAAAGTTCACATATTATTTTACGATGGTGGCATCACCTACGGAGGTTTTCTGGCGTCCCCGTTAACATAAATGGAAGGTTTCAATCATGAGGATAAGAGAGAAGACTACGTGTAACATAGTGTAGTGGTGAATATGGTGAATGTTTAAGTTCAAGAGGTTTGCAGTTCGTCTTCATTCTGTTGTAAAATTCGGGTCGCAAGTTCTGCCAGTTCATCTTTGTGTTCGTGTTGGACTTTGATATCGGCGGCTTCAGAGGTGGATGGATAGTGGTTTAAGTGACAGACTTGATTGTCAGGTGTGCTTCAAGGTTTATTTAACGCTTGGTATGAGGTGAATTAGAGCTCTGCTTCTCGTTTGACCATGTATGATTAAAGGTCAGCTCCCGTACGTTTTCAGTAAAAATCAGGAAACTCTAAACTTTTGCTACCAAGAGGGTAACTCTCACAGTATGAGCGGAAAACAAAAAATAGTACGGGAAAAACCTCAGTCACTTTCACTAAAAAGGTCAATTATTGATAAGGAATATAAGCTAAACATTAAAAATTAAAAAAAAAAGTTCGCACAAATATACAAAAGTCAATAATTTATGAGTTACTTATAATTAATTCACTACTAAATAAAAAAAATACCTATAAATAAGCAAATTTAGAGTTAAATTAACAATTGTGAAATATCAAACACATGCAAACAATACTATTTCAGTACAAATTTGTTCAGTAAAAATCAGTATGGAGGGGAAGTGCTTGCGTGAGCAACTTTCTTGCAATTCACCCTATTTTCTTCTGTACAGGAACGCAAAACTTTCAAGTTCAGTAAAATTCAGTAAAAATTAGCAAGATTTTTGAGTACAGGAACAGACCTGAAGTTGCTCTTTGTTGTTTTAATTTATTTTAATAGTTTATTTAAAGATGTGTGTGAGTTTAATTTAATAAAAACCATGAGCGTAATCAATACACAGTCAACGAGATCACGACACAATGTGGATTGACGCCAACAGAAATTGACGGTGGAATTTGGGGCAACGGTGTAAGATGATTCAAATGTAATGCATTTAACAATTCAAATGAAACAATAACTGTTTTTAGGTTTAAAGATCGGTAAAACATTTGTAAGTTTTTGTGTTGGCAACGCCAAAACTCAGTCGCACGACACTTACGATCATACGACCAACACATGACTTACTTCTCAGCGGAGAGGCAGTACATGAGATGACTTCGAGCTGTAAGCATGGTCATATGAGCACTCATAGGATTGATTGGATTGTGAATAACTTTAATAAATTAACGACAATTGTATTGATTTAGGTAGGTGATAAATTGTCATGTTTTATAAAGTAAGATTTTGTGAATAATTGTAAATATAGTTTTAGCAACTACATCTTACGTTGTTTGATTATAACCCCAATCACTCACGTGGTTAAGTTTCTGATTTCGAAACTTACAAATCAATACAATGAGTATAAGAGCAAAGTTCCAGTTTATCTCAGAAGCCGGGGCCGATTCAAAGAGTACTGTGATTAAAGTGAAAACAATTCAACTGGCGGGGCAAGAGGAAGTTTTTCTATTCCCGCAAGAAAAGAGAACCAGTGCCTACCATACTCAACTCTTTAACACAACTGAACTGTAGTTAAAAATGTAGTTAAGAGTTTGAAAACCCGAAATAAGTTTAGAAATGTGTTAGTGACACTGACGGAAGAACTTCAAAAAATTTACTTTGATGAAGAGAGAAATGTTGTGCTAAATGAGGAATATTTGGAAGAAGTCACTACAACGTCTACCGATATCACTAACACTAGCGTCCTGGAGAGAAGCAGTCGTAGTTTAGCTAAAGATATAGTCTTGGAAAAATTTAACGGTGAAAATTTTAAAGCGACTACGTGGCTGTCGATGTTTGTTCAAGAGTGTAAACGAGTAGGTATAAATCAAAACAAACATCTTACGTTGTTTGATTATAATCACTCACGTGGTTAAGTTTCTGATTTCGAAGGTTTCATTTATAAGGTTAATTTAAGTTTTAAATATATTATTATTAATTAAGCATTTGTAAGGTTTAACGTTCACCTTAGGCGACAGTGTAGCCTCACAAAACAAAAGAATTCAGCTATTAAAGTTAATTCAACTATTTAAAAGAAAGGGATAGAAGAGGCACATTGTTACCCTGAAATTGTTATACTGACCTACAAGATGAACTGTAGGTCGTGCATTGTTTAATCATAAATTCCATTGTAATTAATAATTAAAAACAAAGAATTTATTTTTGTATAAAGGCACTGATTTTTATGGAAATGAAGTCAGAGATATTCTAGACTCTAAACAGATCGATAAGCACGAGTTAGTAGTTAAATGAGCAAGTTATGCTTAAAACATTAACAATTAATAAATATCTATAAATACTATATTTTCCTTCTGGAGTTCATCATATAGCAACCCTGCGAACCTAGTGTCAGTACCACTAGAGGATGCTATAAGAGACAAAACTGCTGGACCTCAACCTATAGATATAAGTAGATATAACAAAAATTACAGCACAACCATAAAACAGTAGCAGACCAAACGAAGGACCATTACTTTAGATGAATATAGAAGGAGGAATCAACATCGAAATCAACCTGTACAAGGGAGTGCAAAGAAAAAGAAATAACAAAAGGAGGCTACATGCAGAAAATAAGAAAGGGGCTCTCGAATTTGTAGTTTCTGGCAAGCATTTATAAGGGACGAGATGAAGAAAAATATGTTATCCAGATAAATAAATTAAAAAATAAAAGAAAATTACATGTCCAAAACAAAAATAAAACAAATATCATTAAACAATAGAAGATAAAAGGAACTTTCTTTCATACTAATCTTTTGGATCGTATATGAGATTCGTGATTGGTATATTCACACAATGGGCAAATCAGGGTCAAAATCAAAACAAGCGGAAGTTATTATCAACAGTAATGCAAGAGCAACTTCATCAAACGTAGCAAATAACTTTCAAAAAAGATTATTAGGTGATTTTGAACTTATCATGTTAATATCAGGACTTTTGTTAATAGGATTTCTCATTGTAAAGAAATTAAAAGAATATTCAAATAAAACTGTTCGTAAGCAGGTTGTAGCTCAAAATGCTCAAAGTATCATAATCGTAATATGAGTAAAATAAAATAATTAATTGATATAATTAGAAGTATCACTTTGAAATTCACAAAGAATCCGAACAGAATTTTTTCATCTGGATATTTATTGAAGACAATTTCTGAAATTAGAGATATTAAAAGTAGATTTCATGAAGCGTTTTCAGAACTATTGATATTAGACAATGATTTAGCTCTCGAATTAAAAGAATCATTTAATAAGGCATATGTAACCTTAGAGGCTATATTGACTCAAAGTATTAACAAAACCCTAACAGAAGACAATTGTAGCAAAAATCTAGAAGACAATACAAAAACCAACAATATGACTTCATTTGATATAGCAGTTAGTTTGCAGGTCATTCCTGAATTTCAAGAAGAACCTTAAAATTTGAGAAATTTTTTGAATTTGATTGAATTTTTATACGACGATTTGAAAGACACAACTGAGAAATCAAAATTGATAAAGTTTGTTCTCAAAACAAGGCTGGCGGAAAAAGTCAAAAACAAATTAAGTATCGTGGAACCTCCAGCAGACTTAGCTTCGTTGAAAACAGCATTGCAAAATATTTTCAAAACCGAAAAAACACCATTGAAGATCCAGTCTGAACTTTCCAGAAGTGTTCACAGAAATCGCAGTACTAAGGACTATGGTACACATATAGAAAATTTAGTAGCACAACTAAACAGTATTCAAATAGCAGAACAAGGTGAGACGCATAGAGAGACCATATCGAAATTAAATGATCAAATAGGTCTTAATGCGTTCAAAAATGGATTACAAAATGAGACCAAATCTACTGTCTTCGCAGCCATGCCCAAAACACTACAAGAAGCTGTCAAAATAGCTAGTGTAGCAGAGACTCCAGCGAAGACGAACAAACTGGGCAAATAACTGGGCAGAATCTAACAATCAACAATCGGGACAACGATACGACAATCGGGTTAATGTATTTATTTATTTATTTATTTATTTGATACTTAGTACAAGTAAAGATACAAAATACAAGTAAAGATAATAATACAAGTAAGACTACAAGTACTGAAAGAGAAAAGTTCTTAGATCTAGCTACATCTATTTCTATATACATATTTTATATTAGGCGTTATACATATCAACTTTGATACAAGTTGTAATACAAGTTGTATATATATCAACTTTGATACAAGTTGTGTTAGACGAGAAGATAAATTTTTGTACCAAACAGCCGTGTTGCCATACACGAGTTTGCCCTTTTCGCGCGGGATCTACGAGATGGCGTGTTGTGTCCGTTCAGATAGCTCGTGCATGGCAATGTCGCGTTACAATATTATGCGTAAAAACCTTAACTAGACATACTGAAAAATGACTAATACCATAGATCAAGACAAAAAGCAAAAATAGTAAACATGATAAGACATTAACATTATTTTCATTTCAACTATTCTTAAGAGCATAAAAGTAAACAGAGTTAATAGCCAGAAGAGAATTTTTGTCGTATTAGGGTGCACTCAGCCCACTACACAGGGGGAACTGTCTCCACCCAGTTACGTAAAAGGGTACGTAAGCTACTAACTCCCTGTGCAGATTGCAAGTATGGAGCAACACGATTATAAGCACGCAGCATACGCGTAACCGCCTTCATCCTGCCATAGTCGGTGTGGTGGAAGCTAATTTCGAATTTGTTGGCGTGTCTGAGGTTGAAATTGCCATGACGCGTTGCGACCTGGTTCATAAGAAAAGGCGCGCGTATTCAAGGATTGGTCGTGCAAGGGAGGAAAACAGAGACTTGCTTATGTACGGATCCGCAAACTCCCTGGACCACCTAAGTATAAACCCGAACATACCCTTTGCGAACCACAAGGTCGATGTGGTCGGTGAAGGAGAGCTTAGAGTCTAGGAGGACCCCAAGGTCCTTGACTTGTCCCACAGAGCATATGAGAGAGTCATTGATGCTGAAGGTGTGCGGCACAAGCTGGCGCTTCCTAGATAAGCATACATGCTCGCACTTGGAAGTGTTAAGCAGAAGGTTGCTTTTGTGGCACCATTCGGCGAAGCGATTTAAATCATTTTGTAACAGATAGGCGTCGGAAGGGTAGCGTATATCTTTAAAGATTTTTGTATCGTCAGCATAGCTCAGAATAGTAGAGTCGGGTACTACATTGGAGGCATCATTAGTTGTGAGGATGAAAAGGAGAGGAACGATGTGACTGCCCTGAGGAACACCAGAATTTGCAGTAAAGGCATCAGAGAGTTGGGAACGGAACTGGACACGATAGGAGCGGTTTCGGATGTAGGATTCAATCCAACAGACGAGGGGTGTTGGACAACCTGCCAGCTTGAGTTTAAGGATAATGAGGCTGTGAGGGATGCTATCGAATGCCTTGCTCATATCGGTAAAGATTGCATCATTACCCTCGTCGCGTTCAAGGGCATGGGACGTGAATTGGAGAAGGTTGGTAACAGTTGACTTACCTTGCAGGTGCAGGGAGTCTTCTGAGACAAATCCCTCACCTTGTTAGCCGGTGCCTCGCTGTTAGAGGGCGGAAGAGTTGGGTTAAGAGAACTAGCAGCGACACCGCGGTTGCCATGCTGACCGCGATTGCCACCGATAGCCTGGCTGTCACTCAGTTTATTGTCCCGAGTACCAGTTTCAATGGGCTTGCATGGACTATTTGGATTCGGGATGGAAACTAGGGAAAGTGATTCGATTGGGTTATTAGGTAAGGGGGGAGAGGGAAGAGGAGAGGGAAGAGGAGAGAATGCCATCTTGTCTGGTGCTTGAGGCTGGGCGATTGCAAGTTTAGTTGAACGAGTAGTTCTAGAGAAGCGAAAAGTGGGTGACAACACAGGGGGGGGGGGGGTGCCGGAGGGGGCTCGCATCGTGCGCTCAGTGAGAAGTTGAGCTCTTTCAAGGAGTAGCGCCGTATGAATTGAGGCCGACTCAGCAACTTTACCACCAAGCTTGCGCAGATTGGAATCAATGTCCATAAGACGCGAGGATAAGGCAAAGAGTGAAATTTTGTGACACCGTAGGCAGTACCAGTGTAACCCGGAGTCCTTAGACTGAATTTTATCGGCGACACTTCCTGTCACCCCGATACATAGGGTGGAATAAGTCACCACAGAGACCATGGCAGTACAGTAGCCTGTCAGAGTTCTTATCCTTGCAGGACTTAGCAGCACAGACCAGATTCATATTTATATGTCCCTAATTCGACGGACTGAAACCTAACCAGAATGAATAAGTAAAGAAATTACGAGAACAGGTAAGGAGGAAATAGGATAGTAAAATCTTAATAAAGATCTTAATAGGTTAGTATAATCTTAATCTTAATGTTGGTAAAATTATTAGTTAGAGTGTGATAGTTTATAATAGTTAACTGGAAAAGATTAACTGAAACAAAAAGCTACGAGTAAAATTAAAAAATTTCCAAGCCTGGCAAGTCCCCGAAGAGGAACACAAACACGAAGAGTTGAATGACTTCACGTTGCCAAAAGGTCTCCAAAACAACGTCACGTTTAACCGCACGTCCACAATCACCGTGTAGCCTATTCAAGTGCTTTTAATTCTTAATTTTGTGAGGGCGTCTGTCAAGTAAAACCAGCACGTCGTTCTTCATTCACTATTTATTGAGAACTAACTCTCGACATATATGTTGTCTTATCAGTAGCAGAGTGACGCTACCCACACACTCATGAATTTCACCATGGCTCGATCTCTTCGCCCAATGACCATCAGGTTGGTTGATATTCACCACGTAGGGACGGAAGTAGGGTTGCCAGAAGGTGTCACTAGGGGTGGATAATGTCACTCTCGTACGAGTGAAGCTGCCAGCAACTCCAATGAAAGTGAAGTTGCTTACAGCTCGGCCAGACTGACCTTAAATCGACTCGATTTCCTTACTTTGTTATGGTCTTAAATTAATTAACATCTGTCATAAGCCATAATCCTAAGCTAAATCGTTTGACATCTGACATAAGTGGTATTCCTGAATTAAATTATTTGACATAAGTACATAAATTGTTCAATTCTTAATCTAGAAGTGTTGCATCAGGGATATCGGTCACTCGATCAAAAGATGGTTCCACCCATAGTTTTAACTTGGATGCATCCAAAATACCATCATACGGCATTTGGGTCACTCTACATCCGTCAATATCACGAATGACATACCGGTCATTTGGTAACTGCTTGTGTATGACATAAGGTCCTCTAAATTTAGGAATAAGCTTTTTGTTCTTTCCCACAGTAGTATCCACGTTCTTGATAACCACATAATCACCCTCTGAGAACTCAACTGCAGGGCGATGAGTATTACCGAAGTGCCTTGCGTTGTTCTCTTGAGCCTTACATAAATTGGCATGAGCCTGTTGCCGCAAGTAGGTCAAATCGGAAGAGTTTACTGCCGTCTTTTCCTCCATGTATTCAGTCAACTCGTCAACGATCTTTCCCCTCTGCTCAGTCCCGAACAGAAGGAGGGAAGGGGAATATCCCGTAGATCGATGAGTGGAGTTAGTCGGCGCATATTCTACCTCTGGAAGTTTCGTTATCCAATCTGCATGACGTAATGGTTCAGAAAGTTTACTCAACATTGGACTTAATACACGGTTAACTCGTTCCACTTGCCCATTTGCTCTGGGAGTGCCGGAAGCAACCTTGACATGTTGGATATTATGCAGATATAGAAAAGAAGAAAACTCCCCGGAGGTGAAACAAGTGCCCCGATCGCTGATGCAGCGCCGAGGTCGACTGAAGTGGCGGAAGTAATCAGTAAGGGCCAATTTTGCCTCCCGGGTACAAGTGGTGGAGACGGGGTACAATCGGACATATTTTGTAAAGGCATCCGTTATCAAGAACAAATGTTTCCTAGCAGAGTTAATAGAAGGAAGCGGGCCCAGATGATCGATATGAATGGTGTCGAAAGGTATTGGCCTCTTTGGAATAGGATGAAGGGTGACAGCGTTCCTATTCGGAGAGGCAGAGTAATATATACACTTGATGCAATTGCTAATAAAGTTCTTGACCCGTGACTTAAGACATGGGAACCAATAATTTTTTTTTATCTGAGAGCAACATTTTTCCACCGCCAGATGGCCCACCTTCTCATGGATCAGGCGGATAACATTATTCACCACTTCCAATGGAACATAAAGTTGCAGATGACCAGCGGGGGACTGATGAAAGACTAGTCCGTCCTGCAGTTCAAAGTTGTCAACATCAGTGTCTTCTAGTTCCTTCCGTAGGGCCATAATGGTTGGGTCACGATTCTGTGCCATTTGTAATTGGAAATCAAGGTCAGCCTCATTGACGTAAGCGACCAGTTCAGACCGGCTAAGGGCATCCACATGACCCATTGATGTACCCGACCGATGGACTATGGTATAATTATAATTTTCCAACAGCAATGCCCATCTTGCAATTTTAGCTGAGTTGGTACGGTTCTGAAGTGTCATTGCCAAAGAGTTACAATCTGTGACAACTTTAAACGGAAGACCTTGGACGTATACATGGAACCGACGGAGAGCATAAGCGATGGCCAACGTTTCTAGTTCATAACTATGCAATCGCGATTCAGCAGGGGAAGCGGTCTTTGAGAAATAAGAGATTGGATGAAATTTGCCATCAGGTTGCTTCTGCAACAATACAGCACCAAAACCAGTCGAACTAGCGTCACAATGCAATTCAGTTTCCTTCTCCGGGTCATAGATACAGAGAACTGGGGATTCCATAAGTTTTTGACGTATGATGGTGAAGGCCTGTCGACACTCTTCCGAGAAGACATAAGGGGTATCCTTTTTAAGTAAGTGAGTCATAGGTTGAACAATTCTTGAAAAATTTGGCACAAACCGACGGAAGTAAGAGAATAACCCATGACAACGTTCCATGGCCTTTCTACTTCCTGGTTCAGGGTAATCCCTAATGGCTGCTAAATGTGTTGTATTTAGGGTGATTCCGGAGGCATTCGCTAAATAGCCTAGATATTCCAATTCACTGTAGGCAAATTTGCACTTCTTCAACTGAATTTGTAAACCATGTTGACGTAAGGTGGTTAACAGTTCTCTCAAAATTCGTAAGTGGGTTGCGAAGTCAGCAGTGGCCACCAAAATGTCATCCATAAAAATGACAATTGACCCTTTCTCCATTAATGGTCGGAGGATTATATGTATATACCGTTCAAACTCAGCGGGTCCATTACACAGACCGCAGGGTAAATAAAGATACTCGTATTGTCCATCTGGTGTTACAAAGGAGGTGTATTGAACTGAGTCGGGATGCATTGGCACATGATGATACCCATTCTTAAGGTCGATTACTGAGAAATATTGTTTCCCTCCCAGGTGTGCAATGCAGTCATCAATGTGTGCCATCGGGTAATTATCCCGTACCGTAATTTGATTTAAAGGACGGTAGTCAATACATTTTCGGAGTTCACCATTCTTCTTCCGCACCCGGACAATGGCGGAAGCGTAAGGGGAATGACTAGGTCGTATAATTCCGTCTGATAACAAGTTGTCCACTATTCTCCGGATCTCCATACGTTCATAATGCGAAAGCCGTCTTGGTTTACAGAAGATTGGGGTGTTGTGTTTAAGGTTGATCTTTACACGATAGTCTAAGGACTTGACAGCAAGTTCAGCAGGATTCGTATAGGCGGTTTCGAAGGAAGGGGTTAACATCAGGTCCTGTTTTGTCGCCTCGATCAAAGAGTTCAATTTGAAGCAGTTCGGAATCATCTATAACAGAAGGGAAGTGTTCTCTATCTATCTGATCTGGTGCAGCAGTTACCACTCCGGAATTCATTAATGTATCCACACCATTAATCGAGTAACCCATATTGTTCTTTAATAATTTCAAAGATTTCAGTACAGTGAGGATTCCAGGAGATATGTCAGATACATCGGATGGTTTATTCAGTAGCTTCAAAGTTTGTACATCATAAGTTTTCTTAACTCTAATCAATTTCACATGAGACTTATTCAAGTAATCCCTACCTAATAATATTGGAATTGACATAAGATTATCTGGTACCACATACAACGAACATAAGGTTGTTTGACTGCGGTGTTTGATCATACACTGCTGTTTTCCATAGGACATCAGTTGTGTATTCCCTATTCCTTTGCATCCAGTATCTGACAAGGGTCCCAGTTCGACGGAAGATACATAAGATCGTTGGATGAAGCTCTTAGGGCTGCCCGAATCAAATAAGGAAAAACATCGCGTGAACTCACTATACTGAAGATCTTTCAATAAAAATGCAACACTCACCATTTGCATAGATTCCAGCTGTTCGGCAGTGGAAGCGACATCATCCTCGGTAACGGCAGCGACAACACTTGCGGAAGTTTTCAGCTGACAGTTCCGGTACACATGCGTAAGCGAACCACATTTAAAGCAGGAACCATCCGGTCTAAGTGGTTTTGGACACTGCCCTTTATAATGCCCGAATTTCGAGCAGTTATAGCATCGGACAGAAGAAATGGCGGAAGTCGATGGTGACGGAAGGTTAGCAGCAGCGGAAGAGACTGAAGCAGAGATAGCTGACCTTGTGGTTGCCCCCCGAGACACAGTTGTTGTCGTCTTTGTAGTCGGAATGGTCACTCGGGATCGTCTGCGCTCGTATCGCTCAATGGAGTGCTTCAGGTCACGTAAGGTGGAGGTAGATGCCAAAATGCTGATATTGCTTGACTTATCACCGATTCCGTCGATAATAAAATCGACCACCTCTACCTCTGGGATGTCTGCATGTGATGCTATCTCCTGCATCTCTAAAATATATCGATGCAGGGTTTCACCTGGACGTAAGGTGCGAGCACGTAACGCTGAGTAAACCGCAGCAGTCGTTCGTGGTCGTGCAAATTCCCTCATAAGTTCAGCTTTCAATTCAACATATGTGTGGACGGAAGTTGATCGCAAGAAGAGTTTTGCTGTTCCACCTATGAGCCGACGGCAGGCGATGAATCGTAATTTGTCGCCGAACTGGAGGATATCGAAAGCATCCTCCAAATCACGAAACCATTTTACCACATCATATGCGTCATCTGCTGTATACACTGGCACCATGGATTCGATGACATTAATGTCCACCAATCGATGTTCATTGACGTCCATGGCATTGACGGAAGTTGGTTGGTCCGATGGCCAGTCGGAAGGTTGCTGGTGAAGTCGTCGTGGCGCCTGCACCACCTCAGCAGGGTACTCCCTTTGGTTCTGTTCTGCATTCACACTTTTCGCTGTTAATGCTTCTATTTCCAATTATAACTGCAGTATCTCTCGCCGTTTCCTCAGAATTGCGATCTCCCGGTCAAGTGGGTCATCAGGTATTCTCGCTCCTTCGCTTTGGACATCAGTTGGCAGTTCATTTCCCAGCGTATTTTCTGGGCCATCGATGACAGACAGTCTCGGCACAGAAGTAACTTCGAGCGAGGTTTCCGCAGACGTAGGTTGGACGGAAGTAGCCCCCAGGTCCTCAGTTGGTTGCTGGATGACGGAAGTTCCACTCTGGCTGACCACCTCGTGGTACAACCGCTTCACCTGGCACACCGTTGCAGTCGCTGGCACTTGTATTCCAGCCCCCTCTAGAACCGACAACATCTCCTCTGTCGATGGTTGCACCATTTTAAATTACTTCAATATATAACTTAATTTTCAATAATCCCACTTCTGAGATGTGAGGGCGTCTGTCAAGTAAAACCAGCACGTCGTTCTTCATTCACTATTTATTGAGAACTAACTCTCGACATATATGTTGTCTTATCAGTAGCAGAGTGACGCTACCCACACACTCATGAATTTCGCCATGGCTCGATCTCTTCGCCCAATGACCATCAGGTTGGTTGATATTCACCACGTAGGGACGGAAGTAGGGTTGCCAGAAGGTGTCACTAGGGGTGGATAGTGTCACTCTCGTACGAGTGAAGCTGCCAGCAACTCCAATGAAAGTGAAGTTGCTTACAATTTTTAGCAAAAATATATTATTATTTTTATTTTTATATATTTAACTGTTAAAATTATGAATGCCCTAAACTGCTGTCCCTTTCCTTTCACGTTCACTATTCAATTTCGAAACTTGAAATTTCGAAACTCCAATGAAAGTGAAGTTGCTTACAATTTTTAGCAAAAATATATTTTTATTTTTATTTTTATATTTTTAACTGTTAAAATTATGAATGCCCTAAACTGCTGCTCCTTTCCTTTCACGTTCACTATTCAATTTCAAAAACTTGCAGACAAAGTTTTTTTAATTTTTTGTTGAGTTGTTTTCGAAAAATACCGTTTAGATATAACGGAAGTTGACAAATAATAAGCTTAGTGAGCGATAATAGTAATAATCCAAAAATAGCGTTTACTAGATATCACACCGTTTAGGTATTACACTCGGCAAACGAGGCAATTCCCTAGGAATCGGGGGAGGAATAACAAATTTACAATTAAATGATAATAATTTAAATTTCAAATCTGCTTCCGTATATACTTTTGATTCAAAACTGACAAATTTCATCAATGCTCATGTTAATTCATTAAATAAACATATCGTTTTTTATTGATACTGGAGCAGATATATCACGTATTAAACTTGAGAATTTGAATAATGAAACTTATATTAATCAGGATAGAAAATGTACTTTCTCAGGTATTACAACGATAAAACGCATTCTTTGGGAACCATAGCAGCAAACTTAAGAATATGCGGTGTACCATATGTGCATGAATTCCACGTGGTGAATAACGATTTTCCGATAGCAACCGACGGGATTCTGGGTCGTGATTTTATAATAGCGACAAAAAATATTATCGATGATGATAGTTTTGAACCTGCATTACAGATAAATAATTCTGAAATCAGCATTCCAATTCTAACAAAAATTCCAGAATACAAAAGTTTTTCTATACCAGCCAGGACAAACACAATTCAAGCATTGAATATAAAAGTAGATTCTGATAGATATTGAGTCAGGAAGTCCAAACAGGAATTTTTATAGCCAACGCGATAATACCAGCTAAGGGCATTGCACATGTGCAAATAATGAATACGCAGGATGAAGACGTGAGAATCGACAATCTATCTGTAGATGTTGAACCGTTAAGTGATTATTTTATATGTAAATCTAATGCAAATGTAATGGAGGATCAAAGGCATACAAAATTGTTGGAACAATTAAATGTCGAAATTAAGGATGAAGAAGCAAAAGAACGTATTTTGAAAATCTGTAAAGAATTTGTAGATATCTTCCACTTGCCTGGAGACAAGTTATCTTGTAATAATTTCTATGAGCAAAAAATTGTACTACATGATAAAACCCCAGTATATATAATAAAATACCGACTGCCTCAAGCCCAAAAAGAAGAAATCCATAACCAAGTCAAAAAATTAACAGAAGATGATGTCATTGAACCATCTGTGAGACCATATAACTCACCACTTCTTATAGTTCCACGAAAAACTGGTAACAAAAAATGGCGATTGGTATTGATTTTCGCCAATTAAGTAAAAAAAAATAATAGACGATAAGTTTCCACTAACTCGACTAGATGATGTGTTGGGCGAGCAACATATTTTTCCACTTTAGAACTTTCGGATTCGTTTCATCAGATACCATTAAAAAATGATTCTAGACCCTATACAGCATTTTCAACCGTTAACGGACATTATCAATTTAAAATATTACCATTCGAACTAAAAGTATCAACCAATAGTTTTCAGATAATGCTCTCTACAGCTTTGGCAGGTCTTGGTTCCGAAGCTTTCCTATATGTTGATGACATTATTATTTTTGGCTGTAGTCTAAATCATCATAATATGTTTAATTAAAACTTTCGAGAGAATTAGAAAATATAGTCTAAAATTTAATCCAAAAATATGTAATTTCTTGCAACCCGAAGTTACTTATTTAGGTCATCTAATCACAAAAGACGGCATACGCACTGATTCAAAGAAATTTGATGCAATTTCGAAATATCCTACTCTAACAGATGCTGGTGAAACACGCAGATTTGTTGCCTTTTGTAATTATTACAGAAGATTTATTCCGAATTTTGCTGAAATAGCCAAACCGCTCAATTACTTGTCCAAAAAGAATGTAAAATTTGAATGGTCGAGTGATTGTGAAACAGCATTCTGCACTTTGAAAAATAAACTAATTAATTCTCCTATTCTACAGTATCAGTATCCGGGTTTCAACGGAAAATTTATACTCACAACAGATGCTTCGAACTTTGCTCTAGGAGCAATTCTATCTCAAGGTGCCATAGGAGAACCTACCTGTTTCTTATGCAGACCTACCTGTTTCTTATGCAAGCCGAAGCCTAAGTAAACATGAGATTGGCAAACCGGTTATTGAAAAAGAATTATTAGCAATTCATTGGGCAATTAACTTCTTTCAACCCTACTTGTATGGTAGAAAATTTACTGTGGTAACAGACCACAGACCTCTTGTAAGCTTATTCACTCATAGAAATCCATCATCAAAACAGATGCGTATAAGACTAGATTTAATAGACTATGATTTTGACATCGTTTTCAAGCAAGGGAAGATGAATACAAATGCAGATGCATTATCGCCTATTGACATTGATTCCAATGCACTAAAAGCTATGATTCCAACAGATATTAAAATAGTAACAAGAAGTATGTCAAGCAGAAGTAAAAAAAGTTTGGATCCAACACAGACCGAAAGAAAGAAGCCTCATGAACTTCATTCTTAGGAGTGTACTTCAATCTCAGCGATTAAAAATATAAAGAAAGTAAAATTTGAGCTCAAGAAAGAAAATAATAATGATAGTTTGCCACAGTTATTGATTAACAAAAAGGAGGTAATCTGGAGATAAAGCGATAATCTAAAAGATGACTTTGGTCAACATTTGGAGAAGCTTATTCATGAAACATAATATAACAATATAGACAAACTAGCGCTAGCGATTAATCAAGAAATATTCGAGAAATATAATCAAGAAGATTTTAAAAATATAATTAACAGACTGCAGTCTAAGAGAGATAAAAGGCAAACAAAGTTGAAGATTATAATGTACAAACCTCCAATACCAAATAGAAGATGACAAAGCCAAAAAGAGAATTATTGAAGAATTTCATGATTCTCCACAAGGAGGTCATTCTGTTGTAAAGAGAACTATTAGTAAAATTAAACAGAGATACATTTAGAAAAATTTAAACAAAATGTTGAAGACTTATATTAACAATTGCAAAATTTGTGCAAGGAATAAAATCACCAGACATACGAGAGAAGATATGATGATTACAGGCACACCAACAACTAGTTTGAGATAGTTGCTATGGACACAGTAGGCCCCTTGCCGTTATCAAACGATTTCAGATATATACTCACTGTTCAATGCGAGTTAGCAAAATATATAGAAGCGATTCCACTGGAAAACAAAGAAGCTATAACTATAGCTAAAGCCTTAACTGAAAAATTTGTATTAAAATATGGATTTTTCCGCAAGATTAAAACAGATTTGGGAACAGAATTTACTTATGAAACTCTCAAGAATATTACCAAATTGTAAGGAATTAAACATAGAACATCGACTCCATACCAACATGAAGCACTAGGATCTTTAGAAAGGAATCACAGAGTTTTGAAACAATATTTATTATCTTTTACTGAAAATTATACCTGGGACAGATGGATTCCATATTACACTTTCTGCTATAACACCACACGTTGACACCGAATTTACTCCATTCGAGTTAGTTTTCGGAAAACTAGCAAACCTACCTAAGAATATCATAAAAAATACTACACCGATATATAATTATGAAGATTATACAAAAGAACTGCATTCTAGGTTACAACATGCTCACGAGCAAGCAAATAAATTATTGAATGTAGCAAAAGAAAATAGAAAAGACAGAAATGCTCACAATCTTAACAAGTTAAATATAAAAATTAGAGATTTAGTGTACTGTAGTATCGGGAAAAACGTTAAAATTAGGGAATTTTACCATTTAAGAAAACATATGTTTAAGGAATGTTTTGTATTAGTTCTTAGGAATTATCTGTAGTTTTAAGGAAGATACAAAGGTATGTGTAAAAGGTGCCGAATTATTAGTTCCTAGGAATTATGTAAAAGGTGCCGAATCCTTGGTCATTTTATTGTCTGGAAAAGGTCCCGACGCCAATAAAATCCTGAGATGAAAGGAAGGGCGGAAATTTCCTTTTGGGAAAAGACGCATTTGGTTGGCAGTTTTTCGGAAGGGTTTAGCCAGTAAAGTCGCGAAGGATTCGGTCCACGGTAAATTTTAAGAAGTGTAAATAAATAGTCTTGTACATTGTTTTTTAATAAATTTTAATCACAAAAATTTGTGTGCTCATATTGGCTACTATTATCCTACATAACTTTTTTTGGGGATAGTAGCAAAACTGTGTAACCGCGATTTGTTGTGATAAAGTGAAAACAAGTTCGGACATAAAATACATTTGAAAAAGACAATCGATTATTGAGTTTATAAGTGATAGCAATACGAAGTTTACAGAGTTTAAAACCGCAAATATATAGTAAAGTTTTGCAAAAGTTAGGCTTGTGAAATTAAGAGCACCATGGCAGATCAAGTCAATGTCGATAAGTTGACGGTGGACGAATTACGCGAAAAATTACAAGAATTAGGTCTTGTTGTAAGTGGAACCAAGCCTATTTTGAAGGAACGATTACTGACTGCGCTGAACGCCGAAGACGACGATGAGAATAATGGAAAATCCGCAAGCGATGATGATGAAAACGGAAAATCCGCAAGCAATGATGATGAAAACGAAAATGACAACGAAAGTTCGAGTGAAGATGATCTCTCTACAGCACAGGGTACAAGGAGAAAAGCTAAAAAACAAGTGTTATTAACTTTTCGCGATGTCGAAGAATCGCTAGAACAATTCAGTGGTGAAAATAATCAGTCTGTTATAAAATGGCTTGCAGACTTCGAAGAGATGGCTGTTTTATGTGAATGGGTCGATATTCAGAAAATAGTTTACGCCAAACGTCTACTAACAGGCTCAGCTAAACTATTTATCAAGTTTCAAAAATGCAGTACATCGTGGAAAAAACTTTAAAACGCATTGAAGGAAGGCTTCAGAATAACCGCAGATTCCCATAAAATCCACCGCACGTTATCCGCAAGAAAAAAGAAGAGTGAAGAAAGTCATCAAGAATATATGTTTAAAATGTTGGATATAGCTAGTCCAGCGAACTTCGATACAAGAACAGTGATTAAATACATCATAGAAGGAATTCCTGATGATCCGTGCAATAAAGCTATATTATATGGTGCGCGAAATATTAATGAACTTAGAGAAAAGTTCGAACAATACGAAAGCATGAGAAGTGAATTTAAAAACAAAACGAGTGAACGAAGTGGCAAAACGAACAATATGAGTAAAGACATTAGAAACAATAAAGCGGAAAATGTTAAAGTGAAAAGGTGTAAAAATTGTGGAGTGAAAGGACACATAAATTCTGAATGTCCTGATAAAGGAAAAGGCACAAAATGTTTTAAATGCAACGAGTACGGTCACATCGCTGCCAGATGCTCTGAAGCTACATCGAGGACCATGATGAAGGAAGCCAATAGCGTGTCTCAACCAACGAGGAAAAAATATTTGAAGGACGTTGTTTTAGAGGATCTAACAATCACAGCTTTAATTGATACGGGAAGTGATCTTACTCTTATAAGTTCAGATGAGTATATAAAAATAGGTTCACCTAAATTGTTAAGGTCTAGTATTAAGTTCGATGGTATTGGGTCCTCTAATCTCGAAACGCTTGGCGAATTTATCGCAGATTTAAAAATTGATAACGATACTTATCCTCTTAGATTTCATGTTGTGTCTAGTGCAATTCTTAAGCGAGGTTTGCTCATAGGTTCCGACTTTTTAAATACAGTTGAATTAAATATTAAAGCGGGTATTGTTAAAATTAAGAAAATCGAAATAAGTGAGTCGCGTAATCCCGAAGAAATTCAAGGTATCTCTCAAATCTGTCTCATAAACTGTTCCGAAGAGCTAGATTTGGCACACATCCATAATGTCAGTTATCGGAAAAAAATTGAAGAACTTATTTCCGATTATAAGCCAGAAAGAATTAAGGACGTAGGAATAAAAATGAAAATTATTCTAAAGGATGATATACCAGTATACTCGCGACCTCGACGATTACCTCCAAATGAGAAAGAAGAGGTTGAAAATATAATGAATGAATGGATAGACGCGAAGATAGTTCAACCTTCAAATTCGGAATATGCAAGTCCGATTGTCCTCGTAAAGAAGAAGAACGGTAAAACTCGCATCTGTGTAGATTATAGGCAAATTAATAAGAAAATGGTTAAAGATCGCTACCCTCTCCCACTTATTGAAGATCAGCTAGATTTTCTTCAAAGTGCAAAAATATTTAGCACCTTGGATTTAAAGAACGGCTTTTTCCATGTAATTATGGACGAAGAAAGTCGTAAATATACGTCTTTCGTCACCCCAACCGGATAATATGAATTTTTACGTGTCCCTTTTGGTCTTTGCAATTCCCCAGCGGTGTTCCAAAAATTTATAAATGCAGTTTTTAGAGAACTAATTTCCCAGAAAATCGTTTTAACATACATGGATGACTTAATAGTGTTAGCTATAAATCTCGAAGAAGCTGTAGAAAAGCTTCAACAAGTATTAAATGTCGCCAGAGAACACAACCTTGTCATTAATTGGACTAAATGTCAATTTCTCCAAGAGAGAATAAAATATCTTGGACATGTTGTAGAGAATGGTAGAGTAAAGCCATCGGAGCAGAAGACAAAAGCCGTCACAAATTTCCCCAAACCGAAAAATGTTAAGGATGTGCAGAGTTTCCTTGGTCTCACTGGATACTTTCGAAAATTTATTCCGTCCTATTCATTAATTGCACGCCCGTTAACAAATTTGTTGAAAGCCAAAGTAAAGTTTGAATTTGATTTAAGTGAAATGGAAGCATTTAATCGGTTAAAGTCTGCTTTGTGTAATAGGCCCGTATTAAAGTTGTACCATCCAGGTAGCGAGACTGAATTGCATACCGATGCCTCCAGTTTGGGTTACGGTGCAATTCTAATGCAAAAAGATCCCGAAAGCAATAAGCTCCACCCTGTGTATTTTTCTAGTGGTAAAACAACGGCTGCTGAAGAAAAATATACTAGTTACGAATTAGAGGTCCTTGCAATAATAAAGGCATTGAGAAAATTTCGGGTTTATTTACTAGCAATTCCGTTTACGATCGTCACAGATTGTCAAGCCTTTGCGATGACAATAAATAAAAAAGACCTTTGTGTTCGAGTGGCAAGATGGGCCTTGTTGCTTGAGGAATTTAATTATCAAATAATACATAGGCCAGGTAAACAAATGGCGCACGTAGACGCTCTAAGTAGGAACCCTCTTCCATGTGTATTTAATGTGAAAGAATGCGAAGAATTAGTAATCATGAAGCTTAAATATGCGCAGCGTGAGGACGAGGAAATTCTAAAAATATTTAAAAATTTGAAAAATAATAAATATAATGATTATGAAGTTCGAAACGATTTATTATACAAGATTTGTAATGATGAACCCTTAATAGTCGTACCTAAGAAAATGCAAATCCAGATAGTGAGACGCGCCCACGAACGTGGACATTTCGGTATTATTAAAACAGAATCATTAGTACGTAAGGATTTTTGGTTCAAAGGAATGCGTGAGAAAGTTGAGCAAGTAGTGGTTAATTGTATTGATTGTATACTAGCTGAAAGAAAGTATGGGAAGCACGAAGGTTTGCTAAATACAATCAATAAAGGAAGTATTCCATTAGACACTTATCATGTGGACCGCATGGGCCCAATACCATCAACCAAGAAATCTTATAAGTATATATTTGTTATAGTAGATTCATTTTCAAAATTTGTATGGTTGTATGCAACACGTTCGACCGATACTGCAGATGTACTCGACCGACTTAAAAACCAAGCAACTATATTCGGAAACCCCCGACGTATCATCAGTGATCGAGGAACAGCATTCACCTCAAATGCGTTTATCCAATATTGTCGGGACGAAGGAATTGAAAATATCCATATAACAACCGGAGTTCCACGAAGTAATGGTCAAGTAGAACGGGTTAATAGAACAATTATCCCTCTATTAACAAAAATGACAGCACCAAGGCCAGCAGAGTGGTACAAGTATCTTCCAATAGTCCAAAAGTATCTTAATGCAACGCCGCACCGTAGTACTGGTAAATCACCATTCAGCTTATTACTTGGTACACATATGAGACTGAAGGATGATCCTGAAATACGCGCAATAATAGAAGAAGAATGGGTAAAGATGTTTGAAGAGCAACGTGATGAGATGAGAATCCAAGCAAAAGCAAACATTGAGAAGATACAAACAGAAACTCGGCAGACGTACAATAAGAAGCGCAAGGAAGCTACGAAATATGCTGAGAACGACTTGGTAGCTATAAAGCGAACGCAGATGGGTCCTGGATTAAAAGTACAGCCAAAGTATTTTGGCCCGTATCGCGTAAGCAAAGTGTTGCGAAACGACAGATATCTAGTAAGTAAGATTGGTGACCACTGTGGACCACACCAAACATCAACATCAGCCGATCATATGAAACCATGGACAAAAAACTACGAACAATGCTTTATACAACGTACAACATGGAACGAGTACGACAGTGAAGATTCATTCAGTGAAGGTGAGCAACATCTGAGGTCAGATGTAAACTAGGATGGCCGAGTGTAGTATCGGGAAAAACGTTAAAATTATCGAATTTTACCATTTAAGAAAACATATGTTTAAGGAATGTTTTGTATTAGTTCTTAGGAATTATCTGTAGTTTTAAGGAAGATACAAAGGTATGTGTAAAAGGTGCCGAATTATTAGTTCCTAGGAATTATGTAAAAGGTGCCGAATCCTTGGTCATTTTACTGTCTGGAAAAGGTCCCGACGCCAATAAAATCCTGAGATGAAAGGAAGGGCGGAAATTTCCTTTTGGGAAAAGACGCATTTGGTTGGCAGTTTTTCGGAAGGGTTTAGCCAGTAAAGTCGCGAAGGATTCGGTCCACGGTAAATTTTAAGAAGTGTAAATAAATAGTCTTGTACATTGTTTATTAATAAATTTTAATCACAAAAATTTGTGTGCTCATATTGGCTACTATTATCCTACAGTACGTAAAAAACGAGAATAGAAAAAAACTGGACAGTCCTTATAAAAACCCATATGAAATCATAGATATAGAGAATGTGAATGTTCACCTAAAAATAAATAATAGAATTAAGAAATATCATAAAAATAACTTAAAATTATGCAAACATAAGCTGTAGTTATATGTATATATGTATATTTGTATTAACACAAAAAAAATTCATTTCAAATATAAAACAATGTTTTTCTTTTAAAAGGAAAGGGATGTAATGCATTTCACAAATGAAATGAATCAATAACTGTTATTGGGTTTAAAGATCAGTAAAACATTTATAAGGTTAATTTAAGGTTTGAATTTACGATTATTAATTAAACATTAGTAAGGTTTAACGTTCACCTTAGGCGACAGTGAAGCCTAACAAAACAAAAGAATTCAGCTATTAACGTTAATTCAGCTATTTAAAAGAAAGGGATAGAAGAGGCACCTTGTTACACTGAAATTGTTACACTGACCTGCAAGATGAACTGTAGGTCATGCATTGTTTAATCATAAATTCCATTGTTATTAATAATTAAAAACAAAGAATTGATTTTTGTACAAAGGCACTAATTTTTATGGAAATGAAGTCAGAGATATTCTAGACTCTAAACTGATCATTTGAATTTAATATACATTCACGAACGAGCGATAAGCACGAGTGAGTAGTTAAATGAGCAAGTTATGCTCAAAATATTAACAATTAATAAATATCAATAAATACTATATTTTCCTTCTGACGTTTATCATACAAGGACCACCTGGACCAGCTGGGGAACAAAGGTGAATCAAGGATCACCTGGGGGAAGCGGAATTATTCTGTGTCATGGCACTTACCCGGAATTGTCAGTAGTGAGAAGTATTCTTCCTGGAAGGCTGCTAGCTCGCAGTTACTTATCGCTTTCCATTCACTGGTGAATAATTTCGCACTTCCTATTTCTTCGAGGTATATACCGGACGAGGAGGTGTGAGAAGCAATTTGGAGTCACAGCTCCTTGCGAGACTGCAACCGCTACAACATATAACTTTATTATGGGAACGAATGTGGGTGATTAGGTTCGCCAATTATAGTTGTACGAATTTCTTATGATCGTTATAGTATACGCGTTTTAATGTTTTTTGTTTTAATTCTCAGGAGTGGTCACCGGAGTTGAAACGTAGCGGCCTTGCATTAACCCATTTATGCCCAACGGGTCGTTATCGACCCACTTGAGAAAATATTTATTTTCGAATACAGTGAAAGCCCTCTTAACGGACAACTCTTATAAACGGACATATTTTTGGGTACCAAACATTTCTTACTATTTTGTTAAGGAGGTAGGCCCTCTTACGCGGACGCCCTCTTTACTGGACGCGGACAGAATCTTGCTTCTGTATTTTATTAAAATGCCCTCATGTACGGACACGAAACGAAGGTTTTGTATGAAAAAAAAAATGAAAAATTACTGCTAGGCAGACTGAAAATATTCCTTTCCGTAGTGTTCGTAAGTGTCAGAACTAAACTCGACAAGGGCACTCCTGGCAACGATTTTTACGCTAACAAGGTTATTCCATGATCAAGAATAGGGTGATCTGATAAACTTCATGGCCATTAAATATCAATTACATATCCATACCGATTAATTGCATGGGAGGTCTTGGGGTCGAATGGGATATCATTCTACTAGCAGTTGATCTCGAAATTGGCTTAGGGACTTATCGTTCCGCGAAACTTAAAAATTCAAAACCTTACAGAAGTGACAAGCTCTTTGCATTTGAAGTTTATAAGTGTCATGAGGCGATTCATGGCGATTCATGGCGATGCGGACTCAAGTTTATTAACTACATACTTTGAAGATAGAATGTTTTTCAATTATTAACATTTTCTTATGGAACTATTCTTAGTTGTCCCAAGAAAAAAGCCTTCTTCGGCGGAAATTCCTTTTATACGGACAAAATCGCGGCGACCGTCGATGTCCGCTCAAGAGGGCTTTCACTGTATTTATTTATTTCTCAAGTGTATTATGTCTGGAAGGGTGTTTTTATAGACATACTATTTTCAGACAAACGTCTTATCATGTTGACGCGTAAAAAGTACTTATCAGTATTTTTGAACAGCTCATAAAGTGTGTCTCAAATTCAAGTTTTTTAGTTCTCCATCATGGCTTCTTTGAATTACTGGTAAGTACGAAATATTTTTAATAAAATTGCCAAAAGAGTATCACGAAATAAGGAAAATAAATCAAACTTGCCATATATAGTATGTTTTTGTAAAAATACCATATGATGAAAAATAGCGATTTTTTTACATGGGTCGATAACGACCCATTGGACATATGATAGAAGTTCAATAAAATTATAATGTTAGGAAAAAGCCGCTGACAACAGCAGAACTTTTGGAAGAAATTGAAAAAATCGAGCGTGGAGAAGACTGGCCTGATGAAATTATTATTTTGCCACCAATTGATGACGGTAATGACACAGATGCTGATTCTGGAGAAGAAGATTGTAATGATCCTGATAAACTAAACCATGTGTCACGTGCGAAAATCTTCGTTCGTGAATAACCCCGAGTCACTCGGGGGTTGGGTGACTCACCCGGCCTTTTGCCCGCGAAGAAAGGTCGTGGGTGGGCGCCACTCGTTTTTGGACGAGTCACCCGGCCTCGATCGTGGTCAAAACGAGAACCCCACGACGTGCCCCAAAGAAAAGTACTAAGTAAAAAATAGTTGGGAGTGATGCGGAAGTGAATTAATTGAATATAAAAAAAAACTGCGCGTAACGTACAAATTCAATCCCGAATTTTATTTATCGGACTGAGCATCGATCCCTTACAATATTTTTACAAATCGGTCTTAACCTAAACTGTACCTTGCCCTCCGATCATTATATTTGCATGCAATTCATTATCTTTCACCTTAAATCTATTAATATTAAATCTATTAATAATATCCTTAAAACTAGACTTAACTATGCGTGGCGGTGCTCCTTCTCGTGCGGTGTCGTTCTCCCTCGGAAAAGCTGCTCTACGGGGTGGATGCTTCCCGGTCACCAATTGTTCTATTAAATATGTCACTTCTGTGCTTAGGTCAGTTTCACCAAAATTAGTCACTTTAGTGTTTCGGCGAGTTTCGCAACTATGCGCTGAACATTCTTCACTTAATAATTCAATAGCTAGCTACTCTAGTGTTTCGGCAAGATTCACGATAGTGCACCGATTAGTCTTCAAATAAACATATTCTTCACTTGATTGTCGATAGATAATTATTCTAGTGCTTCGGCAAGATTCATAATTCATGATTCATAATGGTGCACCGATTAGTCTTCAAATAAACATACTCTTCACTTGATTATCGATAGTTACTTTATGTAAAATAGTTAATTGTCGATAGTTACTTTAATGTTTCGGCAAGATTCACGATAGTGCACCGATTAGTCTTCAAATAAACATATTCTTCACTTGATTGTCGATAGATAATTATCCTAGTGCTTCGGCAAGATTCATAATTCATGATTCATAATGGTGCACCGATTAGTCTTCAAATAAACATATTCTTCACTTAATTATCGATAGTTACTTTATGTAAAATAGTTAATTGTCGATGGTTACTTTAATGTTCCTGCAAGATTCACGACAGTGCACCGATTAGTCTTCAAATAAACATATTCTTCACTTTCAAGATAGTCTTACGATAACGATAATTCGTCTACTTAAACCCACTTTAACACTGCTCCTTATTTATGGGATCGATGCTGTTTTCACTGTTTTTCTTATATCGCGTCACTTCCTCTATTTAATACTCGCGTCACCTTCCGCTTCACTCTCTACCACAATTCAACTCCTCGCTTCCTGACTACTCGTTCACCAACCAAAGAAAAGAGGACGAGTCGCGCTTCATGCTCCTTATATATTTTAAATCCCCTTGTCCTTGGCTCATTCCTCGGTCATTCAACTCCAAGCCCAGAGTTGAAGGTCCGAGGAAGATCCCGTAATGGAGCTACTCGGGGATTCAAATTTTCCAGAATTCCACAAATTTAGTGATCCCAGATTTGTGGAATTCCCATCCAAAATTCGTTCTTTTTGAAACTCATTGCACAATTTTTCGGGTTCAACCACCTCGATTTCATTCTCGCATTGTGCAATGAGTTTCTATTATCGGAGGATCCCGTAAGGGATTTGGGTCACAATTGACCAGAAGTGAGGGGGCGGTACCGACGAACTAGTGGTTCGATCGTCCGAATGAGACAATACCCCTTTCTCATTCGGCAGATTGCAACCCGATTCGTAACTGTACTCGCACAATTTTTGATTGATTCGTCAATCAAAAATTGTGCGTTCAAATTGGCTTAACCTCGCTCCTCCTCCATGAATGGAATCACTTTGATTCCATTGATGTAGGTCAGGAACGAGGTTCGGGGCTGCACACGCACACTTTATGATTTGATTTGCTCTTGTCTGTGATGCTACGTGCAACCCCGTTACACACCCCCCTCACCACAAGAGAATCGCCCGATTCTGTATGTCCCCCTTCGTCCTACTTGGGTCCTGCCCTTCCTTGAACAAGACGGTCGAACAAACTACTAATGCTAACTGACTGTTCATTCATGTGTGACTCTATTTGAATGCCTTGAACACTTTATTCTCATCTAATTACTCCGATCTAACATTTGGTCCTGGCGTCTTCGTTCGCGGGGTGCTCTAAGGTATGTAAATTTTTAGGTCTTTTGCGTTCCACACCCCCGCGTCTCTGTCATTCTCATCAGTTAATTTGAATGTGGCAGTTGATACTTTATCCTGTATAATAAAGGGTCCGATGTACTCTGGTGCTAGTTTCGCCGCGTAATTTTTGGTGGCGTCTGATTGGCTGTAGTTTCGTCTCCACACCTGGTCGCCGATCGCGAACTTTGATTCTCTTTTCCGTAGATTGTATCTCTTACATTGTTTACGCATAGCGCGGATAAGCTTCTCGTGCACTTGACTCTGTAGGAGTTTCAGATTTTCCGCGCGTTCTCTCGGGTCCCTCTGGGTGGCGTCAGTCTCTGGTGCGGCTGGTCCCGTTCTGTCGGTGATCATCTCTCTGCCGAAGTTCATGAAGTATGGAGTCACCCCCATACTTTCGTGCTGATATGTCCTTAGCGCGCATCCTATTTTCGACAGTTCCTTATCCCACAGTTTTTGGTTCGTTCCTACATATGATCTCAGCATCCTTTTGATCTCTTGGTTGGTTCTCTCTGCTGGGTTTGCTTGTGGGTGGTATAGAGCCGTGTAGCATGGTTCCGCACCATATCCTCGTAATAGTTGCTGGAATTCCTTGGATCGGAATTGAACCCCATTGTCGCACACTAGTTTGGCTGGCACTCCAAACATCAGGAATATGTCCTCCTCTATCACTCGCGCGACTTCCTTTGTTGTGGCGTTGCGTAACGGCTTAATAACCGCGAGTTTCGTGTAGTAGTCCGTTATAGTAAGAATATATCTGTTTCCTTTACTTGATCGTGGTAAAGGTCCGATTAGGTCGACACACACCGTGTGCCACGGGTCTCTTACTTCGATTGCTCTTGAAGCCATTGCTCCCATGGTCGGTTTGCGTTCGACTTTTATCGCTTGGCATACCTTGCATCGTCTTACGTATTCTGCAATGTCCCTGTTCATGCCTCTCCAGTGGTATTTTCTTTTGACGCGTTCCAGCGTTCGTCTTATACCCATGTGTCCTGCCCTGGGGTCGTCGTGACACTCTCGCAATACGTCAGGTTTCTCTTCGTCCGACACCTTTCTACTCCACGTGTGTCCCGAAGTTCTACCTAAGGGTCCTTTGGTTTTTTTCCATTTGGGTTGTTGTGTTTTGCTATTTTTCCCAGCCGTGATTTTGGCTGTCGCTGGTATTTCTCTCGATAATGCGTCGGGGACCAGATTCTCCTTTCCCTTGCGATGAATCACGTCGTAGTCAAATTGTTGTAGTCGTACTGCCCATCTAGCCAGCCTCCCGTTGGGGTCCTTGAGGTTATTCAACCACACCAAAGAGTGGTGATCCGTGATGACCGAGAATTTGGTTCCCTCGACGTATGGTCGGAGTTTCTCAACTGCCCATAATACTCCGAGGCATTCTTTTTCAGTCGTAGAGTATTTTCTCTCTGCTTTGGATAAGGATCTGCTGAGGTAACAGATGGCATGTTCTCCCTTTTCATCACTTTGGCTAAGTACCGCGCCTAGACCCACGTCGGATGCATCCGTCTGAATTTTGAAAGGCCTTTCGAAATTTGGGCAGGCCAATACTGGTGCTGTGGTGAGTTTCTCCTTGCAGAGCCGAAAAGCTGCTCCGCAATCGTCTGTCCAAGAAAAACGTGCACCTTTTTTCAATAACGCATTCAATGGTGCTACTAGAGTCGCGTGATTTGGGATGAAACGTCGATACCAGGAGACCATTCCCAGAAATTGCCGTACTTGTTTCACAGCCGTTGGTCTCTGTATATTGTGTATACTCTCCACCTTTTCAGGGTTTACGTGTAGACCTTCCCTATCGATAACATAGCCTAGGTATTGGAGTTGGTCTCTACAGAACTCGCACTTCTCCCGTGAAACTCTCAATTCTTCCTTCCTTAACCGTCCAAAAACCTCTCGTAGCACTTGCAGGTGTTTTTCGAAAGTAGGCGTCACGATGATAACGTCGTCCAAGTACGTGAAGACATAGGGTTCTAAATCCGAGCCTAGGACGTTATCCATTAATCTCTGCCATGTTGCTGATGAGTTATGCAGTCCAAAGGGCATCCTGCGAAACTGGAATAGTCCTCTGCCGGGGATCGTGAATGCAGTGAACGCTTTCGACTCTTCTGCCATTGGCACCTGTCAAAATGCTGACTTCACATCCAGTGACGACAGATACTTTGCTTCGCGCAGCTTGTCTAGGGTGGCTGACACATACGGGAGTGGGTCGGCGTCCTTTTCGGACACCGCGTTCAGCTTGCGGAAGTCTACGCAGAATCGAAATGTCCCATCCTTCTTGCGCACCAGCAATATTGGCGAAGACCAGGGGCTTTTCGATGGTTCGACTACCCCCAGGCGTAACATCTCATCTAGTTCCTGATGTATCTGTTTTTGGACAGCTGGTGATACCGGGTAGTATCTTTGCTTGATTGGTTTTGCGTCTGTTTTGATCGTGTGTTCTACTGATGTTGCTTTTCCCAAGCCTTCTCCCATTTGTTCCAACTCTTCGCGGACCGTAGCCTCCAACTCTTCCTTTTCCTTCGATGTCAAGTCACCGTGGCTTTTTAATGCCATTTTGTCGTTTAGGCTCACCGTTGCGATATCCCATTGCAGACCTCTCATGTCCAGGGTTAATCCGAATTTTGACCAGAAATCTATCCCCAGAATTATGTCATTCGGAATGTCGGGTATAACAAGCAGATCCATCTCCATGCATTTCTGGTCCACTTGTAATTTAGCTGTTGTCTCTCCAAGCACGACGCAAAGTTCTCCATTAGCCATGCGGACGTGTTGTGTTCTATGTTTGTTGAGTCGTCTTCCTGTGTCCTTGATATTTCTCCATCCTTTTCCTCCGAGTATGGTTCTACTCGACCCAGAGTCCAACAGGCCCACCATCTCCACCCCACCCACTCTTACCTTCATGTGAGGCCTACCATCACCCTCATACACCTCCAGTGCGTAGGCCAATTTCGGTGGCGTTTCTGCATGCGACCTGTTGTTCGCACTCGCCTGGTCGCCTAGCGAGTGCCATTCGCGTTTCCCGAATCATTCGGGGAGTTCTGTGTTCTTTGCTCTCTCGGTGTTTCCCTGGCGGGGCGATGTCCGCTGCAGTTTGGGCATGATGCTCGCAGTGTGCCTACGCGTCCGCATCCGAAGCATCTTCGTGGTTTGTTGCACGCTCTGGCTACATGTCCTTTTTGTTTACAGTTCCAACATGTCATTCCTCCTTGGTGGTCTAGACTCGCCAATGTTTCTGTGTACTCGTTCATGTAAGCCAGGTCAGGTTCCAACAGGCCCTTGGCTCTCCGCTGCGGCGGCGGTGCATATGCTTCCACTCTGGCTCTGGTCAATTCGAGACCTCTTCCCCATTCTACCAAGTCGCTCAGACCTTCGAATTTCCTGAAACCGAGTTGTGTTAAGTAGAATGGTGCAAGGTTGCGTGTGACTATCTTTAGTCTTTCAGCTTCTGTTGGTAGGTCGGATAGTCGACGAAACAATCCCTCCATTGACGCCACGTAGGTTCCCATCGTCTCATCTCGTGCTTGTGTCCTGTTCCTGATTTCTTCGTACAGACGATCGTCGTAGTCGGGTGGCAGGAACTCCCTTCTCAGTTCTCGCACGAGTCCCGCCCAATCTCTAATGCGGTCTCGGTTAGCTCTGAACCACGTCAGTGCACGTCCCGAGAAGAGCTCTACTGCTGACCTGTGAAGTGCCGTGGTGGTGACGTTGCGGGATTTTCTCAGCTCTTCCACTCGCTCCAAGAATGAGCCCGAGGAATCTTGAGTACTGCCTGCGAAACTAATCCCCCACTTTTGTATAGACACTGCTTCGTTCGTTTGTCCCTTTTCGGTTCTCGTGATTTCCTGGGTAGTTGCCACCTCTGCTTCGTCTGAAGAATCTCTTCCGTCCAATTTTACAAGGAGTTCTCCATATACTAGTCTAAGGTTCGCTTGGATACTTGTTCGAGTCTCCACCTCTTCCTCGTTTGTGGAGGGTAAACGTCCCACACGGCGTAATGCGAAACCGACTTTGGTTTCTATCTTTTCTATTGTGGTTTCTCCATCTACCTCTGGCTTGAATGCTTCTACTAATTCCCTTATTTCGGCTAAGGATTCCCGTAGTGCCTTCGCTTCTTCTTCGTGGGTGAAAGGGTAAGGTACTGGCATCGCGTCTCCAAGGACTTTCGCTGCCTTTTCGGCTGCTCTTAATGTTTTCCGCATGTCCTCTACTTTGCCTGGATTTTGTCCGTGTACTGCCAATTCGTATGTTAGTTCCTTCTGACTCAACCTGTCAATCTTTATTTTCAGTCTCCCTGCCATTATGTCTCGATGCTATGACAAAGGGGTAAGGAACGAAAGAAATTTATGATCAACGAAAAAAAAAAAAAAAAAAAAAGTGCCCCGTGAACGAAAGCAAGCGAGTTTGCCTCAGGAACTCAAGAAAAGAAATGACCTATGATTATGAGGGTAACAACTTTGTTCGCCTCTATTTATACTGATTTCACCTTCCCTACGTTAAAGACTATTCAATACCTATGCTCTCGCTTATAATTCATTTCAATCCAAAATTTCAAATTCGACTTTTACCTACTTTTATCTACGTCGACGACTTTGTAACCTATGTCTAAATTCGCCTCACCGTATTATCTTTAGGAACCTACCCGCCGATGAACTCACGCGTGATCTCGTAAAAAAAAACAAAAACACTATAAAATGTTTCAAAGAAAAATTAACAAGAAAGAAAAAAAAGGAAGCAAAACAAACAAAAAAAAAAAAAAAGAAAAGAAAATTTTAAATTATTACTCAATAAGTTACTCTCTATACATCCGTTTAGCAATTCTTAATCTGCCCCACGTTGGGCGCCAAAAATGTCACGTGCGAAAATCTTCGTTCGTGAATAACCCCGAGTCACTCGGGGGTTGGGTGACTCACCCGGCCTTTTGCCCGCGAAGAAAGGTCGTGGGTGGGCGCCACTCGTTTTTGGACGAGTCACCCGGCCTCGATCGTGGTCAAAACGAGAACCCCACGACGTGCCCCAAAGAAAAGTACTAAGTAAAAAATAGTTGGGAGTGATGCGGAAGTGAATTAATTGAATATAAAAAAAAAACTGCGCGTAACGTACAAATTCAATCCCGAATTTTATTTATCGGACTGAGCATCGATCCCTTACAATATTTTTACAAATCGGTCTTAACCTAAACTGTACCTTGCCCTCCGATCATTATATTTGCATGCAATTCATTATCTTTCACCTTAAATCTATTAATATTAAATCTATTAATAATATCCTTAAAACTAGACTTAACTATGCGTGGCGGTGCTCCTTCTCGTGCGGTGTCGTTCTCCCTCGGAAAAGCTGCTCTACGGGGTGGATGCTTCCCGGTCACCAATTGTTCTATTAAATATGTCACTTCTGTGCTTAGGTCAGTTTCACCAAAATTAGTCACTTTAGTGTTTCGGCGAGTTTCGCAACTATGCGCTGAACATTCTTCACTTAATAATTCAATAGCTAGCTACTCTAGTGTTTCGGCAAGATTCACGATAGTGCACCGATTAGTCTTCAAATAAACATATTCTTCACTTGATTGTCGATAGATAATTATTCTAGTGCTTCGGCAAGATTCATAATTCATGATTCATAATGGTGCACCGATTAGTCTTCAAATAAACATACTCTTCACTTGATTATCGATAGTTACTTTATGTAAAATAGTTAATTGTCGATAGTTACTTTAATGTTTCGGCAAGATTCACGATAGTGCACCGATTAGTCTTCAAATAAACATATTCTTCACTTGATTGTCGATAGATAATTATCCTAGTGCTTCGGCAAGATTCATAATTCATGATTCATAATGGTGCACCGATTAGTCTTCAAATAAACATATTCTTCACTTAATTATCGATAGTTACTTTATGTAAAATAGTTAATTGTCGATGGTTACTTTAATGTTCCGGCAAGATTCACGACAGTGCACCGATTAGTCTTCAAATAAACATATTCTTCACTTTCAAGATAGTCTTACGATAACGATAATTCGTCTACTTAAACCCACTTTAACACTGCTCCTTATTTATGGGATCGATGCTGTTTTCACTGTTTTTCTTATATCGCGTCACTTCCTCTATTTAATACTCGCGTCACCTTCCGCTTCACTCTCTACCACAATTCAACTCCTCGCTTCCTGACTACTCGTTCACCAACCAAAGAAAAGAGGACGAGTCGCGCTTCATGCTCCTTATATATTTTAAATCCCCTTGTCCTTGGCTCATTCCTCGGTCATTCAACTCCAAGCCCAGAGTTGAAGGTCCGAGGAAGATCCCGTAATGGAGCTACTCGGGGATTCAAATTTTCCAGAATTCCACAAATTTAGTGATCCCAGATTTGTGGAATTCCCATCCAAAATTCGTTCTTTTTGAAACTCATTGCACAATTTTTCGGGTTCAACCACCTCGATTTCATTCTCGCATTGTGCAATGAGTTTCTATTATCGGAGGATCCCGTAAGGGATTTGGGTCACAATTGACCAGAAGTGAGGGGGCGGTACCGACGAACTAGTGGTTCGATCGTCCGAATGAGACAATACCCCTTTCTCATTCGGCAGATTGCAACCCGATTCGTAACTGTACTCGCACAATTTTTGATTGATTCGTCAATCAAAAATTGTGCGTTCAAATTGGCTTAACCTCGCTCCTCCTCCATGAATGGAATCACTTTGATTCCATTGATGTAGGTCAGGAACGAGGTTCGGGGCTGCACACGCACACTTTATGATTTGATTTGCTCTTGTCTGTGATGCTACGTGCAACCCCGTTACACATGGTCAAATGAAAACCTTGGCTGAGACTCGATTTGATTACGATGCAAAACAACCATTATCTGAAGAAGCTGACTTTGAGGCTAAGCCACCGAGACGCAAATCAAATAAAGCGTTACGCAAATGGCAGAAGGTAACACATATACCCGACATGCCGTCAGAAATATTGTTGTCATTGCTGCCCGTCCTCACACTTGCTCCGGAAAATCATCCTATTAAAATTTTCAATTTGTTTATGAGTCAAGACATTGTGGAACATTTGTTAAAAGAGACAGAAGTGTATGCCAATTCCAAGAATCAGAATATTTCTCTATCCAAAGATGAACTTTACATTTTCTTGGGAATTCTAATTTTGAGTGGATATGTGCCATTACCAAGAAGCAGAATGTACTGGGAAAACGCTGAAGACACAAAAAATCTCTTAGTCTCAAAATCAATGAGGCGGAAAGGTTTGAGCAAATATTTCGGTTTTTCCATATTGCGGACAACAGTGCCCTCCCAGTAGATGATAAATTAGCCAAAGTCAGACCTCAAAATAAAATTTCGATTGATGAATCAATGATTCCACATTTTGGACGCAATGGCTGTAAGCAATTTATTCGCGGCAAGCCCATTAGATTTGGCTACAAAGAGTGGACTATGGCACTTCCTAATGGTGATTGCTTGAATGTTGACGTATACCAAGGCAAAAAATCTAAGTCATACGGCGAAAAAAATTTCGGACTTGCAGTAACAGTCGTATTGAATTTTTCACAGATTTTAAAACACAATTTTTGTATTATGAAGTTTTCATTGACAATTTTTTGACAAGTACAAAATTGCTATTTTCACTTTGAAATTCTGGGTTCACCGGGAGAGGAACTGTTCGAGAAAATAGGACTGAAAAATGTCCTTTGGAGGACAAAAAAGGAATGATGAAGAAAGCTCGGGGATATTACTGCTCTGCTTTTGATAAGGATAACAATATTGTTTCTATAAGATGGAAAGATAGTAGTGTCTTAGCAATTATGTCTAACGAATATGGTATAAATCCTATTCAGCAAGCAAGCAGATTCTCAGTCCAAGAAAAAGCCAGAACTGAAATAAACCGGCCATTTCTAATTTCCCAATATAATAAATATATGGGTGGAGTTGATTTGTTGGATAACAACATTTCAAATTACAGAATTAATATTAGAGGCAAAAAGTGGTATTTTCCAATTTGGTTGTGGATGCTGGATATATGCGTAGTCAACGCTTGGTCACTTGCACGACAATTTGGAAACAAAATGGATCATTTGGAATTTCGTAGGCAAAACAAAAATCTACCTGGACCAAGTTCTGCCCTCGTTCCAGAGCCATCTACGTCTAAAAAACATTTGGTAGTTACCGCTCAAAATCGCAGCAGATGTCGCATGTGCCAAAATAAGACCGTAAGACTATGCGATACTTGTGATGTTCCACTGCATGATAAATGTTTTAAAGAGTATCATACAAAGTATTTCAAATAGATAGTTATCAAGCGCATGTTAAACATGTATTTCTAATTATATTCAATAAACAAATAATTGTATTTTTAAATTTTTTTTTTTACTTTCCTTAAATACCCAACGACCCCGCCCATATTTTGAGAACCACAGATGTATAATTTTGTGAAACATTTTTTCCTTTATTTATTAACAAATTTAAACAAATTTCCATTGACAAAATTTAGAAAATCCGATATCAATAGTTCTGGGCATAAATGGGTTAAGATAATGTAAATTGTGAAAAGAAATAACGAAAAATCAAGGAGCACGAGAGCTACAACGCCAGGAATATAAGCTAAACCTATCCTAATCATGTAAATAACACTTGCTCTCGAATTTCGCGAACCCCCTAACCAGTTAATACTCACAATTGCAAACTTCGAGGATCATAGTGACCCACCTTTACCCCAGAAACTGCCACTCAATCTTGGGAGGACTTCTAAAAGGGGGAGGAATGTTGTGATGCGCCGCGTCACCTAAAAATAAATGAGACTAGAATATAATAAATACACTATACGAGTAGGGCTGGGTTAATACCGATATTTCTTGATATTAGCTAATATTAATATATCAGTCAGCGGATATTAGGATATGTTAACTAATATATGAATATCAGTTCAGTTTCTTTACAAGGATTTGAAGGGAACCTGTTTTTATTTTTTTTCAACGACATAAAATAAATATCTACTCGATTTATTTTCATTTCTAACTCAACTAAGTCTACTTCATTTCTAGGACTATTTAATTTATTATCTAATTCATTTAATTAACAAGACAAATATCATAAATAACATGCAATATTCTTTAGAAATACAAGAGTCCGAAACTAATACGGCTAATATCAACAAAATACGCGATATTCACGAGCTACGGGAATCCAAAACTAATACGAGACTAATATCATAATATCAAATATTCACGAGGGATTCGTGAATCCAAACGAATACGCGTATGAGCCATATTCACTAATCTCTCATGAATCCGAACTAATACGCGTATTAGCCATATTCACGAGAGATTCGTGAATCCAAACGAATACGCGTATTAGCCATATTTACAAATCTCTTGAATCTAAACGAATACGCGTATTAGGTTGAATTCACGGATCTCTCATGAATCCAAACTAATACCCGTATTAGCCATATTCACGAGAGAAGCGAGAAACCAAAACGAATATGAGTACAATTCGTTTTGGTTTCTCTTCTCGCATCTTCCCACAATATTTTATTTCTTCGGATTAGTATATATGAAATATTATGATATCAGTGTTAGCCGTATTACTGATACGTGAATACGTCAAATATGACTGATATTTTAGTGAATACTAATATATCAGTCTCAGCCCTATATACGAGTGACTAAACATACCCATAACACCTGTGAACATAAAACGACCTTAAAAAAACATAGCACACCAGAAGTTAAACACGCACTATACTTACCATCAAGCATAAACACAACATGTTTATGATCACGATAGCCACGGAGTATTGCAATGTAAATAAACCTACAAATATATAGAATATAAATAAACACATTATTTCATAATACTTACGTGAGCATTGGATCTCGGAAACCCATGTTAATAACATAGAACTCACTCACAAACATAAAACACGCGACATCACAATACGGTTTTAACCTATACTGAAACTTCAAAACGAAACATGTGGAAATGTAAACAACAAATATGACAACGCAGTTCCAAAAAACTCCACCAGTCACCGATAGATGGCGCCATGGCACACTAAGTGGGTTCGTAATTGACGGCAACCTCGCACCAACGGTGGAAAACCTCGGTTGGCAGAAATAAAAAGCGGAGAAAAATTGGGGTCATCACCAGTTATTGGGGATATCACCAGTCATTGGGGATCAACTCACGAAGCCGAAGAGCGGAAGACAAACCTAGTAATAGGGAGGACTCCAATATGAAAAGAGTAAGTGACTCAGACCGAACAAGGTTCTAGAAACCTATCGGTTTTCTGATTTTCTGTTGAAAGAGGTTTTGGTAGCTCATCAACTAAAGTTCGAGCGAGCCCACCAATTAAGGTTCTCGAAACCTATCGGACTTGGGTGGAACTCCTAGTTGAAAGTGATCGCCAGAACCCATCAACCTAGTTCCAAGTACGGCGACGTCATTAAAGTGGCTACTTCACAGTGTCAGGGACGTTGGGAGTGACACTAGAGGAACCGTTAGGGAATCCTAGGGCCGGTCCAAAACCCATAACTTTAGAGGAGTACCGGGCCAGGCATCGTAACAAGACGGAGGACGTCGTGCCACCGTCAGAAGCCAAAGATCGTCCGGAGAAATACCGCACTGGGGTGGAAGCCAACTTCAGGCGAGACATAGAGGAGGTTCGGCGTCGCCTGCTGTTGGCTGTAGGCAAAGAGAAGCGACTGAAAGTCAACCAGGAACTCCAGCGACTTCATAGCGAACGATTGAAATATAGGCGCATTAAGCGAAAAGAAAAAGGTTGTAAATCAAATAAACAAAAATGAATTGTAGTGTAAAAACATGAATAAATTAAAGTATAGAGTAAATAAATTAAATGTATGAGAGTAAAAGGAGTAGGAAATAAATAAGAAAGCGAATTAAAATCAAAAAGGTAGTTTGTAGTAGGGAATAACTAAATTAAAGTCGAAAGAGTAGTATAGAGTGAAAGTAAACTGTAGTAGTAAATTAATAAATTAAAATAATTAGAATCTAGAGAATGAAACGTAGAAGAAAATAAAAGGAATTGAATTAAAATCAAGGAAAGAAGTTGTAGTGATTGAAAGCAGATAAACGGATAAATTGATAATTGGAATAGAGATAAAGTTGGACTTATGAGTGAGGATTAACGAATTGGCAGATGAGGATGATGTTAACTGATAAAGGTAATAAATTTGTAAATATACATATAAGACAAACAACAAATTGTATTTCCTATCGGACCTTCAACAGACAGACTTGAACTGAAACTTTAGGAATAAAATCATAACAACATTCAAAAGTAAAATGTAACAACTGAGCACTATATGAAAAAATAAAACATAACAATAACACATATACTCAGTTCAGTGAACTTGAAACCCGAGTTTAAGATATCGACAAAATAAAGATAGTGTAGAATATCCAATACCACATGAAAGAAAAACGGATCAATGCATTTAATTAAAATAAAATTGAAATAAGCTTACTTAGGTGTCATTCCCATGACATCAATTTGACATGCATCCGGCGAACTAATTCTCATGACACAAAATTCAAAAAGTGTCAAATACATCCAGCAAACTACTTTTCGCTCGCTAGATGGATTGGGCAATCTCATTTCCGTTCCCACAAAATCCACTGAACTTTCCCACAGTCTGCTTAAGCCACGTTCGCAGAACAAAACTTCCATATATACCACGGAAATTCAAATTGTAAGTCAGCCATAAGATTAATTTTGTTCAATTAACTCAAAGTAAAAGAGGAAAAAGAAAAGTTTAAATCGTATATTACTTATCAAACCCAAACTCCCAGTCTCCTAATTTATTACCTTTCTCTTTCATTACGGGTATGGCTTGATAAAAGTGGCACCCTTTTGGAAGAACCCTAAAAGAAAAAACCTTAATTCCTGATCTTGTAAACTAATGTGGCTAAGGACATAAAATAAATAAGGAAACATGGCGACAGTGACATCCTGCTTAAATTTCACATAGTAAATGCAGGAGCAAGTTGACGGGAAGTTGTAAGAACGTGGTAAGCAGAACGTGAAATGACGGAGAAACTATCAGCGAAGCTGAAAAGTAAAAACCCAGAGAGAGCAACAGAGAACTTAACATTCTATCCAGCAAAAATTAATATTAACAACCTAAGGCTTCTGGTAACACCGTCAAACAAAAATAGGGCACAAAGTAAAGTTTATAGGACCTAAACCTATTAACATAAACCGATATTTAGGAAAAAATCTAAAACCCAAAAAAAGGATAGTAAATAATGTAAGAGGCGGAAAACGCCATCAATTGTCAAAAGAAATAGAAAGATATAAGCAACTAATCTTCATATGCGGAACAGAGGAGGAAAAAATATGGAGGTTCTGGAAAAGATTAAAGAAGAATTCAAATCCAAACTATCAAATTTAAAAAACAGATAAATAGGGGATACACAAATGATACTCTAGAGATAAAAGAACAAACAGTTCGAAGCGTATTGGAGACAGCGAATAATTTGAAATCGGTAGAAACTACGTTAGGAGAAGCTTGCAAAATAACAGACACATTTGTAGAGATAGAAAATATAGCTAGGCAAATAAGGAAACTCATATGCTAGCAGAAGGAAGCAAATCACAACAGGGAAGCAGTTAAATTGAATAGTGAGAGTAAAGAGCAAAACCAAACCGTTAATATGACATATGATATAAAAATTGCGACAGCCTTAGTGGTACCTTACAATGGAAAAGAGGAAGAAACAGAGTCATTTTTGGATGCTATTGAGCTCCTAGACGAACTCACTCAGCTGGCAGATAAGGAGATAATGTTAAAATTCATTTAAACTCGGGTTACCGGTAAAGCAAAATTGGTAATAACGGAAGACGTCAAAATAATTGAAAGTCTCAAAACAAAAATTCGTCAAAAATTCGCAATAAAATTATCCTCAGACGCCATTTTAGCCCAGCTAAAGGCAACACAGCAAGGAAACAAAAAGCTTGTCGATAACATTAGTGAAATGGAACAGCTGGCCAGTCAGCTCACAAAAGCGTTTATTTCTGATAACGTGGCGAGTGGTGAATCTGCAGAAAATCTCGCTGAAAAATTCGCCAAGCAGGCATTTGTGGACAATGTCGCCAATCTAGAAACATCCATGATCCTAGCAACAGACTATACAAAGCTGTCTGATCTTGCTGCTAAAGCGATATCAATAGACAAGCCGAACAAAACTAATATACTCCATTTCAATGCACAACCGAGGAATAACGCGTTCAAATTCCAAAATAGCCAACACCAATCTGACGGATCTGGATGGAAACAGCAAAATCAAAGGCAACAACGGCAGAATAATTACAACGGGTATAATTCAAACAGACAGTATCAAAGATCTGCTAATAGAAACAGGTACACGAAATCGCCAGGAGGACTCCAACCAAACTTCAGAAGAATTAACCAACAGAATAGGAATCCATTTCGTCCAAACAATGACAACAGACCAAACACGCAAAGAATACACTGCGTTAATGGGGGGGAATACCAAACCCCTCAGCCAGATGCGGATCCGAGCCAGTTAGAGGGACAGCAGCAAATCGGAGATATATTAGAATAATAAATTTAGAATATAAATTTAAACCTAAATAATTACATAGTGGCATTCGTCGAAATGAGTGGAAAAAAATGCACTTTTCTCGTAGATACAGGAGCCGATGTATCTTTGTTCGAACGACATCTGATTAAACCAGATCAAATGTTTTATTCAAAAAATAAGTGTACGCTACGAAGTATCGCAGACACCGCACAAATGTCAATAGGTTCGACTGAAACTAATCTAATATTCAATGATGAAATATCGTTGAAACAAATCTTTCATATAGTGGATAATGACGTGTCGTTCGAGGCTGATGGAATTCTTGGCATTGATTTTTTAGTGAAATACCAAGCTAACATAAATTATGATACGTGGACCTTAGTAAGAAGTATGAGAGATACCGATCGAAAGCAGCCCAGAAAGAGACGCATTACTCATACCGCCGAGATGTGAAGTCATACGAGCAATTAACGCCATTAGTAGTAAAACAGATGACCTGGTTGTACAAAATAGAGAAGTGTCATCAGGGGTTTACATAGCCTCATCAATAATTTCGGCAAATAATCCTATTATAACAATCCTAAATACCACACATAAAACGGTAAAAATTAACACAAATGAAGTCGAAACGAAGTCATTGTGGCGACTCAATATATGGGATCGTGAAAGGAACAGGAAATGTGCTCGGGATAGCTCAGTGGTTAGAGCACCCGCCCGGCAAGCAGAAGGTCCGCGGTTCGATTCCTGGTCGCGAGCATTACACATTTTTCTCCTTTCATGTTCTCCATAATGGTGACCCCGATATAGTAACACGCTTACTTCTGAGCAACACGCCCTGCAACACGCAGCGATACACGCCTTGCAACACGCAGCGATACACGTACTGCAACACGCAGTGATACACGTCCTGCAACACGCAGCAACATACGACAACGAGCCCAGCAACACACTTCGACGAGCGCTACAACACACGGCAAGCACACCCTGCAACGCACTAGCGTCACGCTTCACAACACGTCAGTAACAAAAAAACGCTCCGCAACACTCAAGCAGCACACTGGCAATCGCAACATGCAACCATAAAAAACCTTTAAAAAAAAACCTACAACATCCAGCAACACTAAGCGCCCTACAACAGTCGCCAACAATATCACACATCGATCTCGGGCATACCCTCGACCTAGGGGGGGAGTACTGTGGCGACTCAATATATGGGATCATGAAAGGAACAGGAAATGTGCCCGGGATAGCGCAGTGGTTAGAGCAACCGCCCGGCAAGCGGAAGATCCGCGGTTCGATTCCTGGTCGCGAGCATTACACATTTTTCTCCTTTCATGTTCTCCATACCATCATCAGATTATCAAATTAGTCAAAGTATGAAAAATGACGAAAGACTCAAAAATCTAATCCCAAAACTGAACAGAACAGCTGAAGGAATTACGCTCTAAGTACCAGGAAATTTTCGCCCTATTAGACGAGCCGTTATCAACAAACAATTTTTATAAACAATCAATTCAACTTTCGGACAAAATTTCGGTCTATATAAAGAACTATAGATGTCCAGAATCGCATAAAGAAAAAATTGACAAACAGATAAATAAAATGCTAGATGATGGGATTATAGAGCATTCAGTATAAGAGTACAACTCGCCCATCCTTTTAGTGCCAAAGAAGTCAAAGAGTCAGAAATGGCGGCTGGTAGTTGACTTCAGAAATTTGTATAAAACGGTAGTTGGAGATAAATTTCCATTGCCTAGAATTGAAGAAATTCTAGATCAAATGGGGCGAGCCAAATTCCTTTCAACGTTGGACCTTATGTAAGGATTCCATCAAATACCAATAGAAAAATCTTCAAGAAAATTCACAGCTTCCTCAACAAATAAGGGCCATTACCAATGTCGCAGACTTCCTTTCGGATTAAATATAAGTCCAAACAGTTTCCAAAGGATGATGACGATTGCAATGGCGGGACTGCAACCGGAAATTGCTTTTCTTTACATTGACGGTATAATTGTAGTGGGCTGTTCATTTAAACATCATCTTAAAAATCTTCAATGCGTGTTTGAAAAACTAAGAGAGAAAAATTTAAAATTGAATCCTGAAAAGTGCAAATTTTTTCAAACTGAGGTCACTTTCCTACGCCACCATGTCTCAGCACAAGGGATTAAACCTGACAGTTATAAATATGAGTCCATTAAAAACTATCCAGTACCGAAAAACGCGGACGAAACAAGACGCTATGCTGCATTCTGTAATTATTACAGGCGATTTGTCCTAACTTTGCAAACATCGCGCTTCCTTTGAATAAGCTTTTACGGAAAAACGTAAAATTTGAATGGAAAGAGGAGCAACAAGAAGCCTTCGATAAATTATCCTACAATATCCCGATTTTCAGAAAAAGTTTATTTTGTCAACGGGTGCATCGAATGCAGCTTGCGGCTATATTATCCCAAAAATTCGAGGATAATGATCTCCCAATAGCATACACAAGTAGAACTTTCACCCCAAGAGAACGAAATAAATCGGTCATTGAGAAGGAGCTAGCCGCTATACATTGGGCAATACAACACTTCAGACCATAATTATACGGCCGGAAATTCGTGGTAAGAACTAACCACAGGCCGCTAACGTACTTATTCGCGATGAAAAATCTGTCATCAAAGCTGACTCGAATGAGATTAGACCTTGAAGAGTATGATTTCACAATAGAGTACATAAAAGGCGATGAAAATAGCGGACCAGATGCCCTATCACGAATCGATATAGATGTTTTAAAAAAAATTAATATCTTACAGGTAAAAACAAGAGCGATGCTGTCAAAGACACATAAAAATGAAATCAAGAAGACGGATTCTCATGCACGGCAGGCTGATCAACTGCGAGTTCATGAAGTATCATCCGCCGAAACACTAAAAGACGTGAAAGAACTAGAGTTCATAGCGAATGGCCACGCTATAGAAATAGTAGTAAAAGAAATGCATACAGTACTAATAAAGCGTTTACTTAAAAAGAATAAAAACGAATCAAAGGAGTCCGCATTAGAGCGAGAAATCCAAGTATTTGAAAAAGAGTTACATAATAAAATTCACACCGAGAATGTGAAGCATTCTGCAGAGAGAGATATATTTAGATACATTAATATGACTGCATTCAAGAGGATATGCAATAAGAGTTTAAGCCATTTATCAATAAAACTGTATAAACCGCCAGTTTTCTTAACAGATCACGAAAAGGTTCAAGAAATTTTAAAGCTACACCATAATACATCTACAGGAGGACATTTAGGGGAAGCCAGGATGTTCAAAAAATTAAAGATGATATATCGCTGGAGAAATATGAAAAAATCCATTGCAAGATATGTTTCAAGGGGCGAACAATGTATCAAAAACAAACATCAGATAGAAACCAAGGAACCATTACAAGTAACGACAACCCTAGTCAAAGTGTTCGAAATAGTTTCAATAGACACAGTTGGCCCATTCACTAAATCTGCAAGTAATAACAGACACGACATAACAATACAGTGTGACCTTAGCAAATACGTGCTAGTTATTCCAGTGAGAGATAAGGAAGCGAACACCGTAGCAAGTGCTATAGTAAACAAATTTATCCTGAGATACGGCCCAATGAACTTTATAAAGACAGATTTAGGCTCAGAATACAAAAATCAAGTGTTTGAGGCGATATGCAGATACCTTCATATTGAACAGTTAGTTGCAACAGTAGCTCATTCAGAAACTATAGGAGCGTTGGAACGCAACCATAAACATTTGAACGAATACCTGAGAAGCTTTGTAAATGAAAATCGAGATGATTGGGATGAATGGATCCCATACTATTCGTGTTGTTACAATACAACACCGAACACTGTACATAATTATACATCTTTCGAGCTCGTGTTTGGCAAAACCTCTTCAATACCGGTACAATCGTCTCATAAGCATCTTGATACTGTATACAATCACGAACTATACATAAGTGAATTAAAGTATATATTACAAAATAGTATATCTAAAACTAGGGAATACTTGCTAGATTCAAAAATAAAACGAGTTGCAAACGATAAACACAAAGGCAATCCCATAAAACTTAATATTGGAGACAAGGTTTACCTGAAATCAACGCACAACCGGAAAATGGATCCTCTTTTCGGTGGGCCCTACGAGGTGGTTTGTATCTCCACTGTAAACGGCGTCATAAAGGATAATAATAATAAATTAATAAAGACAATTCATAAGAGAAACCTAGAAATAAAGCACTCAAAGTAGATATTGTAATGAACAATTTTCCTAAATTGAAAAAACTTTTGGAAGTACCTGTACCTGAAAATGTAAAACAAAATATTTCACCTGAGTCAGCGGAAAACGCTGACTCATGCGAAAACTCATGAAGGGAAATTTACGCTCGAGTCAGCAGAAAATGCTGACTCTAGCGAAAATGCAACGGAATTTGCCATTGAGGTAGGTCGAGTCGATCGCATTTCGATCGATGTCGAAATTAATTTTAAATGGGTTATGGAAATATTCAAATATTATTGAAATATGTGATGCAACAAGACTTACTTGGTTTTATGCATTCCTGACCTGGTTAATTCTTAATCTAGATTTAAATTAATGACCATGCTAGATTTAAGTATAAATTAAGGTATGAATTGTACTAGAAGTCAGTCTTAAATATACACCTGTTAAGGAGCAACGTTGTTTTTAGACTCACGGAGTGGATCGGCCCTACGGCCATCCACTCCCGACGTCCTGACCTGGCCACGAGGCCGATCAGGCAACATATCAGAAGAGTCGAAAGAAGAAGTGTATAAAGAGAAATAAAAATAAATGTAGAATTTTCATCACAATATCATAAATAATAAGCAGAATGTATAAATATATAATAGAAATATGACCGATAAGAAAACTATTGTAAAGAAAGATTTTTCTTTGAAAAGCAAATAAAAATTTTTCTTCGAAAAGGGGGAGGATGTAGAATACCCAATAACACCTGAAAGAATCGGCGAACTCATTCTCATGACACAAAATTCAAAAAGTGTCAAATGCATCCAGCGAACTACTTTTCGCTCGCTGGATGGATTGGGCAATCTTATTTCCGTTCCCACAAAATCCAACTTTCCCACAGTCCAACTGAACTTTCCCACAGTCTACGTGAGATTCGGAAACTACAAACGAAGTAAAGGTTTGTAGTGAAAATTTTTTTGATCTGTCATACAACCCGAGATAATCGCATAATTGTAGCTTCTATGGAAAAATGCCGAAGTTTGTGTTAAACTTCTAGGATACCATAAGGAAATTCACAATTTTTTTTGATTCCCTCTTACTACAAACGACGTAGAGGTTTGCAGTAAAAATATTTCGTTTGTAGTTCCGACAATTCTGTAGAGAAACAAAAAATTCGATTTCTCAAGGAGCAGAAATGATAATTCTTTTCGTTTCTTGGATATTTGCTGTAATGGGTCGAGTTGCATATTTTCTGACTCGAGTAAAGGCCGAATAAAAATAAATAAATCATATTCTTCGCCTGAAAAAATACGGGGCCCCTATTACCGAATTCGATTCGATTTTCGATTTGCTGGACGTCGACTAATCAGTATTTTGGAATTCGATTTCGAGGCTTTGCTTCGATATTGTATGCACAGTGGTATTATTGACCTCAATATTGAAACACGAATCGAGTTTTTCATTCGACAACAAGAACGCGATCGACGCACACAACAAGCGCAAAAACCGATGAATTTAAACACTTCTAAATTATAAACTTGTAAGTTTATTTAACTAAAAGTTAGACGCTTTTTTTTAATAAGAAATATGCATATAAATTTGATTCGTTTGAATTATTCGACGCACCCCTGCACTTGAATTTTACCGGCTTTTCCGAGTCACTATGGCTCGAAGAATCAAAATATAAACGAACACTAATCAACATTTTAAAGTTTTAACATAATTAATTTTATTCCAGTTTTAAATAATAAACCACCAAATGTCGCTAAACACAAATTCAGAACTATTTTGTGAATTTGACAATTTTTTATGAGCAATTGTGAATCCCCAATATGCTCGATGCGATTGCATTCGATAATTGCTCTTTTCGATCGAATCGAGTTCCGTGATTGGCACACGGCCTTTGAAATACTGTACAACTGTCCGGTAGCAAAAGTTTCGATTAAAACGGAAAGGAGCTGTACGGTACCATCGTATTCGATCAAATATTCCTTCATGTTATATAACTATAGAAATAATTTGAATTTGAAAAGGATTTAACTTTGACATATTGTTTAGAATATATATCAACTATTGATCTAGCCAAACAAACCGTGACCATTTAACCGTTTCATAAAGTTTCCACAAGATACAACACACTTCATCCTTTAGTTTAAGAAAAGAGATATCTTTAATTACAAACTTTTTATTTGGACAATATAAGAATATCCCTAACGCGTAGTAACTATCCAAATGTGGATTTGCTAATTAATTTATAAGGCCTCCTTATTTTTATTGTATTGCTGTTTTTGATTTTGTCTTATCTACTTTATAGTACAAATATTGACTAAAAAAATAATTTGATTCATGTGCACGTGAAATTTTAAAGGATAAAATTAGGTTATTGTTATATTCGTGTGCCTAAAATCTAGTTAACCTTAACAAGGAATGTTTTGAAAATCATGATTTTGACCACTGTGTATATAATTGTGTATCAATTCATGGCTGGTTATTATATGAAAAATTATAGAACCACACGATTCTTATTTTACAAATATAATTATTTTTCTTTATAACTTGCATTTTTAATAGCTATAATGTTTTTTCAATTCGAACATATTAAATGAATTTCTAATGATTTGCTTAGTATTATTACTATGAATTGCTTAGTCCAGCGCTATCGGATTTGAAAGAATACATACTTCTTTGCATACACTTGACATATCACAAAATTTTAAGTATATAGTATACTCGCAAAAACATGAAACTTAAAAAAGCACGCTAGCTCATATTTACAATGCAACTTTATAGAAAATATGCTTTTAATGGTAATAATAAAATTACTTATTCAATTGACTTAATTATTTTCTTAATATTACAGCATTCATTATTTTTACACATTTGAAGATGGTTGAAGCAAAACGATGAACGATCTTCACTTTATCGCATGCCTACTGTATACAGAAACATTTTTTCATAGTTTTGTGTAAATAATATTACACCAATATACTTATATTAACAAACTAAAATTTATGTAAAATTTTAAAGCTCGAACAGTTCCCACTAGTATTTAGGTTAATCAGCCTAAATAATTTTCAAGGCACAAACATTCACAATGAAATTAATTTGTATCAGTATTTTGTATTCAATAAAATTTATGTTTTAAAATTCGGCATTGAGGAGCGGCAATCAAAAGTTTGAATTATATTAAAAATTTAGCAGTATAATTTACAGAATGCCATAAAAATGCGACGCTTACTTGGCCTACGACGTCATTGAAACTCTGTGCAGTTAAGATTACTAGAGCTCATTGGCGTTTGAGCTAGTTTATATGTACATATGTTGTTATTCTTTGACTAATGGTAGAAATGTCAATTTTAACTCTGAAAGTTACAAAAGTCGCGGTAGTATTCTAATAGTTGAAATAACACAAAGTAGTACGTTATACACATTAAATTAATATCTTATTTGAGAACAATTTTAATTTTTTCATTTATATTAGTATTATTTACTCACTTAATTAATAGCTTATATAATTATATGTACAAAAATAGAAAAACCTCATTTTGTCAATACATTAACACTACCTCTATAATATGTACTTTATTTTTGTAACTTTAAAATCGTGGACAAATATTACATTTTGGTTTTAGTTTTAAATAAAATCAAAATGGTTCCTTTTTTACGCTATGTTTTATTTGTATTGATTTCCGCTAAAGAAATTTGTTTCGACACGCATGTGTTCTTCATCAGTAGCTAATTTAATTAACTCATCAGTGGCTATTTAGTTAAATAGTAGCGTTAATTAAATACCTAACTGATGAAGACAACATATGGTTGTCGAAATATAATTGTGTAGCGGTAATTAATACAAATAAAAAATAGCGTAAAAATAGAACAATTTTTATTTTTATTCTTGAAACTAAAACCAAAACATTAGAATTAGCGCTGTTACACGAATGGTACGCGCCGCGTCAGAACCAACCAAATGACACATATTAAGGTTATTCATTTCACTTCGTAAGTTCGTAAACGTCGTAAGTGTCATAAACACAATTGATGTGATCACCCCAAACTGTTTTCTTCGTAAACTTTCTAAATATCTGTCATATATGTCATTTGTCATTTCATATTTATGTCATTTGTCATTTCAAAATTAAAATGTTTTATTTTATTAACTTTTTTGAATTAGCACAATGCCCAAAACCATTGAAAAGCAGCAAATTTTAAAATTCCTACACGACAAAGCTGTTTGCGAGCTATTAATTTTGGATCATGTAAGTAAAATCATCTAGTTTTAACTTATAATTTTTAATTATGTATTTTTAATATAATTAACTTAATTACTACAAAAATATATTTAAATAAAAATGAGAATCTATTCACAAACTGACATCTGACACCATATACGAAATACGAAATACGCCAAATACGACACTTTTTACCGTCGTAAAGTTTACGAAATTTCGTATTCTTTTTTGTATGGGGAGAAATACGAAATTTCGTAAACTTTACGAAATACGACGTTTACAACAAATACGAAGAGTTTACGAAGTGAAATGAATACCCGTATTATGTTTGATCGATATTGTATAAGATCACTTACATATTTGAATATGGATTGTGTTGAGAAAAACGAAATTTTAAGAATTGGTTTTGATTATACTTGTAGTTCTCAGAAAAAATGAGATACGATGTGAGCGTAACAAGACAATATACTATCTTATATGTATGTCCTTTTAACCTTTGTGAGTGTGCCAGGTTTGCCATGGGCGTCTTTTTCGAGATTCTCACTTGAATTTTGGAATTCGTGATTTCTGTCCTTTCCGTTAACAAAATCAGGATCAACGTTATCTCTTTTATTATTACATGGAACTGGTGGATATTGGTTGGTATTCATAAGTAAGTTAACATCTTTTCCACAATTACGAGCATTTATGGATCTCGTTTTCCTGTAAACACACACGAAAGAAAAATTTATATATATAGTGAGACAGTTATTTTCCAATACATACGAACTCAACTGATTTCTATGTTCAGCTTGAAAAGTGGATGTTTTGCAGACACGTTTGGACACGTAAACACCCACTAGAATTCCAATTCCAAAAATAATAATAAGAACTATTACAGCGAAGCTCCAATACATATTGCCGCTAGCTAATAGTAACCCACCAGTTGGTCCGCCAAGCTCTTCTCTGACCAAAGGATCTATAATGGGAATGAATTAAAATTTTAAAGTATATTTTCAACTTCACACTTTTTTTACCATTTATAGTGTTTTGAAAGTTTATATTTTCCGCAGATATGGCAACATCGTTCTCCACGTAATCAGTTTTTGGCATATGAGCAACTGATTCGACAGATCCTTGTCGACTGTACACGGCAGGATTTTCTTAAAGGTATTTCCTCCTACATTGTTATATTTTGAACAAATGGCAGTATTCGAATCCGTGTTTGATGACAAAGTTTGTACATAGTTACTTAAAGGAGGATTTTGGTTCGCATTAAATATGGATTTGCATTCATTATTTTTGACATCCCATACACAATACGGATCCTTTAAACGTATGCACGTATGACATACACGAACCTTAGAACAATGATACAGCGGTATTGAAACAATTCGATTATCTCCAATCAAAATTAAACTTTCTGTTTTATGAGATACAGTTAGCTCCCGTATAGGTGTACCCAAAGGAAGTACTTGTATTTCACTTATAATTTTGGTGTCCATTGAATTTGCCGTAGAGTCACCAGGAATATTTACGAATTTTATTACTTTTCCGTCATCTTAAAAATACAGATTTGAAGGTATTTTTATAAATTTAATCGCAAAATTGTTTCCTTACCTGTGCCCACAAAAACAACATCGTAAAATTCACGATCTAAGCCCAAGATTTGTGGATCGACTGCCACCGCAGTTAATCTATACAGAAGACTGACTACTTTCAATAATGGTGTACCATACAAAGCTGGTACTGCTGCTTCCATCAGCGTGTGGGTCTTGACAAAATTAACAGAAGTGCTTGACAGAGTACGTGAATCATCAACACATTCGCCAGGACGAGGTTTTGGAACAAGATCAATGGGCAGTGGAAGCCAATTTGTTATACTACTGTTTTGAGACTTAAAGTGTCCTTCAAATACATGTAAAATATCGTCAATAGTAAAAGCGCAGATAGCTGAACCAGGTATTGCGTTTGATGAAGTAGTGAAAACTCCATAAACAATTGAACTTCGACTGCCATTATAGATTCCTTCAATGATTTTACTTGTTGCCTCTGTGTATGATTGGATAATATTGATTCTTGCACATAGTTATCAAACAGGAAAAACTTACGAATCTCATCAAAATAAAATGGATATTCTCCAGGAACTGAGCAATTAAGTCGTGCTTTGAGAAATGAAGTCCATCTGTCAGCAAATGCATGTGGTCCGCCTTTATCGTTCTTACAGATTCGCCCAATTCGAGAGTATATAGCCTGGGTTAAGGAATATTTAGAATACAGTTAAAAATCTGATATCCATAAAATGTGATTCAAATTACCTTCCCACAGTTCATATGTTCCATTGCAATTTCTCTAAAAAAGAAAAATACATATCCATTCCGTTCAACAGCACTGACAAATGCTGGTTGGTTTAGTTGTTTGAGATCATACTGTTCAGTTCGTTGAGATTTTCGATAAATGAGATGATCAGCGCCAGAAAAATCTGCTACTGTGGCTGAGTACAATTGCCCATCTAAACATAATTTTTTTTTTAAATTGTTAGATTGAAACACGTAAAACAATTTCCACCTGTGTAAACATATGTGCTGTTGTGTGTAGGATTGTATGGACATCGTCCTTGGGCTTCAATTTCATTGAATTTCTCATATTGCTCTTCATTATTTTCTCTATGTATTGTGTAATAACGACATCTTGGTTTGTAGGAGTTTGTTCCACACAACATAATTTGATTTTCATTGATGCGAGCGAAAACTCGAATATAATTTTGACAATCTTGTTCCGACTTCCCTTTGAGTGCACATAACTCTCGATCAGCAACTGGTGATGACCATTCAATGCGTTGATTAACATTATCCCTTAACCCGTTTAAACTCAAATTATAAACTCCATTCCTATTGAGTTTTACATAAATAATTATATTGGAATTTATCATTAAATATAAATAAATTACCGCGCTCCAATCAATATTGAGTTGTCATTCTGTTCTAAGATTTTAAAGTAATTTGTACTATTTGCCGTGAATTCGAAAAATTTGTCTTGATCTGTAAGGAGAAGAATAATTTTTTTATATGTGTAAGAACGGGTTCGGCGATATTCTGTGTACATAGTTACACATATAAATAAAATCGTAAAATGGGAAATTCACATTCGCAAATGTTTTGCATATGGCCCCTGATTTGTCCCTTGTCTTATTGGCCCGTAGCTATAATTCTTACCACTCTCACCCTTTAGGCAGGTAAAATTTTCTTAATATCACCCACACTTTCACTTTCGTTCATATTTTTCTCATCAATCAGCGGAATTGATCAAATGAATAGCAAAACTAATTATGCTCCTTACTAAAGTAGAGATTGACACAATTTTTGGGACAATCGAACGATATTTTTCCCTCAGTTTCTCTAAGCACTTCATGCGACAACGTCCTATTTGCAAGTGAAATTTCAACTTTAATTAATTATTATCAAAAAATTAAACCACACGGAGTATCGAGTTTTGTGCGATAATTGAGGTGAGTTCTTCACTGAGTGATTGGTCGTTTTTAATTATGATGGTATATCAAAATCACTTACAAATTGACATGTGGTAAGCGCGATTTGATTGCCGGATTTACAAGAAGTTTTTATCGGTGGTTGCCAAATGATTTCTTCACAAATTTTTGTTATTCGGCTGGTTTAAGTCGTCAGCTGATATGGTGAACTTTTTTATTTAATAGTGAAGCACATGGATGGATTATTCCACATGCGCCTGGGTAACTCGCCGTGTTTTGATCCTTGAGATCGTTGTGTTGGGTTCGGTGGTCGACCTATCTAAGTGTTTTCATTGTAAATCCGTGACTGGTGTCGCGGTTCACTTGTCAATTTCATTAACAATAAGACCAATTTTTAAACAGTCAAGAAACGGGTATCGTTTTTGATTTAATTTTATTGAGCCTTCCTTATTGTTACCGTTTCCTTGTTGAAAGATGCAATATATTCCCAAGAATACGCTTTCTTTTATTCGTAGTATTTATAAAGTAACTAAAATGCTCATGACTCGCTTTTTTATTTATTTACAGGTGAGTCAAGGAAATCGAGTGAGAGACTTACGCGGTTCAATACACATAATTTGAGTTTTTGTTTAGTTTGTATTTATTAATTTGTTTGTGTTTAAAATTTTTATATTTTATATATGCCAATAGCAGATTGCTAATGGGCATAAAATCGGGTTATTTACTTATTTCACTTAAATTTCTTGTTTTCGCTTTATTTAACGAGGTACAAGGTTTTCGATATTTACGTCCTGTTATTTTGCTTGCAGACAAAAACCAAGCTTTCGGTGCTGTTGCGGTGCAAATATTCTGATAACATGCGAACATGTGTAATTTGATATATATAATCGTGTCATTAAAATTTGTTTCGACAAAGTATCCCAACGTGTCACCTTCGATTTTGATATTCTACATCAAATTCTATTAAAAGTGTATTTTTTTCTGTGAATACTTCATTACAGGGGATGAAAATCAGGTTGTAAGATATTTTGAAGACATTTTATTTTCATATAGGCAATATTCTGAACTGTTCTATTGCTGAATGTAGAAACATTCCAACTATCCATTGTTCCTGATCCAATAAATCATCATATTATATTGCAAGAAATATAAAGTTCGCCAGTACTAAATATTTAGAGGTGACTACCGCCTTAAACATATGCAAATTTTGATAACGCAAAAACAGATTCTTTCTATTACAGTTAGCATCCTCTAGAAAAAATCATCAAATTCATTACATTGTAATTTTAATTGTCTCTAAGCAATATATATCTACGTTAGAAAGTTATAAATCATATTAAGTATACTTTTCTGTGTAGATTATTGCCCACTTAGTTTAAAATATTGCCTATACGAATGAAAAGTCTTCAAAATGTTTCACATCCAGATTTTTCAGGGGTTGATTTTACCCCCTTAAATGGAGTATCCGCAACAACGAAAATATATGTGTCCAATAGAATTTGATGTAGAATATCATATTTCAATTTCAACAAAATCGGAAGTACATTAGGATATCTTCCTTGTTACTAAATCTGTTAATCATTATTTCTTCGTTCGGTAGGGTGGCGAGGCTAGTTGAGCGGTTTTTCACTTGATCGATTATAGCTTCTACACGATATGCTGAAACTCCTTGCAATGTATTCTTACAGCCAAGTAAATCAATCCATTCGAAAAGTTTCATAAGATATTGTTTCTAGTTATTATAGTTTAAGAGCTACAACCCTTTAAATGAAAAAGTCGAATCTTGCTCAACTTACTCCTTAGGCTGTTGGGGTATCGGATAAACAGAGCAATGAGAAAACCCTTGAAATAATAAAACTACTATTTCTTTCAAATAGTGAATATAAAGTATAATGAATTAATTTATGAATCTTGTCAAGGTTATTTAGAGGATACCAAACTCCGTAGGGACAGCACATAACCATTTGCCTTCTTCCGTGACAACCGTTGCTGCATCACTTAACTATTCATAAGAAAAAGAACCTTTTATATTCTTTCGGCGCTAATATCCGTTTGAGTGCGCCAAGTTCTGAGCATTCTAAGTAATGTAGATATATATTAGTAATTAATAAATATATATATAAGAAAAATATCGAAAATGATCTAATTTTCATAAAATTTTAAAAATTGTATAGGGTTACATAACCTCACATTCACCGCTTTTTGCGCCATTTTACGCGTGCTACGCGCATACTCGACTTTGAAAAGATGTCACTACCAGCGTGTTTTTTTTTTTTTTACATATTTTCGAACTACAATCTATCCCTTGGACAATAAGCAGTTTGGCTCGCGAGTTTGATTTGGGCGAAGGCTTTCCTCCAGTGAGGTGCTTCTCCGCAGTTTAAGTGTTTTGGATGTCCCTAAAATCTGTTAGGCAGATCTAAGGGATTTGGTTTCTTTTTAAGTCTTCTTGTTTCGACTCTGTTCAGTACGTCTTGGGTCAGCTGGTTTTGGTGATTTTCCAATCTTTGGATGTACCGTGAGCTGATGCATTTAATTTCTTCGATGACTGGTTTCACTTCGAGATCGTTGTGTAGAGTAGCATTGGATACATACCATGGCGCGTTGGCTAGGGTTCTCAGCGCCTTAGATTGGAATCTCTGGATTATATCAATTGTGCTGGTCACACATGAGCCCCAAAGCTGTATTCCGTAGGTCCATATGGGTTTTAGGACAGTCTTATAGACCATAATCTTGTTTTCCAGCGACAATTGGGAGGTTCTGCCAAGTAGCCACTAGAGCTTCTTCATTTTGATGTCCAATTCTCGTCTTTTGGTGGACACGTGCCTTTTCCAGGTCAGTCTGCTATCTAGATGCATTCCGAGGTACTTTAAGCTGTCTGTTTTGGGGAGTGCGTGGCCGTTTAAGGTAATTGGAGGACAGTGTTTGTTTGTCAGTGCAAATGTTATGTGCTTGGACTTAGTTTCGCTGACTTTAATTCTCCACTTGGATAGCCAGGTTTGGAGACTATTTACTTGGTCCTGCAGCGCTTGGACATGCATGGGCTGCAATTATGGTTGTGTCGTCAGCGAATTTAGCAGTTGCCGTGTTGGTGTTAGTTGGTAAGTCTGATGTAAATATTGTGTATAGAACAGGACCAGCGTAATATGACAAAAAAACCGGTGAATGTGAGGTTATGTAACCTCATTATTTTTATAATTTTTTATGAAAATTAGATCATTTTCGATATTTTTATTTATATATTTATTAATTACTAATATATATCTACATTACTTAGAATACTCAGAACTTGGCGCACTCAAACGGATATTAGCGCCGAAAACTAAACGTCATTGCGCTAGAAAACGAGAGGATCTGATTCTCTTGATATATTGGGTGATCTCAGATATCTCGCTACTTCTTCTTCATAAGAGAATCAGTGCTCAAAATGGACAACGGCTTATCTGCTTCAACCTCTTCAATAATATCATCACAAACGCTCCATATCCCACATCTCGAAAATGGCTCAGGGGCTCTGAGTCAGAGCTTGTACATGATCATGGCGTCATCGATTCTGAAATAGTTTGTGAATTCAGTAGCTCTCCAAGTTGTCTTTTTGCCTTATTAATAGAAGATTGTTTATGAAATGTTCGATGTTTAGAACGTGGATCAAGCACGGTGGCTAAATAATGTGATTCTTAATTTTCCAAATAATTCAACCTTTCATTGAGAGCCAATATCAGATGAGCTGCCAAGAGTTTCGAATTCGACAGATTCTTTCCCGAGATTGACTGATGTATGCTCTCTAGCACTCTTCGGAGACTGTTAATTAGCGGAATGGCGTCGGATAATACAGCAGTGGCTTTGCTGATTAATTTTGTAACCTCTTCAAAATAACGTAATATGTTCTCCACTTCATCCATCATTATCCATTCTTCAGTTGTAAGTTCTACTTTGCACTTGATACGCGGCAAGCGAGCTTGAACTGCAACTCCTTGGTCCAGCAATCGCCTCAATGCTTGTAATGTCGAATCCCATCGCGTAGGCACGTCATAAGCACATGATTCGGAGCACTGTGAGTGTCTTGCATTTCCTTTAAAATTTGACTGCTGCTCGTAGAATGGCTTTGATTTAGTAATCATGTCATTCACCTCTTCTTGATCAAAAAGGCCATCCTTAAGTACCAACTGTAGTGAATGAACCAAACATTTGACGGGTATTAAATTATATGTGTTGAATTTCTTTGATTGCGGCACCCATATTTGCAGCATTGTCGGTCACTATAGTTAGACCTCTGTCCTGTATACTCCAATCTTGAAATGCCTGCTTTATATTACATGCTATGTTAGATCCTGAATTTTGAAGGCCTTCGAATGGCATAACTTCGAGACAATATAGCTTGTACTCGAAGTTAGCATTGATCCCATAAGCTGTCAAGCTAATAAAGTCATTAGATTGCGAGGAGGAATCACTTCTCCATATATCGGTGGTTAAAACAATATGCGTCAGCTCTTGTAACAGTTCTAGTACTTTAGTTCTCACTCGCGCATACATTTCTGGTATAACTTTTTCCGTTATATGGCAGCGTGACACAATTCGGTAATTCGGGCATATGTTATATTTTATTTTTGTTCTGTACTAGTAACCAGTCGTTATATTTTTATTCTTATGTTAGTAACCAGTTGTTAGTTTTATTTGTAGCTTCATTGTAGGCTTTATGTTGAAAGTAGCTTTAAATACATTTTTTGGTTGACTGAATCATCTATTTATTGGTCAATAATTTAGTTACTACAATTCCCTTAGCTACTACAATTCAAACTGTTATAATTATTCTCCGATATAATTTCCTTATTAATACCTTTACTCTATACAAACCAAAATGTTAGATTTATTTTCCAATATAATTTCCTTATTGATACCTTTACTCTATACAAGCCAAAATGTTATAGTTATTTTCTAATATAATTTCTTCATTGATACCTTTGCTCTATACAAGCCAAAATGTTATAATTATTTTCCAATACAATTTCCTTATTGATACCTTTACTCTATACAAGCCAAAATGTTATAATTATTTTCCAATACAATTTCCTTATTGATACCTTTACTCTATACAAGCCAAAATGTTATAATTATTTTCTAATATAATTTCTTCATTGATTCCTTTACTCTATGTTTGTTTCTTTACTCTATGTACTCTATGTCTCTATGCAAACCCAAATGTTGCAATTATTTTCTAATGTAAATTCTTTCTAGGTGAGACTACTAACTTTTGCCTAATCTCGGGCTATTCGTAAATACAAACATTTGCATTTAAAACGTTACAATCGTTCTAGAGAAGCTAGCTCGGACTCAACCTCTTTGTACATTCATTTAACCTAAGTTCTATTTATTTATTTTTCTTATTTATTTTCTTATGTATTTACATTTGCAATTCGTTTCTTGCTCTTCCCTCTTGTATTGGTTTTTGGCCGCTTTCGTGCCTGTCTCTTCTCTTGGCGGTATCGCAGCCGTTCGGTATGGAGCTTCTGGAGCTCACGGCTGTTCCGTACACGCTCCGCAGGCGACGTTGAACCTCCTCAATTGCTCGCCGGAACTTAGCCTCCACTCCAGTGCGATACTTCGGGGGTTGAGGGGGCTCCGGTGCTGGCGTGTTTTCTTCCCTCATTCCTCGTCTGCTGGCCCGGTATTCTTCCAGGGGGATAGGTCTTGGGCCGGCCGCTGAATCCTGCAGTGCCTCCGCTAGTGTTGCTCGTGCTGTCCTCGACACTACGAAGTAGCCCTGATCAATGTCTGGTTAGGAACTCAGTTGTAGGGCTCTGAAAGCCGCTTTCAACTGGGAATTGCCCTCCAATACCGATAGGTTCCGAGAACCGTGTTCGGTAGTGTAGCTGGAACACGAGTTGGCGGGTTACAAGAACCACTTTCAACCCTTTGGGTTTCCTAAAAACCGATAGGTTGCTAGAACCGTGTTCGGTAGGGATCTACTTACTGTTTTCTTTTAAGTCCCCGCTTTTCCAAGCTAGCTCCAAGGAGAGATCCATTCAGCCACTGATGATTTCCTAAAATTTTCCTCGCATTATATTTCCGGAAACCGGGACTTTCCTTCGTTTTTACGTGGTTGCCATATTTCACGAAATCCACCTTGTGTGCCGTGGCGCCATCTCTCAGCGACCAGCCTAGTTATTTAGAACTGATCGCATGAGTTGTTTACATTTTCGTTTTGACATTTCAGAGAGATGTTGTGAAATCGTGTATATTATGTTTCTACGGAATATCATAAGTTTTCAGTGTCCCATGTTCAGGTAGGTATTGGTTTTGTACTCACTGAAGTTTTGATTAAATTTATCTTCTGGTTTTTAGATTTGTTTACGATAAATATCACAATCTTCCCGTGTTATGGTTATGCTTGATGACGAGCATAGTGACCTTTTTCCGATTGCTTATGTCTTTCGATGTTGTTATTGGTATGGTGAGCAATGTGAAGAGTTTATTAGTTATTTCTAATTTGATTTATTTTTAGCTAGACATCATTCACAACACATAGCTTTTTGAATAATCTTCCTTGTTGAGTAAGTCGAATGATTCCATATCGACACATATTTGCTCAGCAATTGTGTGAGTTATCTCTTTTGCTCTAGTATCATCATCTCTGTATAATGATTTCTTATCGATCCAGTTGGAGTTGCCTGTCTCTTAGGTTGTGGGCCAATGTCATCACTCCTTGTTTTTTTAGTTGATTGAACTAAAGTGGAGTTCCATTCACTCTGATGGTGTCTTTTCATGTGGATCCACAGGTTTTATGTGTTATAACTTTCTGGATTCATACCACGGGACACGTTTTCTTTACAATACATACATATTGATTTCGAACTATGCGTTGACGTTAAAATGGTTCCATACAGAACGTTTTTGATTGGAGACTGGTATAATTAACTTTTGTTTTATACCACGTGTATGATTACGTAGCCACTATATAGTACGTATTTAGTGAAAAAAACAACACGTCAAAAACAGAACCGCAAAGAAATGGAATTTATTACTTACCAAAATAAACAAGCAACTAGCGAAATGGAATGGGCTCCGTGAGATAGGCAGCGCAAGTCAAGGAAAGAACAAAAAATATAGATAACGTGGGGCGGGGAGTCCTCGAGCGTAGACAAGTTATACTGCGTTTACATGAACGCATTAAGCGCGGTGATGGCACATGCACATGGGTTGTCTATATCGCGAAATTTAAAAATTATTGTTACGAACACACACACGATCGGGGAACGGCTCCCATGGCAATTGTGTGTGTGATCGTAGAGTGATGCGCGAGATTCTGCGGTCAGTCGCTTTTTAGGTTTATTGCAAACCAGACGTGTGTGGCTCAACGGACCAGATTCTTAACTTTTGCAGGTCTATTGCAGACAGACGCGAGCTGGTTTTACGATCTATTGCAGATTGGACGAATTTCATAAGGTCTATTGCAGACTAGAAGCTGGCATTTAACGCCAATTGCAGGTCAGTAACAGACAAACAGTTTGCAACTCCGATGCGAGTTGCAATCAAGAAGCATACCGTAGACATGACGCGAGGAGTACAAGGAACCCTAATGCTGGGAGTAAAGGGGGAAATAAGAAGCATGCTTTGGAAGGGTGGCAGAGAAAGGTGGGGTTAACGGCCAGACAACACAAGAAGAAAATAATAAACGAATCAAAACTTGTATGTGTTTTATGTGTTTTATCAATCCAACAATTATCGATCGATCGGCAAATTTAATATCGCCGATTCTGATATATCGGAAAACACGCGATATCGCCGATATATCGGTATCGGTTGCTTCCCTAGTCGAATTATTTTATGGTAGATCGTCGCATTCACTCTGGTGGAAATAAAAGCCAATGGCATCTTTTTGAGGTACAGTATCGCTCCCCAAACCATAACAAAATCATCGCCAAATTGACGTGAGCTAAAAATCTTTGGTTATGTGCGCATATCATGCCAATAGTATGTTAATCCAACTGGACCGTCAAACAACAATTCGAACACATTTAAATAAAAATTTTCTGCAATACAAACTACAATTGCTTCATATTGTTACGTTTTTAAGGTCCATTTCTATCGATGGCACTTCTCGTTTTCTAAGCACGTCTCTTTCTTAAAAACTAAACTATAAAGCGAGCGGTTGTTTGACAATTCAAACTTCCCGCTTGCTTGAGAATCAGCTATTGAATATCACAAAATGGTTATAAATGTTCCCACGTTACACTAGCCTCCGTTTAATCTTGTTCGTCCCGAACAAGTTTCTAATCCTGTGTTCAATCAACAACTTTCATTTTCGCCCTTCGATTGGAACTCCATTGGATGCGGTAGACAACATCATTCAAACGTTTGACAATTCGATACGACCCTTCCCAATTAGTTTGTAACTTGGGCGATAATCCTTTCTTGCATTTTGGGTTATGAAACAAAACCTCTTGCCCGTCTTCAAAGCCAACACAATTTGATTTGCGGTCATACCGTGCCTTCATTTTATCACTAATTAGTTTAATCGGTTACTTACGCCATCACGTATGGAGTTCAACAGCTGATGTTTATTTGCCAAAAAATCTCCGTCTTGTTTTTCCGTACCGGGACAAATGCCAAACCTTAAATCCGCTGGAAGACGCAAATCCTTACCAAAAAGAACTTCTGCTGGACTGGCCAAAGTTGTATCGTGAACTCCCGAACGATATGCCATCAAAAACATTGGTATTTTTTCGTCCCAATCTTTTTGGTTCTCATCCACAACTTTCTTTAAATGTTCCTCCAGCGTTGAACCTTTCAACCATGCCATCTGAACGCGGATGCAACGACGTTGTTCGGGTCTTATGAATACCTAATAGCTGACACATTTGTTTAAAAACTTCAGACTCAAAGTTTCTGCCCTGATCAGAATGTAATTCCATCGGAACTCCAAATCGACTAATCCAGTTTTTTTATAAAAGCATCAGCACAAGTTATCGCTTCCTGATTTGGTATCGGGTAAACATCAGGCCATTTGCTGAAATAGTCCATCACAACTAGCATGTACTTGTTTCCTGATTCAGTCATTGGAAACGGTCCAGCCTCGTCCATTGCAATTCTCTCGAATGGTGCTCCAATGTTATATTGCTGCATTTTAGCTCGACATTTCGCTATCAATAATTTTCTGTTTTGGGACCACAAAAAGTTTCGTCGTTTTCAATCCGTCTACGCTTTCCCAGACGATATATACAACCATTATCAACCACTAGACTATTCCACTGAGCCCAATATGCCTTTGTTATAGTACTTTCACAAGCAATCTCCTGCCAAGATGGTTTCTTCCCTTCATGGTTCGACTTTATTATCATTCTTAAATCTGGATCATTGTTTTGGTCATCGCGAATTTGCGTTTCATTCCATGCTTCCTCTTAAGAGACAGACATCGACTACACCATTGTTATTTTCGATTTTCAAACAATGTTTGCATTCGAGGTTACATGGCTTTCTGGAAAGTGCATCCTCGTTTCCATGATGCGATCCTTTACGATGTGCGATTGTGAAGTCATAACTTTGTAGCCTTTCTATCCATCGAGCTATTTGTCCTTCTGGATTCTTAAATTGCAACAACCATTGTAATGCTGCATGATCTGTACGGAGAAGGAATTTTTGACCATAAAGATATATATGCAAATGTTTCACATTTTCGACGATTGCAAGTAATTCGCAATAATTTCGTTCAGGTTGAGACATTACTTTGCTATAAAATGCAATTACTCGCTCTTGGCCGTTAATGAGTTGCGAAAGAACACCGCCGACTCCATAATTGCTCGCATCAGTATCCAAGATAAATTTTTCACCAGGAACTGGATATGATGATACTGGGGCGTTGCAGAGTCGTTTTTTTAATGTTGAAAACGCGTTCTCATGTTCAGGATTCCATCGTATATTTTATATTTTTTCTTGTCAAGTCATGGAGAACACTTTCTATATTCGCAAAGCCAAGAACAAATTTTCTGTAATAAGTGCATAAGCCTAAGAAGCTCTGTAACCCATGTAAATTTTTGGGAGTAGACCAACATTTTACAGCTGCCACTTAATCTTCGTCAGTTTTTACTCCTTTTGCTGTCACTTTATGTCCGAGATATTTGACTTCTTCTTGAAACAAACATTTCTTGAAACAAACAACATAAAGATGTGCATACAAAAGATGGTGAAAGTGATAAAATTCAAATTTTGAATTTTCAACAGTTTTTTGCTCGTAGCGGCCAAACGAAGTGTTGTATGTAATGGTGTTTATATGTATGACCGACCCTTATTATTTTGATATTTTATGAATTTTTGTAAATCATTGAAATCTGATAGTAAAGATGAATGAATCATTGAAGAAATCTGATAGTAAAGATGATTGAATGGATTACTGAAAATTGTTTCATATCTTCAATATATACACTCGTATTCATAATAAATATGCAAATAGATTCATAAATAATATAAAACACAAAATACTAGAAATCCCATTAAAACAAGAAGTCATGATAAATAAGATAAAAAGAAACCAAGTGCGTGTCGGACACACATAAGCTAAGGTTTCCGTAGAATGCCGCATAAAGTATTGAGTTAAAGAAATCTTTGTTGGTAGCTTAAAACATCGAATATCTACATAATTAACGGTAAGACTCTTATTGTTCAAAGCAAATATCGATGACTGATCTTATATAGTTCTACTACCTTTAATTTTTTCAGATTTTTCTGGCTCGTCGTTCAAAAGTTAGAGAGCGGGGGACACACTTTTGACGTTTTTAGAAGCGTATATTTCGCGAACGATTAGCTTAAAGGAAAAAAGTTTCTAACAACATCATTGTCATTTTTAAAGATCTATCCTCAAAATACCTCACACGGGTATGTGCAATGAAATAAAAAATCTTGTCCATTAGACAAATGTTTGGACCTTAATAAAACTTTTTTTTTTATTTTAATTATTGAATTTTCTAGTGGTTTATAGGAGACACTTTTTTTTAAATTTTATTTATATAGTTTTAATAGTTTCCGAATAAAATGGCTGTGACATTCGGACAAACGGACATGACGAAACTATAAGTATTCCGTTTTTTTATGGAACCCTAAAAATGATAATTAGAGTAACAGGGATCAAGTAATTTCAAGTTTAGCATTTTTCAGAACAATAAATAGCATAAATTACATCTTTTCTAAATTATTTAACATAAATTAGAGAAGCTGAGTAATTCAACAGTGTAGAGGAAATAATACAGGTTGGTTGAAAAGTTTTGAAAGCAACAATGAAAGAGTGTGTATTTTTAAATAACATTAATTTTTTTATTCAATATAATCTCCCTTGACTTCAACGCACTTCATCCAATGATCCTCCAACAATTTTATCCCATCTTTATAATAACTTTCCGGAAGCTCTGCAAAATACTGGTCTACGGCTGCAATAGCTTCGTCATTTGACGAAAAACGCTTTCCACGAAGGTATTGTTTTAAGTTTCTGAAGAGATAATAGTCTGAGGGAGCCAAATCTGGGGAATAGGGCGGGTGTTCAAGCAATTCGTACTTCAATTCGTTGAATTTGCCCATCGTCATAACACTTGTGTGAATACGTGCATTGTCTTGGTTAAAAATGATTTTTTTCTTCTGCAAACCAGGCCTTTTCACGCGAATGTTGTTATTCAGCTGGTCCAAAAGGTTGCAGTAATATTCAGAGTTAATTGTTTTACCTCTTTCAAGCTACGCCGGACCGGCAAAAAAAACAAAAAACTGACGCCATAACCTTTCTTACCGATCGTTCCGACTTCACCTGTTTTGGAGCTGAACAACCAGCTTCAGTCCATTGCAAACGTTCTTGCTTCAGTTTAGGATCATGATGGTAGATCCATGTCTCATCCATTGTTACAAAACGACGCATAAAATCGGTTTTATTCTTACTTAAACGCTCCAAATTACGCTGAGAAATTTGCTTTCGATTCAGTTTTTGTTGATTTGTTAACGAATGCGGCACTAACTTTCCGAACAGCTTTTTCATATGTAATTCTTCGTGTAAAATATTGAGCACTCGTTCGTCTGAGATCCTTATGGTGTCAGCAATTTCACGCTTAGTTACACTTGGATCTTTGCAGACAATATTGTAGACTTCTTCGATGATTTCTGGTGTAGTTTGCAGTTTTCGGGCGTCCACTACGTGGTTCATCTTCAACGCTTGTTCTACCACGCTTAAACTCTAAAACCCATCGATGTACAGTTGGAAATGAAGGAGCAGATTCCTTTAACACTTTCACCATTTTCACATGAATTTCTGTCGCTGTTAAACCTTCCAAAACAAAGAATTTTATCACGGCACGATATTCGGTTTTTTCCATTGTTCTGAAATACACTGACACGTCCACTTCAAATAGCATGTAAACAAAGAATGAATTGACAGATTGAAATAAAAATGTATGTGTGTTCAAATGAAAGATGAAATATTAAAATGGCGTACAAATTTTAAAGGTAAAAGGTGTCGCTTTCAAAACTTTCCAACCAACCTGTAATTTATAAACTATAATTAAATAGGGCCCACAATAGGATTAGAACTAAGATAGAAAATACAGGGAGAGGCATCTATTATTTGGAATACGAACTGCCGTATATATGGAGTGTGATAGGCATAATGACTTTCATGAGCTAACAGAAAATTAGTCTTATGTTTGACGTTTACAAAATGGGACGCTTTACACTTGAACAAAGTTGGGAATTATTGAAAACTTACTCCAACACTGGTGAGTTATCTACGGAAACCATAAGAAATTTACGGAAAAAATTTGCCTTCCAATCAGTGAAGCGAGTTTGTGAAACCGGGTCGTTATTGGACAAAACAACCCGTTCTCGTTTTCGTCCAGTCCGCACAGTGTGCATGAACAACCATCAACACCAATTCGTCATTGTTCTCAGGAACTGAACATTTCTCGCACTTGTCTGATGAGAATTTTGGCTACAAACAAGAGTGCAAGAAATGAAGCCTCATGACCATCTGATGCGTTTTATGTTCGCCTATGGCATCGGATGGGCTGAAGATCGTTTGGTCGAAGATGAACATTTTTACCGAAAAACAATCCTTTCCGATGAAGCTCATTTCCACCGTGGAGGCTATTTCAATAAGCGAAATTGCCAATGGCGAGCGTTACAGAGCCATGTTAAATGGATTTTAATTTCCACAAATTGAAGAGTGTTACATGGACGGAATTTGGTTCCAACAGGACGGGCTGCGACACAGACAACGATACAATCGATCTTTTGCGCACCGCTTTTGAACATCGAATAATAAAGCGAAATTTTGAATTCTGATTCTATTAAGGATATATGTTACGCTTATCATCCAGAGACGATTGAGTCCTTGAAACACGAAATTGAAGTTGCCATTCATGAGATTGAAGCCCAAACAATCGAAATGTACTGAAAAATTGGATTGATCCGATGGGGTACTGTAAGGCCAGCCTTGACAGTCATTTGAATGATGTTGTGTTTCACTCGTAAATGGAAATGTTCAATCTTTCGAATAAAGTTATAGTTTTGGACAAATATTAATAAGTTTTTTTTTATATCCGATTCAAATTACAAATCGTATATGGCCCACCCTTTATCTCTTGAGTTTCTCTCACTGAAGGTAATGAAGAGATAGAATAAAAACAATAAATGGCCAATAAATCAGTGTTTAGGGCTAGAATTGTAATACACATATTTTTTACATTAAAACCAAGTCAACACACATGGTATCGACTTCAACCAATTGCTACCAATTATTACATTACCACAGATGACTATGAAGCACAGTGTCTATATATCGACCGCTCAGTTCAATTTTGTGTGCGACTTCGCGAACGCCACCTAGTTTAATTATTTTTAATGAAGTGCAATCCCACTTCTGACACCAATTGTTAGGTTTTTAAGGTCCGTTTCTCTGGATTGCACTTCTCGTTTTCTTAGCACGTTCTTTCTTAAAAACTAAACTATAAACTGTTTGACAATTCAAACTTCCCGCTTGCTTGAGAATCAGTTATCGAATATCACAAAGTGGTTATAAATGTTCCCACGTTACAATATATTCATGATACAATGACCATTAAAATTTCGTATTTTTTAACGACTTTTTGAGAAAATATAAGTGGCCACAAGCTTATTTCTTTTAGCGTTTGGCTTGTTTGAAACAAAAGGCCCTACCCAAATATTTGAAAGAAAAGAATTCTTTTCAGAAATCACAAATATCATACGTTAAATTTATCAAAGTTAAGTGCTCAAGTGATCGAAAACGAATAATATTTGAGGCCTGTCGAAGAAAAAGTAGCTGAAATAATTTGTTTACTTTTACTTTCGAAAACTCACAAGGACCGCGTGTGCTAAACTCGTTTGATAAATCACCACTGGCGGTCAAGTAATGCCTTCTACTCCCAAAACCTTCTCTTTTCTCCATATGGGATATTAGTCAACTTACTCCTATGCTCAACTAGCCCCGCTCTACCTTATATGGAAATTATCAGTTAGGAAATATCAAAAATTTCACCAGCATTTGAATTTATGGTTTACTGACAATTAATTAATTTCATTGACAAAATGGAAATCTGCAGGTTTAATTTAAAAGGACCACATAAAAAAAAAATGTTGGTTGTCTGTAAAGGCGGTTTACGGACGATAATTTTACGTGATAACGTCATAAGAAAACATTGATGAAAAAATTATAGTTAAACCGGCTAAATTTAATCCGGTTTAGGGAAGTTAGCTGAAGTTAATTCGGTTTAAACAATTTTGCTTTGAAGACTAAATTCGACCTTACTATAAAAAATAGTTTAATTTCCCATTTCAAATTTTCAAATTGTTGTTATATCAATAATATTTTCATGAACATGCTAATATGCGAAAGATATTGGCGCGCTCTGGCTCTGATAAGCCATAACCAAAGCTTCACAGTTTGCTGTTTCACACACGCACACGAATATTATTAATACAACAACAATTTGAAGATCGCTTTGCAATAGGCAAACGCAAAATGAAAAGAAAATGCACTGAAGCTCTCGCTTGCACGCTCAGCTCAGGCGGAACGTGACAATGAGTCATGAATTTTCGTGTGTGCAGCCGGCCATCGATTTATTAGACGTTATCACGTCAAAAATACTCTGAAACTCCTGAATCTTCCCTTAATACTGTTTAGTAATTGAATATTCCTGCTTTCCGCACATAGTAGAATCAAATAAAATAAGGGATTATCATCTGATTAAAACAATTTTTTAACTATGCTATCTGAAAGAAAGTTGAAACTTACCTATTGGAACTTTGAACTCCGGTGAAATATCAGGCACCCATCCAATTGCGGACGATATGACACAAACCAATAAACAAAGTTGCGTAAATTTTATTCTCTCCATGTTAAAAATAAAATATCAAACCAGCTTTTATCTCGTCATAACGTAATTTTTTAAAGTAAATTTTTTTAAAATGAGTGATTGCGAATGATATTCAGCTTTTGTGCACATTTTCCATTTAAATAGCTAATCCGTTGTCGATTTTGTTGATTAACTCTGGCGAAAGATGGCCAAAGACTCCGGTCCTATTTATTTTAAAGTTGTAATTTAAAATAATTGACGTTTCTCGCTCTTCTGTTGCATGGCAAGCGCTTTTGAATAAAAAACGATATAATTAAATTATTAGAACTCTTGTTTTAATTTCATAATGTATACATCTTCTTGCATATATACACGGAATATCAAAAAAAATTGGCGTTTGGGTGTCTGAACGAAAAATACGCCAAGTACAGGATAATGGGATCTGTGTAAGGAGGAACGAACTTCTTTGCAGAACCACAAAATTTTTTTTGTTGGCAGAGCTATCAAATGGAGAGCAATATCGCTTTAAGGCTTTATATCGTATATGGCTATTTTGGTACGGATGACTAGAAAACAAAAAACTTCTCAATACCGGGCTATATTGGACGAATCAGCGTCAGCAATTCAGTACTTGTTTTCCCCTCAATTATGATAAACAACACATAGTTGTAGTTCTGATGTGTAGACAAAACATTATTTATAGTATTAAATTTCAAAGTAGGGCCAGTTGAAGTAAACATGTCAGGAAGTGAACTTCTGTCCCGTGATTTCTTAACCCTAGGTGACTTATTGTCTCATTTTGCGCATATGAGAAACGAGTTATCGAAGATAGGTCGTCTGACAGACAAATGTTTATGAATAGTGTTACGATTGCAGATGGCTTTTTTGGAATTCTTTGTTACTTTGTTACTTTTTTGGAATTCTGAATGTGGTTTTTTGGAATTCTGAAGGGGCATTTCACGTGAAGCGGACAACGAAAAAAAGTGAGGTTCTTAAATTCGCTGAAATTGGGCATATTTGTACTGCCAGCGAATATGAACGTGTTCACATAAATTTGTTTTTAATTTGAGCTTTAGTAGTTAAGATATGGGGTTCTAAAGAGTTTACCGGATTGACGGAAGGGTTTTTTCGAAAGTTTTTTTTCATGTTGAAGTAAATTATAATAAAATAATGAATGTAATGTTTTTATAGAACATTTACACTTCTTTTTGATTTTCAAACCAGAGTTCAAATTAGAATTTTTTTCCAGTATTAAACCGGAATTAAAAATTTCAAATATTTTTTTTAAAAACTTCGACCATTTTAATTTAAATTTTTTTCACCGCAAAATAAAGCTTTACACTTACTTATTACACCATAAGAATTATAGAATGGGATCTCAATTATATTGAAAGATAAGTCAATTAGAATACGAACATGTCATAATGGGCACTTGGTAAAATTGGCTGGTTTGTCCAAAAAGGACGTACATACATAGAAATTTGATGTGAGGTCATCCATTTATGCATAAAGACATACATTCTGTGAACTAGTTCTTCACTTAGTACCTGCGTATTATGAAAAATGATTCATAACTTAATGAAACAATATTGTATCGAAAATTAGATCTATATCACAGATGGTGCCTCACAACATTTTAAAAATAGATTTAATTTTGCAAACCTATTTTATCATAAACAAGATTTTAAGACAGATGCAGAGTTTCATTTTCACGCAACCTCTCACGGTAAGGGCCCGTGTGATGGCCTTGGAGGAAATCTGAAACGTTCAGCGACTCGTGCAAGCTTGCAGCTACCTCAAAATAGAGCCATTATTACGCCAGTGCGATTGTATGAATCGGCAAATTCAAATTTAACTCAAACTGTCATTTACTACTGCTCCAAAGATGATATTGAACGCCAAAGAATTTTTCTCCAACCACGATTTCAATCATCAGTAACTATTCCAGGGACAAAAACGCACCACAGTTTTGTTCCAAATACTCAAGGCATAGTTATAAAACGAACCAGTGTTGATTGCAATAGTAAAAGAGTAAAAATTATAAAATAAAACATTTTTCTCTTGATACAATATTGTTTCATTAAGTTATGAATCATTTTTCATAATACGCAGGTACTAAGTGAAGAACTAGTTCACAGAATGTATGTCTTTATGCATAAATGGATGACCTCACATCAAATTTCTATGTATGTACGTCCTTTTTGGACAAACCAGCCAATTTTACCAAGTGCCCATTATGACATGTTCGTATTCTAATTGACTTATCTTTCAATATAATTGAGATCCCATTCTATAATTCTTATGGTGTAATAAGTAAGTGTAAAGCTTAATTTTGCGGTGAAAAAAATTTAAATTAAAATGGTCGAAGTTTTTAAAAAAAATATTTGAAATTTTTAATTCCGGTTTAATACTGGAAAAAAATTCTAATTTGAACTCCGGTTTGAAAATCAAAAAGAAGTGTAAATGTTCTATAAAAACATTACATTCATTATTTTATTATAATTTACTTCAATATGAAAAAAAAAACTTTCGAAAAAACCCTTCCGTCAATCCGGTAAACTCTTTAGAACCAAATATCTTAACTACTAAAGCTCAAATTAAAAACAAATTTATGTGAACACGTTCATATTCGCTGGAAGTACAAATATGCCCAATATCAACGAATTTAAGAACCTCACTTTTTTTTGTTGTCCGCTTCACGTGAAATGCCCCTATAGTCAACTCAAATATTATATATGTACATAGTACAATGAATAACAACAAGAAACCCGTGTCCCGAAGATCGTATATAAAAGAAGTATCCACAAAACTGCGTGATGCTTGGTTACTTCAGCGCCGTGAAATGCCCACTTTAAAACGATGCCAAAAGGGAAGATTGCTGAAGTGCTGACCGAAACTTCGTCCACTGCACAAGCTCAACCCATAGGATCACAGAAAAAAAATTTTGGTTTCTGCGATTATAAAAAACGGTGAATGACCAAGTTTTGTTGTACTCAACGCAAAAAAATTCATGTGTATGGATCAGCGAGGAATATAATGTGTTGATTGCTCAGAACAGTTTTTTTCTCATATCTACTTAATTAAATTATTGATTAATAAACAACATTTGAAATTCAAATGTATTTTGTATAACGCAGAAATCTTATACAGTAGAACCTCGCTAATCCGACCCTCTCTTGTACTCAATGTTTGAAACCACGAACGACCGAGTCGACGGATTCAGGATGAAAATTTTCGCGAAACATAGTTTTTCGAGGATTATTATATACATAATGTATGTACATATAAATTATATCTGCTTTTTGTAATTACATATATTAATTGAGCTGAGCGAGCGAAGCGGGCGAAACCTTTGTAACCAAACTCCTCCTACATACTAATACATACATACTAATAGTATTTCGATTTACATACTAATAGTATTTTCGACGGTGAGTGCTAACATCTATTTTTGTTACTAAATTCGCGAAAAAAAATCACTAGTGGTAGCCTTCTTAGTTAACAATTTTTCTGATGAACGAACCAAAATTAGTACAAAGGTTTGTGTCATGGAAATCTCAATTTAGTTTTTTAGTATTAAGAACGATCACTGCGTTATTTTGCAAGAATTCCAAAATATGCGACAAACAAAATACAATCTTGACAAAAAATCGCTGTCTTTTTGATAGTAGACGTTAGTTTACTTGCATAAATGAAGTTATGGTATTCATCTTAGGTAATTAGTTTTCGCGTGCTCGAACCAGAATTAGCTTTTACCACAGACAATAACTATCCAGATGTCGCGATCCCATACATGACTGTGTACCCAATTTTTTCTGACGCAGTCATGAAATGACGCTGCAGGGTATGTGTTTTTGGTGACTGCAACGCTCATTCGGTCTCTAGAGACATTTTTAAATTTTTAGGGAATAAAAACCGGTTTTGAGCGAAATGGGAACCGGTTTTGAGAGAAATGGGTCATAAAGGTACCTACACACACCACCAAAGGGACTGTTGGCTATGTAGTGGTACATAAATTCGATTTTCGAGAATTCGAATCGAATTTTGTTTTCTTCCACTCCAGCAACAACAATACCTTTGCTCTGGTTGAAACACTATTTTGTTTCATTGAACCCGTACCAGGTGATTTTTAATTCAAAATTACATGTAAATTGATGAATTATATGTTAAAAATCGTCATTATTTCCTGGAATCAAAAATTAAACAACTTTCTTCCGGTTTTTAGGGGGTTTTTCCTTCAAAAATTTGATTTTTTAACGGCTCATAGCGGCTAAACTAAGCTTCCTAGAGGGTTCATATGTATGACCGACCCCCATTATTTTTCTATTTTGAAACCTTTTCTCATACATCATTTTGCTCTAAATTAAGTTTTTAAAAATATGCAAACAAAAGTTGGGAAATATGATAAAGTTTAGATTTTGAATTTCTAACAGTTTTTTGGTTGCAGTGGCTAAACTAAGGTTCCTAGAGGTGTAATATGTATGACTGGATCCCACTATTTTGACATTTCCTAACTTTCTTTCATACATTATATTCCTGTATCGTCAGTTGTCAAGGGTGTCTCCATACAAAATTCAAATTTTTAATTTTCAACTGTTTTTTCTCGTAGCGGCTAAACTAAGCTTCCTAGGGGGCTACTAGGTATGGCAGAACCCCATTATTTTGTCATTTTCTATCCTTTTGCCATGTATCAAATTTCTCTAGATTATGATTGTAAAGGTATGTCCATAGAAAAGTTAGGAAATATGATAAAATTTAGATTTTTGAGCGTTTTCCGGAAGTATTTGAGGATGTAAATCTCGCTTTTTCTGTAAATGTCCATAAAATTTGTAATTTTTGATGGTTTTTGATATAAAATTTGCATATTTTTTTTATCAAATTTACCTAGAACACTAATACACACAAAAATTTCCGTTTTCTATACCAAAAACAGAAATTTTTGAGTGTATTTTCGTGTACGTGAGTAAATTTTACTCACCAATTGTACACATACACATGATTTTTGTTTGTGTTTTTTTATTGAAAATTTCAGAAAATCCAAAAATCTATTTGCTCCGCGAAAATTTCTTTCAGCACCCTTTCCCCTTATTGCGATGACCCTTTGCCATACTGACAATGAAACACCAGCTACAAGAAAAATTCGCTCTCAGAGCGCATTGTCTGTCCTTCAGACGTTGCAGTCGTTCCAAAGCACATACGTTCCATGCGTCATTTGTCTGCTGTTGGAAAAAATTGGGTACACAGTCATGTATGGGATCGCGACATCTGGATAGTTATTGTCTGTGCTTTTACATAAAGATCTTAGCACAGGCACCTGATTGTTTCCGGGGCTTTCGCCAATTCGCTGTGGGGAATCGGAAACTTTGAAGAGAAAATTTATTTTGGTTTACTCAAACCGTAGCAAGTGGATTTTTACAGGTTTTTGAAAACTGGTATTTTAATTTATGAATTTTGAATCATGGGACAAGGAAGATTCCGGGAATCAGAAAATTGACAGTATTCTTCAGGTTTTGAGGGTACTTTTCCGGTAAAATTTTGAATTTTTAACAGTTTTTTGCCCGTAGCAGCTAAACGAGGCATCCTAGGGAGCTCATATGTATGACCGACCTCCCTTATTTTTACATCTTCTACCTCTTTTTAACACATCATTTTTCTCTAAATTGAGTTTAAAGATGTGTATACAAAAAATGGTGAAAGTGATAAAATTCAAATTTTGAATTTTCAACAGTTTTTTGCCTGTAGCGGCCAAACGAAGTGTTCCACGGTGTTCATATGTATGACCGACCCCCATTATTTTGACATTTCCTGCATTTTTGTCAAACATTAATTTCCTCTACTGTGAGTTTTTATAAATGTGTCCATATCCAAAATTACGATTCTAGCTAATAATTTTGTAAATCATTGAAATCTGATAGTAAAGATGAATGAATTATTGAAGAAATCTGATAGTAAAGATGATTGAATGGATTACTGAAAATTGTTTCATATCTTCAATATATACATACAATATATAATCATAATAAATATACAAATCGTCGTTCAAAAGTTAGAGGGGGGGACAAACTTTTGACGTTCTTAGAAGCGTATATTTCGCGAACGATTAGCTTAAAGGAAAAAAGTTTCTAACAACATCATTGTCATTTTTAAATACCTCACACGGGTATGTGCAATGAAAAAAAAAATCTTGTCCCTCAGACACATGTATGGAGTGCCACCCTTAATAAAACTTTTTTCTTTACTTTCACTCCTGCATTTTTTAGTGATTCACAGGAGACACCTTACTTCTAAATTTCATTTATATAGTTTCAATAGTTTCCGAATAAAATGGCTGTGACATACGGACAAACGGACATGACGAAACTATAAGGATTCCGTTTTTCTACGGAACCCTAAAAATGATAATTAGAGTAACAGGAATCAAGTAATTTCAAGTTTAGCATTTTTCAGAACAATAAATAGCATAAATTACATCTTTTCTAAATTATTTAACATAAATTAGAGAAGCTGAGTAATTCAATAGTGTGGAGGAAATAATAACTTATAAACTATAATTAAATGGGGCTCACAGGGAGAGGCATCTAACATTTGGAATACGAGCTACCGTATACTTGGAGTTTGACCATCTGATGCGTTTTATGTTCGCCTGTCGCATCGGATGGGCTGAAGATCGTTTGGTCGAAGATGAACATTTTTACCGAAAAATTATCTTTTCCGATGAAGCTCATTTCCACTGTGGAGGCTATTTCAATAAGCGAAATTGCCGCCCTCAGGGTCAATGGCGACCGTTACAGAGCCATGTTAAATGAATTTTAGTTTCCACAAATTGAAGAGTGTTACATGGACGGAATTTGGTTCCAACAGGACGGGGCTGCGACACAGCCAACGATACAATCGATCTTTTGCGGACCGCTTTTGAACATCGAATAATAAAGCGAAATTCTGATCCGAATTGGGCGCCTCAGAGCTGTGATTTGAACTCATTAGACTATTTTTTGTGGGGGTATATCTATTAAGGATATATGTTACGCTTATCATCCAGAGACGATTGAGTCCTTGAAACACGAAATTGAAGTTGCCATTCATGAGATTGAAGCCCAAACAATCGAAATATACTGAAAAATTGGATTGATCCGATGGGGTACTGTAAGGCCTGCCTTCGCAGTCATTTGAATGATGTTGTGTTTCACTCGTAAATGGAAATGTTCAATCTTTCTAACAAAGTTATAGTTTTGGACAAATATTCATTAGTTTTTTTTATATCCGATTCAAATTCCAAATCGTATATGGCCCTTCATCTCTTGAGTTTCTCTCACTGAAGGTAATGAAGAGATAGAATAACAAACAAGAAATGGTCAATAAATCAGTGTTTAGGGCTAGAATTTTAAAACACATATTTTTTACATTAAAACCAAGTCAACACACATGGTATCGACTTGAACCAATTGCTCCCAATTATTACATTACCACAGATGACTATGAAGCAGAGTGTCTATATATGGACCGCTCAGCTCAATTTTGTGTGCGACTTCGCGAACGCCACCTAGTTATATATGCATTTTAATATGTAAAACACTTTTTCTTTCAATGTCCGGTTAATCCGTCTTTTTGGTCGATCCGACCTACCCCCTGGTCCCATCGGGCTCAGATGAGCGAAGTTCTACTGTATCACCAGAGCAATATATTCGTCTGAGAGACGAATGTTTATGAATAGTGTATCTGCCAAGTATGTTTATGAATCCAGGGTTAATATGTTATGAAAAGACATTGCTTGCATTGTTGAGATTTTCACAATTACTGGAACCATTAACCTTTTGGTTTGATAAGGTTTTCCAACAATTTTAAGGGTGTCGTGCATTGTCACCAAAAATTAGTGAAAACCGTAAGGCTGTTGATAATGATGAACGTGTGGGAGCAACCTTGAAATATTGTCTTTATATAAAAACTTCGTCGTCAGACATGTTCCTCGCACAAAATATTGATTCGAATGGCTCGTCAATTCTATTGATTATATGCATAAAATCTTGAATCTTATTGAACGTTTAGGCTCAAAGGGATATTCAATGCTATTACAAAATGAAAGCATGTGCAATATTATGATAGATATATGGGCCACCCAAGTCCGACAGTTGAGCAATTCGAATGCGATAATTCGAATAGGCGACTATTGATTCAGCAGCCTCGAGCATATGGATGTCATCTATTGGTACATATGGCAAGCTGTGTAAATATAAAAATTTTATTTACAGTAGAGCGTCGGTTAACCGAACTGCTAGTCTGTACTGGCTCCCACGCGACATTCTTCCACCTTAATAAGTTTTTCAAATTTTTGGTGTTTAAGTAGTTGAAAATAAGTTGTTACAAAAATAATGGTTTTATACTCTGAGTGTTTTTTTTCTTTTATACAAAACTCTGTGTATGTTTGTGTGTTTTGTATATGAAAAGGCTTAAAATGCTTAGAAACCAAATACCTAAGTGTCCAAAATTGTGCTACTATTTAAACACTTAAACCGTTCTATTTTAAAATAATTTGTATGTAAAACTCTTCGTTCCAAAACATATTGTCTATTAAACACTTTAAATGTTTTGAAATAAACTAATTAGACACTGAGATTTGCAGTGTTACGATCACTTCTGTGTAACTTTTGGAAAATGCATTATACTATTAAATGCAAATACATACATTAAGGATTTGTTTAACCGTCAATTTTATAGGCATACTGTGCATGTGATATTGATTATACAAACTGTTTTCTCAATAAGCTGCTGTATATGTGATTCATATATTCCTTCTTGCCCCGCTAATAAACGAGTTTAAAATCACAAATATGTTTTTAGTGTGGTATATTGGTACTTAAAAGTATACTGTTCCACTGTATTTAATATTTGATGAATAAAGTTGGCGTGTTTCTTGAAATGTCGGGAAAGAGTGCTCGAATTTGATGGTGAATGTATTGCTCCTAATGTCTTAAAGTTTTCTCCAATGCGTCGACGCGTGATTTGTGCGCCATAGTGCATTCATCGCAGACGATCAGGCTGACCTTCCGAAGAAGTCCCATTGGACAATTCCTTGAAATGGAACAAACGGGTGTTTCGATATTATCGACATTTTGATTGTCGAATGTGCCGTTCTTCCGCCTGGGAGAAGCGTGGCAGCTATACCTGATGAAGCCACTGCAAGGGCAATTTTTGATTGCTTCCTAATTTCAGCCAGTATCAATTTTATTAAGAATGTCTTTCCGGTGTCTCCAGGAGCGTCGTGGAAAAACATTTAAGATTCATTATTAACACGGGAAAGAACTTTCTCATTGTCCTTACTCATCTGTTAGATGTGGTTCAATTTTAATAGCATATGAGTGCATATGCGACAAATTGTCCCTAGCAAACTCCGCATTGGTATAATTCGAAAAAGTATCAGGAGGGGAAGGCATGTATTGGACACTTTTTAATCCACCAATGCTGGAGACAATGATTTGAATTTTTCCAAGACATACCTGACATAGATGCGGGACAACTGCGAAGCTAGTGGATGGATTTAGTCTTTGTGCTTCTCTTAAATAATCCTTAGATAATGAATCTCGAAACTGGTCCAGATATCAAATGAGTTACTAAGGCTACAAAGCAACAATAAACTGAATAAATCTTGCAATTTGTGAGGGCTGTCAGATACAATGGCTTCTCTTAAGGTTTCCTCTCAGTGAGTATTGTCATCCAGAAGATTGAGTGCACGAAATGCAGACTTAAATGTTGGGTGAAGTACTCCATTCAGAGTACTTACACTATCAAATAAAGTTGGACCTGGCACAGTATGAAGCAGAAGTTGAAGAAGATAGCACTCACTGTTGCTTGGGTGAACAGTGTACACCCTTCCAATGGCAGTATCATTTTTTACTCCTGGATGTCCATGAAGTGCCTGTCCCAATTTTTGTCTGAACATACTTTCGAATGTAGTAAAATGCGTCTTGTGTTCTGGCATGCATATACTTAGGACCACCCGTAAAGGTGGATAGCAAAATCACTATTCTACCTTGGTCTTCGACATTTGCATCTTGCCTTAATGCATCTTGCAAATGTAGTTTTCGGCTCTGAGCTGTCTTTGAATAGTTCTGAAGTACAGAAGACGTTCGCTCTCAATTTTGGTATACATATATACCAAAAACTGATTTAAAAGTTGTCTAAACTGATGAATGTGGTTGGGATCGCCCTGTCTAATCATTAAACGATAGGCACAAAATTCACAGGCCGAGGTTTTTTTCGTTGTTGGGATTCAAATGGTAAATCTGGAAATGATAACCGTCCTCACCACGGCAAAATATTAAAGGGTATTTTAGGGTGATGTGTCTCACAGATTCTAGTTAAACTCTCGGATCTAACTTTAAGGACAATCGGGGCGATTCTGGCCACTTTTGATAAGTTTACAGATTTCTGTTGAGAAAGTTAAAAGATTTGGTTTCTAACAGAATTCTTTAAGTTGGTATTCTGGCCAAAATTTACTCTCAAATCTGTTACGAAACTGGTTTTGTTCCAGATCTCTCAACTTTCTCAACAAAAAACCTGTTACGATTAAGTTGAACAATTTCGGGCCTGCTACGGTAAAGGTAAAGATTTTTCACAGAAATATGTTAACTTTTGGCACCCAGAATACCAATTTCGACCGTAACTAAACTTTTCGAAATCCAACAACAAATTACACGGGCTGTCAAATTAACGGAATCTGTTAACTGCGCACAGAATTGCCCCGAATATCTCAATAATCACTGGGTCCCCTATCAAAACAATGTCAACTTCATTGACTGCTGGCTCTTTGAGTCGTCTATCATGTTCTCCAGCTGGAATACGGTCGGCCTTTATAACGACTTTATACCTTTCACAACCTTGATCTAAAGATTCTACTGCAGATGCAAACGTCTGGACGTTTGTATGACGCACGTGAAGCAAGAATTGCAACTGTTCAATTAAAACAGGGTCCAAAGTATTGAAATTATAAATCCTTGCATCAATTTGCTCACGGGTGTCAGAAATGAAATAAATCTACAGGAAGGTAGACGGCATGTTTGGCGGTGGTAAAAGGGCGCCAATAAGGTGATACATCTGGCTCTGCACTTTAATAGTGGGCATAAGCCCTCCATCAGAAGTCACCTCATTAGCACCAAATGATGTCATTTGAAAAGCTTTATTGTGACCTCTTAGATGGGTTACGAAGTCACGTGATTTGGGATGGATCTTGAATTCGGGGTATAACAATTTTTCCAGACGAACAACAAATTCCCTTAGACTCACTTTCCACGTTCGAGAGGAACAGAAGCGGCAAACTGAATTCATGGACCGTATGCTGGCTGCATCACTATAATTAATGCGACGATCATAGGAAGATCCGCTATTATTTTTGTCTCGCCATTGCGTCCTATTTATTGTGACGTCACGTTCCCTTTCTGCAGTACATCTTGCTTATAACACTGCAGAAGACTCCAACTCTCGGGCAATGTGATGCTTTTCAGCGTCGGATGACAGACGGGTTGCACGGTTGTCTTCCGTTTCATTTCAGACTTAAATTTAGAACGCCACCATTAAATTCATTTCTTTCCCTATCCCTGGCATGCCGTTCTCCCCTTTGCTCCTTTGTCTCCCCCTTGCACCTTCGTGCGTGACCCTTCCGATCAACTTCTTGGCTTGTGTTCCGTTCGTCCATTGTCTCCATTCCACGCTTCAGTGTCTGCCTATCGCTGTCAATGAATTGTCGTACTATCCTTTCCTTACCTGTTTCCATTCCTCGTAAGGACACATGCCTCTCCCTGTCGACGTCTTGTCTTACACTCCGTTCCTCCATTGTCTCCACCCCACGCTTTTTGGCTTGTTTCTCCTTGTCCACGTCTTGTCTTGAACTCCTTTCCTCTGCCGTCTCCGCCTCGCGCAGCAATGAATGCTTCTCGTCATAACATTGTCTGTTCTCTTTTCCTCATCTGTCTTCTTCTGTCTTATCATCACATGTCTACATCTGTCAGTTTCCATTCGTACTTTCTTCAGTGCTTGACTTTCTGTAGCCCGCTTTACCATGCAGATCTTCATTTATTTTTATGGAGCCGTTTTTTTTTTTGGACTCTGATTCTCTTAGTCGCTCGCAGCCTTTCGATTTTTATCCTTTTCAACTCGTAGAGGGCCCAGGTGAATACGCAAACGGTGCATTTACGTAAGAGGGACCAGGTAAATGGACGTTAAGTTCTATAGCACATCGGAAGCACCAGGCAAATTCAAATCAGGTCCTGTAGTGTATTGAGTTAACTGGCCAGATAACACTAAATCAACATCATCCCAACCAGAACCAGATTAAAGGGACAACAACGGTATGATTGATGAAGCAGAAGGATCTGCAGAGTTAGAATTTTGAGACTCAATCTTAAGAGTTATATTCCTAACTCTTCTCGTATGTTGTGCTGCTTTGGAAATGGTCCTCAAAGTGGACTTTTTTGGCGGCATTTTTAAACAGCAATAATACTATTCAATTAAAAAGTACCAAAACTATAAAATTTGAAAAAGAAGGTCCCAAAGAAAGAAAATTTCGAAGAATGTACATGAAAAAAAATTTCTAGGAAAGAATAACAAAACTATAATAAGAAAAAAAAAGTTCTTACGACACTCTCTTTTTCGTCTCCTTTTCGTTTTTTTTTGTACAATTTCCTGGAGGTATCAGGATAACACTGAAAAGAAATTTTAACAAGTACTTAGTGCAAAGTTATTGTGAAAAAAAAATCGAAAAGAAACTAAAATTTGATCAATTCAAAAAACACATGGTTGCCAGTACCGTAAAGAATCAATTTACCATTTTTAACGTTAAAAATAATTCAAAAATTATGATCCTTTCAAAAATTCCAAGTTCCAAGAAACACATATCACACTAAAATTAATTCTACGCAATCACAGTCAGTACAAAAAAAATAACTACGCCCATGAATTTCAGAAAGTTTTTCCACATATCGCGGCTTTGGCGGCGCATTTTGGGTATGCCAAAATGTAGATATATATTTATAATGTGTAAATAGATAAAAAATAAATCTAATATGAATTAATTTTCATAAAATATAATAAAAATAATGAGGTTTCATAACCGATTTTTGTGTCATTTTTGGCAGGTAATGACATCTTTTCAAATTCAAGCAAGCGCTTAAGGTTTTTTTATACAAATGGGAAAGAATTAAATTAAAAGAAAATTCAAAGCCTATCTTACATTATCGGAAACAATTTCCAAGTTCAATCTTAGACAAGTTAGAAATAAGATTAAAGGATATGACACAGGAAGGTATCATCTCCCCTGTTGAGTATACAACGGACTGGGTCAATAATTTACAATAAGTTGAAAAACCAAATGGTGACTTGCGCATCTGCTTGGATCCGAAGCCACTTAATGCATGCATTAGACGTGAACATTTTTTGATTCCGACCATTGACAATTTCACATCAAAGTTGGCAAATAAAGATTTTCGCGGTTCTTGATTTTTCAAACGGATTCTGGCAGTTGGAATTAGACAACGCGAGTTCCGATTTAACAACTTTCATGACACCTTTTGGAAGATTTAAATTCAAGCGCGACGGAAAATGGTACAAATATTTGGGGATTTACCGGGAGTCTTAGTGTATTTTGATGATATTGCTATCATAGCAAAAGATGAAATGGAGCATGACGAAATTTGGTCATTAGTAATTGATCGCGCTCGAAAGAATAATGTACAATTCAATGCAAAAAAGATTTAATGTCGCCAAAAAGAAGTTAAATTCATGGGACACATATTGCCGGATGGAAATTAAACCGGCAAGTAAATACATAGACGCGATTTTACAAATGGGTAGACCCACAGATAAAAAGGGTGTATTGCGTTTACTGGGACTTTTAAAGTATCTTGCTAGATTTATTCCAAATTTATCCAAACAAACCGCGGAATTAAGAAACTTAACAAGAAATGATGTGGAATTTCAATGGAATCAAACATGAATCGGAGTTAAAAAATATGTTGAATTTCGTTGCTTCTGAACCTATTTTGGCAGCTTACGATCCTCATAAGAGTGTTATCATTCAAACGGATGCATCAAAAGATGGAATTGGTTCAGTACTGATTCAGGACGGTCATCCAAAAGCATTTGCTTCCAGAACGCTGAGCAAGAGTGAACAAAAATGGGCTCAGATTGAAAAAGACTTACTTGCAATTGTTTTCGCATGTCAACGATTTCACTATTTTATTTATGGGCGTGAATTTTCGGTCGAAAGTGACCACAAACCCTTAGAGGCGCTGGTTAAACGTGACATTGATGAAGTGACGGCCCGTTTGCAACGAATGTTCATTCAATTACTTAAGTATCCGAAGATGGTAATAATTTATAAGCCGGGAAAGAGCACGTTAGTCGCTGACTGCTTGTCTCGTGCTCAGCTAACGGATGTATCGGAAATAGACGGATTATCGGGGATGATTCACGCACTCACAAAATCTGTTTGTTTATCGAAAGCTAATTATGATCTGTATCGGGAAATCATTGAATCGTATCCGGGTAATATGCGCATCTGTGATTATGTCGAAAATGGTTGGCCGGGATATCATCAATTAGACGATTTTGGTCAAATATTTCATAAATTTAAATCGGAATTACATTTTGAAAATGGATTACTTTTCTTGAATCACCGACTGATAATTTCAAAGCAATTACAAGAAAAAATCTCAAAGTGGTTGCGTTTGCCGCATTTCGGAATTGAGAAAACGCTTGCTCGTGCAAGAATGTTGTACTATTGGCCTGGAATAAATGCTCAGATAAAACAAATGATTGAATCTTGTGACATTTGCGAAAAATTTAAACGGAATAATCAGAAGGAACCACTAATTCAAGAGGAAAATCCGAAACATCCCTTTCATATGGTGTCGGTGGATATATTTGAGTATGCGGGTCATGATTTCATTGCGATCATTGCCGCATATTCAAATTATTTAATATCAGAACGTCTGAATAGTAAAACGTCTGGTCATATTATTGACGTAAAACGTCTGGTTACAGAATTCTTGAGTACAACATAACGCTAATCGCTAGTATGCATGTCACGCCATCGGAATTATTCTTTGGTCGATTGGTAAAAACAAAACTACCCGTATCGGATAAATTACTAGTCAGAAATAATTATTCGGAACAACAAATTCAAGAAAAAATTCAAATTAAAAAAGAACGGCAAAAATATTATTATGATCGGGGTACAAAATTAATGTCGAAATTGAATATTGGTGATCTAGTCATATTTAAGAAAAAGGGGAAAGAGTGGCATTATGGGAAAATTGTTGGAATTGTAAATGACCGTTCGTACATAATTTGTGACACGTTTGACAATCATTACAGACGCAATCGCAGATTTATTGCAAAAACCCGTAATGCCAAATTTAATGCTAGTTATCTCTTGTATGAGGAAAACATTAAACCGGATCATGCAAATAACTTACCAGAAATTCAAATTGTTCCGCCTTGTGGTAATCAGATCGAAACTAAAAATGTTGTAATGTGCGCTGTGCGTGGTATTCGGCGCAAATTTTCGTCTGTGCGTTAAAATTTACGACAGTGTGGGCGCTGCGACGCACGCAAATATTTGCGCCGAACACCACGCACAGTATTCGGCGATTGTCGGTTTTTTGAAAACATCAAAGAGATTTGCGTAGCAAACGAAAAATTTTCGCCGCAAACTAAATTTGATGTGGACGGCGTAGAAGGATAAAATAAAGTCCCAGACTACTCAATGAGTTTTTGAACGATTGTTAATAATTTTATCGTTAAAAACTCATTGAGTACGTTTCTCGCTGGCTTCCCTAATCGATAAGAGCCAGTCTACCAACTTTCTGTATTGATTGGGGGAGCTGGCCAGAATCACCAATATCATTAAAAAATGCGACGAAATGTCTGGAGCAGAACGCACGGAAATGCGCCGCAAATATATGGATTTCAACGCACAACGCACGAATTTGTTGATGTTGTAGTCATTTTCTAACACTTTCAGTATAATAAGAGTCCCTAGTATAAATGTTACTAGTTTGACATTTCTGTAGGACACTTATGTATAAGAGTTACTGTATTTCGTCCAACCCTGAAAGTGACGCCACGCGCTCTTATCAGATCTTGATAGGAGGACGCCTGATACATAGTCTGCTGCCTTCAGAGAGACGGTTCGCTTCGGTCTTCAGTATAGTTAGTGTGTTACTGAACGTTCAAGAAGCAACAAGTAGAAGTATAAATTATAAGAAAACTTCAGATTGTGTAAAGGAAAAGAATAAATATACTAATTGACTATATTGATTAAAATGTGGACGCGGCTTTAGCTATCTGTTGACAGATATCGTATATTACCTAATATTAGGAATATAAGTACACATATCAGATTTACTTTAATGAAATGCAACTATTAATCATCCGTAGCTATTTTCTCAGATAATTTTTCATTTATTTATAAGTACTAGGGGGGCGCCCCCTACTCGATACGCTCGCCAACCCCCGCCGTTCGCTACGCTCACTCTAATTGCTCGCGCGTGGCGCTATATATACAGTAGCATTTTAAGTAAAAATGTTATTTAGTTCAGACTGTAGTAGCAATCATTTCAGCTCATTTTGCACGTCCAGGTACCTACATCTATATTGAATGAGGCTATCTATAATTATCGAAAACCTTGCGGGTGCGGTTGCGGATCTTAAAATTTTCTCATACAAAATACTTTTGTAAAAATTCTTTCATCTTCTGCCAAATGACCTTGGCCTTGTGTTTCAGAAATACATATAGACACGCAATCGACCGAACGATCTAACTCTATTGGCTACAACATACAATTATCGGTGAGAAAATATAGGTAGTTTGAGTAAGATTCCTTCTTTTTGAAACGTTTGGGATTTATGGGATTTATTAATTGTCATCGCAAAAGCCAGAATGACGGGAAATTGAGTGTTTTGAAAGGAAAAAGACAGAAGTTTACTTGTATAATTAATGTTTATTTGTGTTGTCAAAATACGTGTGTTTTGGAAAACTCCTGCTGAAATCTCATAATCCAAACAATTTTTTTTTGCATTTGAACTAAACGCATATGTGTACCATTGAGCAAGCAAGTCAAGTCCTGTACTCAAATTACGAAAAAGTAAAAGTACCCTGTTCAGTCATGACAACTGTTCAGTCACAAGACTGATTAGGTCCAGCCATCGCAAGATATGGACTGACGATGAGTCAGTCATGACTGATAGGATAAGAGTTATCTTAGGTCATAGTGTTATCTTAGGTCATAGTGTTATCTTAGGTCATTAGATGAGTAATTCGTAACTTTCATTATTTAATCTGTATATTTATCAAATTTCTCATGGTACATTTGTAAATAGTAAAGATAATTTTAGGATATATAAGTTAGAACAATTTGTAGAATAAATCAGTTTAGTTTAAACCATCAAGGCGTTTATTATTACACTCAACCTACATTAAATCGACTAGAAGATCTACCTAGGCCGATTCTCAAAAGAACCTTGAGCTATTAGGTTGCATTGGATTAGAGATTCTTCCTAAGCCACCCTGCAACAATAAGAACCTCAAGGCTACGATTGTGTGTGGAAATCACCGTCGATCGTTGACGGTAATCCATCACAAAACATTTCTGGTGACCCCAAGACGTGATTTTGAACAGCAAGGAATCCGCATAGCAGGCTGCCCATATCACATAATCATATCAACAACTATGGATCAACTTACTAAGAGCCAGTCAGAACTGGCTAAGAAGATCAACACAACCTTCTTGGCATATCAACGCTTACCAGAAGAGCGGAAAAATGCTAAGCTAGTAAAGGAGAAGTTATCATTCCTCGACGATGCTTGGCTTACCTTTGGAGCAGCGGATGATCAAATCCGCAAGGAGTTTCCTGAGAGGCTTGACCACTTTTATTTTACGGAAGATTTGTACGGGCAAACCTTGAAAGTCTACGAGGACTTTAAAAACGATCTCGAAGCGAAACTTCAGGCATTTGGTGCACAGACCAGCAGCATAGACAAACAGGCGCCAGCAGAGGAAAGCATCTTAAATCCGGCAATCCAGCAGTTAGTTCGAAGATGCACAAAGAGACAAGACTCGATAAAACGAATGATTGAGCTCTTGGACATGGAGAATCAAGCTCCACAATATTTTAAATGCAAGATCGAGAGACTGAAAGATGATTGGGCCAGCATCCAAGAAGAGAGCCTGAGAATACACGCAGAAACGGATAACCCATCGCTGCATGGGTTCGATCCAGATCAAATCGATGACTTGGACAATGAAATTCAAGACGTAATCATCAATCTAAAGCATAGGCTAGATATGATTACAAGAAGCGAAATAGCCGAGCAAGTAGTAGGCGGGCAATCAGCCAGAACGAGCGTAAAGTTGCCCACGATAACCATCCCCAAGTTCGATGGCGAATACTTAAAATGGACCCAATTTCGAGATATGTTCCTGCAAATGATCGACAAGCAGCCCATAGAAAGTGTCGAAAAGATGTGGTACTTAAAGACCAATGTGACTGGAGAAGCAGCAAAACTAATCGGCCACCTGAACATATCGGCACAAAATTATAGTACAGCATGGAAGGTGCTGAATGATCGATACAGCAACACTAGGCTCCTGGTCTCTTCGATCCTAGAAAGACTGCTGAACCAACCAAGCGTAGCAGCAGATTGTGCAAAGGGTCTAAAAAGGCTGTTCGACACTACACAAGAGTGTGTGCTGATGCTAGAAAGCAACAACCTCAAAATAATGGGATCATGGGACCCTATGCTGTTGCATATTTTAATTAAGAAGCTGGACCCCGCGTCTCATTCCAGCTATGAGCAGTCTCTAAGCGCACCGAGAGAACTACAGACATTGGACGGATTCCTAAAATTCATTGAGACAAGGTTCCAGTCATTAGAGACTCTAGGCTCAAAAACGGCAAATTATGTGAAACCAGGTCAAAGGAACCTGAAGGCAACAACGTGTACAGTCAGCAGCAACATATCCAAATGCATAATGTGCGGTAATACCCACCAGCTGGGCCAGTGCGAGAAGTTCGTGAATTCATCGATACCGCAACGAAAAGCCATTATTAAGAAACATAATCTCTGCTTTAACTGCCTGAAGAGAGGACACAGGCAAGGTGAGTGCCGTTGCAGAGGCTGCACGAAGTGCAATCGGAAGCACCATACCCTATTGCACCAAGAACAGAATTTTAAGGAAACAACACCAGCCGCAGTCAACATTGCTGCTCCGGTAATAGAAAATCGAACTGACTATGTATTTCTGGCAACGGCAATAGTCACAGTGAAGAACAAGGACCATCAACCGGTCGAATGCAGAGCCTTACTAGACTCAGGCTCTCAAATAAACTTAATTTCTGAAAGACTCCAGAAGAGATTAAAGCTGGACAAACGGGACAGCCAACTCACAATATTCGGCATCGGCAACGCAGCATCGCCATCTAAAGATAGAGTCACCTTAGAACTTCAGTCCAGAACCAGCACCTTCCATACTTCCATCGAAGCTCAAGTAATAAAATGCATCACCAACATGCAGCCGCAAAAATATATAGATACGTCGCAATGGAAGTGGCCCGAAAAAATAACATTGGCAGACCCTCATTTCAACAAACCGCAAAGGGTAGATATATTACTTGGCGCTGAAATGTATGGGGAGTTAATGCGAACCGGCCAAATAAGAATGGGGCAAAACTTACCAACGCTCCACAACAGTGTGCTCGGGTGGATGATACTAGGAAAGGTATCACAAAATCAACAATCGGGAGCTTTCGCTGGAATATCCAATGTACAACTCGAAGAGCAGCTACTCAAGTTCTGGGAGGTAGAAGAAGTAAGGTCAGAAAAGCCGCAGAGTGCGTATGAGAAGAAATGTGAAGAATTCTTTAAGAATACAACCCTCAGAAACACAGACGGAAGATTTATAGTGAATATTCCAATGCTAGGAACCGCAGGAGTACTTGGAAATTCAAGGGGAGTAGCCTGGAGAAGATACCAGAACTTGGAACGAAAGCTTCAAAGAAACACTGAGCTATCCAAGCAGTATGAGCAATTTTTGAAGGAATATCTGCAGTTGGGACATATGAGTGAAATCAATGAAAAAGAAATTCCGGAAATTCACTATTTTATGCCACATCATGGGGTTTTGAGACCAGATAAGAGCACAACTAAGCTCAGAGTTGTGTTTGATGCATCATGCAAGACAACATCAAACATCTCTTTGAATGACATAATGATGAAGGGCGCAAAAATTCAGGATGATCTCATGGATATCTTGATTAGGTTCAGAACGTACAAATACGCGATAATGGGAGACATTAGGCAAATGTTCCGACAAATAAAGGTGGCGCCAGAGGATCAAGCATTGCAGTTAATAATGTGGCGACCATCACCTGCCGACAAAGTGCGCTACTACAAATTAGAAACCGTAACATACGGTACGAAGGCAGCTCCATATTTGGCAACTAGGTGCCTCAAACAGTTAGCTGAGGACGAAGAATCCAGATACCCACTAGGTGCAATGGCAGTTAAAGACTTTTACATGGACGATATTATAACAGGCGCTAATACTTTAAGAGAGGGTATCCAAAAAAGAAATCAGATAATCGCAATGCTAGGAGCGGGTAAATTTGAGCTACACAAATGGGCAGCAAGTGACGAGAGATTACTGGAAGGGATATCATCAGAACATAGAGAAAAGGAGAAGATATTCGACACTGAAGACGAAGGATATATCAAAACTTTGGGAATGTCTTGGCAAAGAGCTCAAGACAACTTTACATTTACGACAACATGGAGCGAGGATCCAGAAAAAATAACCAAACGGAAAGTTGTGTCTGAAATAGCGAGATTATTCGATCCATTAGGACTAGTAAATCCAGTCATAGTTACGGCAAAGCTATTCATACAAAAGCTGTGGAAACAAAAATTAGAGTGGGATCAAGAGCTAGAGGAAAGCTTACAGCAAGAATGGCTGAGGTTTCGGCAGGAATTAAACACTCTGAATCAGCTGAAAATAGGAAGATGCAGCATGGACTCCAACACGGCCAAGAGAGTTGAGTTGCACGCTTTCGGCGATGCTAGCGAGTTAGCATACGGAGCTGTCATCTACGTAAGAACGATCGATTTCGAAGGAAAAATAAGTACAAAACTCTTATGTTCAAAGTCACGTGTTGCCCCATTGAAAACGATTACACTGCCACGTCTGGAATTATGTGCCGCTCAACTAGCAGTAGAATTGGCGGAAAAGGTAAAATCCGCACTAAGCATAAAAATAAATGAAACCTATTTCTGGTCGGATGCACAAATAGTGCTATCTTGGGTAAAGGATGAGGAATCCACGTTTAAGACATATGTAGCACATAGAGTGTCAGCGATACAAGAAAAAACTAAGCCAAAAGAATGGAACTATGTGAACAAAAAGGCCAATCCTGCGGACCTGATATCCAGGGGTACTCTACCCAACAAGTTGAAAACTGCTGAACTATGGTTCCACGGACCAGAATTCTTAAGCCTCCCAGAGGAACAATGGCCAAATCGAGACCCAGTGTACATCCATGGGGAAGACGAAGAGCGAAAATCTTGCACTTTAACAGTGATGAAAGAAACAACAGACGCTACGCAGCACCCGTTATTCAGCGTAGACCATAAAAACTCATTTACATTCCTACAGAGGGTCATGGCATACATAATAAGAGCGGTAAGGTGCATGAAGGGCAAAAAACCAAATGAGAAAGAACTCTCAACGCTTGAACTAAGGGAAGCACAATATACCATTATAAAGGTTGTCCAAGAGTTGCACTTCAAAGAGGAACTAGAGCAACTAAAAAAGAAAGCAGAATTAAAAGCACATAGTCGAATTAGCACATTATCACCATTTCTAGACGAGGCAGGGATTCTTCGAGTAGGCGGTAGGCTACAGAACGCCGAGATAGGGTATGAGGCCAAACACCCAATCTTACTTCCAGGAAAGGACCTAGTATCAAGGCTTGTAGTGGAGCACTTGCACAAACAGAACCTACATGCAGGACCACTAGCGTTACTAGCAATTACAAGACAGAGATTTTGGATCCTCCAAGGCAGGACGCTAACTAGAGCTATCGTAGCCAAATGTGTGCAATGCGTAAGGAACAGGCCACAGATGCTTCAACAAAAGATGGGGAATTTACCCAAGGAGAGAGTAATGCCAACAAGAGCATTTTTGTCGACTGGAGTTGACTTCTGTGGGCCGATATGGGCACACTACCACATCAGAGGAAAAAGGCCAACAAGAGCTACATAGCTGTATTCTGCTGCTTTACCACAAAAGCAGTACACCTGGAAGTAGTATCAGATTTAACAACGGAAGGGTTCATAGGGGCTTTGCGGAGGGCCATGGCGAGACGTGGATACTGCAAAGACTTGCATTGTGATAATGCGACGAATTTCGTGGGAGCAAAAAACAAGCTAGAAGAATTAGCAAACCTTTTAAATGCAGAATCAAATAAAGAGGCAATAAGTAGGAATTACGCCGAGAGGGGCATACAGTTCCACTTCGCTCCACCACGAGCACCACATTTTGGAGGACTATGGGAGGCAGCTGTGAAGTCTACCAAAAAACTCCTGCAACACACAATAACATCGGCATCACTAACCTTTGAAGAGTTGTGTACAGTAACTGCAGAAGCAGAAGCAGTCCTTAATTCAAGACCTCTCACACCAATGTCTGCAGATCCCAATGACTTAACAGCTCTCACCCCGGGTCATTTCCTAATAGGAGAACCCTTGACAACCATACCAGAGCCCAACACAGCCCAAAATAACATGACCGGCCTAACTAGGTGGAAGTTAGTTGCAGCAATCAGAAAAGAATTATGGAAAAGATGGACCAAAGAATATCTTTGCGAGTTGCAGCATAGATATAAGTGGAAGAACGAGGCAGCTAACGCCCAGCCAGGAATGATGGTAGTTATAAGGGAAGACAACACGCCACCCCTAAAATGGCCCTTGGCAAGAATAGAGGAAGTCATCAAAGGGAATGATGGGCTAGCAAGAGTGGCCATTGTAAAGACAGCATGTGGCACATACAAGAGAGCTATTAACCGTTTAGCACCATTACCAATTGAGGGAGCTGAACCAGGCAAGGAACAGAATAAACAAGAAACGTCCAGCAGAACTGTTTCGAAGCGAAGAGAAGAGCAGAAAAGAGGAAATCCAAAGCGAGCAAGGCATACCTTTAATACGATGTTCGTTATCCTTGCAATACTGATGTTTCCCCTATTGGCATTAGGAAACCCACAGCTAAAAACCATCAATAACAACGCAGGCATATACTTCGAAAATTTAGGAACAGGACAATTGGCAAAAACAGAGTGGAAGATCATAATATATCACAACCTTTCGACATACTGGCAGACATTCAGTACAACGCAAAAAGCAGTGTACGAGCTCAAAGGCTTAACCGAGTCATCAACTGACCAAAACTACCTACCAATGATCTATCAGCAGTTTGAACACAAGCTTAAAGAATTAGAAGAAGGAAATAAGCTATTATTCGGAAGAGAAAAACGCAGAAGACGCGGACTGATAAATGTAGTCGGAAATATAGCCAACAAGTTATTTGGAGTGCTGGATGACAACTACGCCGCTCAGCTAGAAGGCACAATTAACAATGTTGAAGAACGACAAGACTATTTATTAGATTTAATGAAGAATCAGACGTCCGTCATGGAAGCCTCCACCAACCTAATGAAAAGGGCCGAAGAGGAAAAAATAAAGCAGTTTAATACAATTCAGCTGAAGATAGAGAGAATGGCCTCCATAACCAACAGCATGTCAGAGAGTTCCAAGATAGAAAAGGAAACCAGGATTGCCTTAATAATTGCACAATATATTGCGGTAATGATGAACGAGGTACAAAGGAGACAGGAAACATTCATAGATATACTCACGGATGCTCAACATGGAAAAATCAAACCTGGAATAGCCGCATTCGAACAACTAAAAGAGCACTTAGAACAAATTAAAAAGGGGCTACCAGCGGGCTTAGAGATTCCTAACACAAATGAGATTTATAAACTCACCAAGGTGACGGGCAAACTAACAACGCAACTGGCAATATTCATGCTGCAAATGCCGCTAGTACTAACCACAAGGTTTGAATTACTACGTCTGGTTCCATTCCCAGTCAAAATGCAGCACAGTTTCTTCAGAATAATGCCAACTGCAGAATACCTATTGATCAATGCGCATCGAGACCAGATATATGGCCTAAAGGCTGGCGAGTTCGAGAAATGTTCGTATATCCAAGGCAATCACCACATATGTAAGCAGCAAGGACCAGTGTACACCAGCAAGGCACAGAATCTTCAATGTGAAATCCAGCTGTTAACTACAAGAAGGCTTGCTGATCAGTGTCAAATAAAAGTCACAAGACCAGCAAGGACATGGATCCAATTGAAGGAAGAAAACCAATGGCTCTACTCCATGGACCAAGTAAGTATCTACAATATGGTTTGCAATGGGGAGCCGATTCAGATGAAATTAAGCGGCAATGGCATATTGATAATGGATGACGACTGCGTACTTAAGGACGATGAAATAACCATCCAGGCCTATCACACTTCAACAACGAGATTTATCATCAAGGACCAACCCATAGTAGAATTGCCCACCGAGCTCAACGTAACCCTATCCAGAAAAGAAATAGTGGAGCATCTAAACCTGGATAAAGGTCCATTCGAGGCAGAATTAAAGGAGTTAACTCAAAAACTCAAAACCCTGCGTAATCAACAGACTAGGTTCCCCTTCGCATTGACTCACGTACAACATCAATACGTAGTCAGTTACACAGCACTCATATTTACCGCACTCTTAGCGATACTAGGGATCATTAGCTACATCTGCAAGCGCAAAGGCACACCGAGGCAGTTGAAGACTCCAGTCACAAGGGAGGACTTCCGGCTTGAGACGGCTAATCTCAACGTGGGGGAGGATGTTCAGTCATGACAACTGTTCAGTCACAAGACTGATTAGGTCCAGCCATCGCAAGATATGGACTGACGATGAGTCAGTCATGACTGATAGGATAAGAGTTATCTTAGGTCATAGTGTTATCTTAGGTCATAGTGTTATCTTAGGTCATTAGATGAGTAATTCGTAACTTTCATTATTTAATCTGTATATTTATCAAATTTCTCATGGTACATTTGTAAATAGTAAAGATAATTTTAGGATATATAAGTTAGAACAATTTGTAGAATAAATCAGTTTAGTTTAAACCATCAAGGCGTTTATTATTACACTCAACCTACATTAAATCGACTAGAAGATCTACCTAGGCCGATTCTCAAAAGAACCTTGAGCTATTAGGTTGCATTGGATTAGAGATTCTTCCTAAGCCACCCTGCAACAATAAGAACCTCAAGGCTACGATTGTGTGTGGAAATCACCGTCGATCGTTGACGGTAATCCATCACAAAACATACCCACTTCCAGACACTGAGTTTAAAAATTCTACGGGAAAATGAATTTGCTCTCTATAATCATCACTCAAGATATTATTCGAACTCAAAAAATATTCGTTCCTCTCGGGACAGACTGTTAAAAATTGCTGTTTACATATTCCATATTTGGGTGCTAATATAACCGAAGTGAGGATATCGTTAGACTGAATGGTTTCAGATACATGGCCATATGTATCTGTAATCACGTAGTTACTGCTAACTAAATGGAAAGGTATTTCAATAACACCTTGGCTGTAATCTGGAAATGTGGGTAAAGTTCCATTACCAAGAGATTTAAGAAATTCAACGAATTCAATCTCATGAGGTGAAGCTCTCATGTTTTGGGTAAAAGTTATTTTGTGGATTTTGAAGATTCGGACCATGTAGTAAGGCAATTCTCAATAAGTGGTACACGTGTACCGTAAGATATAGCTGGCAATATTCGTCAAAAATCTCCACAGAGTAAAATAGTCTTACCTCCGAAATGGTTAGTTGAAGTACCGAATGAATCGTTTACTGAACAAAATTTTCTCAATAGCTAACAAAGCACGGTTGTATGAATCATTTTCTGAAGAATTTCTTAAAAGTCTTCACACATGAACATTTCGAATTCACTCCACAAATCATTTGTATTTACAAATCAAAGCATTTGTAGGAACGTTCATACCACAAAAAGGATATGGCAAATAAGTTTCTTCACTGCTGAGAGGACTTACACTCTTTTACTTCTAATAAATATTCACGCCACTCTCCATCATTTCATGCGATACGTCGTGCATGTGCTGAAAATGTGCAGTAAATAATGTTCCCAACAGTACCGAAATCCTGATGGTACCTCGAACATGAAGCAAAATAGTCTTAAATGGAACAACTCAACATAAAACATAAAATAATATAGCAATAGCTCTACTACTTCCTCTTTGAGGTTTTTTCCATTTCTTTTCCAACTCCACCTCAAACTCTTCCAAACTGTAATGAGGCACAATGAGGTACAACATATTTGTACATATATTTTAGGCTCTTAACTGTGCCAAGAACTTTAAGTAGCAATCAAATTTCGCTAGAAGATATGGATTTTAAGGAACAGCATAACGATTGTCAACAGAGTGGCCACGAAAGTCAACTGTTATACCATTCACACGACGCATCTAACATTAGCTTGAGTTGTATTGTAAAAGTCCTTAGAAAAGCTTTAGCTGCATTTACCGTCTCTCATACAGACGGGGATACGATTCAATAAGCCACATGGACCGTGGATCATATAGTTTTTAATTAAATTATAAAGTTGTGGGAAATACATATACATTGTAAATAAAATATGTCTGGAATTTCCGTACAAACGAACCAACTTTCATTTCCTACCTTTTCTTTTTTCTCTAAATTGAGGTTTTAAAGGTGAGCAGACAAAAGTTTGGAAATATATTCTGAATATATTCTGAAACTTGGTTGCATGCTGGAATATCGGATGCAGAGCTAGGACTGCATAACTACACTATCTTTCGAAGAGATGGGTATGATGTTTCTGATTCTAATTATGGTGGAGGGTTACTGATTGCAGTGAGGAATGGAATAAAGGCAAAGAGAATCGAAATCAATGATACAAATGTGGAACAACTTTTTATAGAAATCACTGGATTGACAAAAAAACTTGTAGTAGGTAGCTTTTATCCTACACCAAGAGAAAATCTTGATATCTATTTAACTCATGTTACAACAATAGAAGAACTAATGGAATCCTATGGAAATAATGAATTTTTCATTGTTGGCGATTATAATTTACCATGGACCTCTTGGTCAAACAGCTCGCAGCTGTCGGATAATCTGCTAGCGCAGTATACTGAAATGGATAATGTCATACAGGGAAATGTGGATATTATTATGAATATGTTCTCATTTTTTGGAATGTTTCAACACCATCCTATTCATCCTGCCAAAGGATACACGCTTGATCTGGCTTTCTCAACCATAGATGTGACTAATATCTCCTGTGTACCATCGCCTGACTCTCTTTTCCCTCTGGATCCGCACCACAATCAAGTTTTTTTTTAAATTAAGTGTATAAGAAATGTTTTTATAGAGCATGCAACATGTAAACTTCATAATTTAAATTTTCATAAAGCTGACTATGTCAGTATCAACTCTGAATTATCTAATATCAATTGGGAAGGAAAGTTCTCTGGAGAAAACGTTGAGGTCAATACTAATCTATTTTATGACACTCTAAATAAATGTATTAGAGAACATGTTCCGATAAAAAAAGAAAAATGTAGTACGTACCCACTTTGGTACTCTCCAGAATTAATATCGAATATTATAAAAAAGAAAATACTGCACAAACAATGGTTAATGTTTAACGTATTAAATGATTATAATGAATTCAAAAGAATCAGAGCTTTGTGTCTGAAGCAATCTAGAACAGATAGGGAAAAATTTATAAAGGAAGTAGAGGAGAAATCGTCCAAGAATGTTAAGGCTTTTTGGAATTATGTAAATTCTTCAACTAAATCTAATCAAATACCTAATGAAATGTTCTTTAAAAAGGAATTTGGAAAGACCAGTAAGGATATTTGTAATATGTTTGCAAAAAATTTTGATCTAGTATATCTTAACAACAATAATTCTTTTCATCATCAATTACATTTAGACAATACTTCAGATTTTGACATTAGCCTGGATGAAGTTACTTTGGCCATTAAAAGTTTAAAAAATAAAAACTCTATTGGTCATGATGGACTCTCTACTTTCTTTATAAAACAATGTGTTAACTCAATATCTATGCCTTTGCAAGTTCTTTTTAATCAATCATTGAAGTCAGGAGTAATGCCAAGAATATGGAAAAAAACTAATATTACTCCTGTTTTTAAATCTGGAGATAGTCATAGTATTATTAATTATAGGCCCATAACCATTTTAGGTGCTGTTGCTAAAGTGTTTGATTATATAATGGTGAATAAAATTACTAGTTTATGTATTGCCCAAATTATAAAATATCAACACGGTTTTGTACGAGGTAGATCTACACTTACTAATCTATTATTATATAATAATTATATTGCTGAAGCACTGAATAACTATAAACAAGTAGATTCGATCTACTTAGATTTTGCCAAAGCTTTTGATTCTGTGAATCATGACTTATTATTGTATAAACTAAGTTTATTTGGTCTAAAAGGTGGAACCTTAAAATGGATTAAATCTTATTTATCTAATAGAGAATTAACTGTCAAAGTTAAAGGGCACCTTTCTGATCCATTTATGGCCAAGTCTGGAGTACCTCAGGGCTCGCAACTAGGACCATTGTTATTTATACTCTTCATAAACGACGTGATAAAGGGGTTGAAAACTGCCACGGTACTAATATATGGAGATGATATTAAGATCCTATATCAAATACGTGATAAACATGACCAAATTAAATTGCAAAAGGATCTTGAAACTATTTTTAATTGGTCTTGTTCAAACTTAATAAAACTAAATTGTGAAAAATGTAAAACGATAGCTTTTGTGCGTAGCAAAGTGAATGAGTTAAGATTTGGGTATCACATAAATAACATTCCACTTGAAGCAGTTTCCAATATCAAGGACTTAGGAGTAATATATGAGAGTAAATTTGAATTTAACATCCACTTAAGTACAGTAGTGTCGAAGACCTTTCAAATGCTGGGTTTAATAAAAAGAACGACCAAAGAGTTTAAAAATGCAGACAATATTTTATATTTATATAAAACTCTTGTAAGACCCACACTACTGTACTGCTCACAAATATGGTCACCTACGTACCATATCTATGTGAAAAAACTGGAATCGGTGCAGCATAATTTTTTTAAATATATTGCTTATAAGCTTTGTAGGCCAATGAGTATTTATGATCATGATTACTCAGATCTGGCTCTTTCAGTTAACCTTGAATCATTAAAATCGATACATGTGTACCATGATCTGCTTTTCATTAAACTGAACTTAGTAAATTGTACTGAAATAAAAGAGATATTCATAATTAGAAATTTACCATATCCTATTAGACTAGATAGAGAGTTATCTGAACAAAATTCAGTTCGCAATTATGTGCATTACTCGACATTTCCTCGTTTAAAGCGAAAATGGAATAAAACTATAAGTTCTAACAGTAGGCTGCTTCAATTGGAAAATCTATCAACTTTTAAAAGGTTGTTAAAACGATCTATAAACAGATATGTATAATTTGAATAGACATAGTGTAAATAGATACGTATAAATTGAATTGTAATTAATATATTAATTATCCATTAACTATATTTAAATATAAGTGTAACTATAACTTTGTATACTAAAGGGTTTTTACCCGTTGACAATAAATAAAAAAAAAAAAAAAAAAATATATGATATAATTTCAGATTTTCAATTTTAAACAGTTTTTTGCTCGTAGCGGCTAAATCAAGTATTCTAGGGGGTATGATCAACCCCTTTTATTTTTTCATTTCCCAACTTTTGGCCATCTCTAAATTACGTTTATAAATGTGGGCCCATACAAAAGTTGGGAAATATGATAAAATTCAGACTTTCGCTCGCTTTCCATAACTATTCGTGAAAGTTCACATAGCGTTTTCGAGAGATAACTGTTAAACTATGATTTTCCATATTTTTTTAAATAAAATGTGCATATATTTTAATCAAATGAGCAAAAACTAATGGTATAAGTAAACGATGGCTTTAAATTTGTCTATGGTAATGCATCCATATTATTGTCTGTGGCCATATGTTTTTTGTTTCGGCTTTTGGCTGGAAGAATGCAATTTTATTAGCCAAAGATTGCCTTCTTCCAGGCAAAAAGCAAAAGAATGAACATATGACTATTGTCTGTGATATGGCTGCATTTGCCCCTAACATTATCATTGGTATAGATATTGCGTTTGAGTGAAAAGAATGCATGTATTTGGCATAAATGGTTGGTTATTCAGTCGAACGTATGTTCTATGCAAATGATAATGTAAAATAAGTATGTTCTATATTTTGATTTTTTCGTAGAGGAATTATATGTTAATTCTTTTGGTTTGTGTCACCAGTAGAAAATTGATCCATTTGGTTTGATTTTCGACTAATTTAGTACTTATTATTTATCGGGGACACAAACCAAAAATTCACATATGGTTGCATATTTCCAGGCAAAAAGCAAACCAATCACACGCACACATTCTTCCCAAAAGCATCATCTACGCTATACGTGTGCTCAATTCACACATACTGTCCCATTGAATTTTTTAATTTCAATTTAAAATTAAACTAATTCATAATTAAATTTAAGAAAAAAAATTAAGTGATGCACATAGAGGAAAAACTAATCTTTCGATTGGTATAATTTTTAACCTGGTTTACTGTAAAAGGGATAACAAAAAAACGTGTCGCCTATTTATATATATAAATAAATTATGTTTACTTAAAATTAACTTTGCTTAACATTTATTGCTTGACCTAGGTAAGTGTTATAATAAGGTTAGTCTTAAGTTACGAAATAATTAAATATCATATTAAATTTAAGTACTTGAAAATTGTCGTATCTAATTTCATACTTACCAATTCATAATTTGCTGATGACTTAATTCATCAAATTGTGAATTGGTACGTTGAACTCGTTGCAGGGTCAACGTGGTTCATTGTTATGTTTATGCGTGTATACGCATCGTGCGTTCACACTACAATGTAAATCAAAATGATCAAACGTTGTGGGATAAAAATGAATGTTCTGTGGATGAATCAGACATTTCAACTGAAATACTGAACATGAGTTCAGCATCGGAAAATTATACAACAGCTGAAAGTGATGATTCCGAAGCAAATATCAGTCAACATCCTGATGATGGTTATAGGACTAGAAATGGGCCTGTTTTACAACCACCAAAAAGACACGGATGGAATTAATTATAGTGATTGGTCCAAATGATTTTGCTTAAATTAAAATTAAAAGAAAGCGTGTAATTTTTGATTAAATTAAAATTAAGAGAAAGTGTGTAATGAGTGTCAAAAAATACTCAAAATATACTCTGAGTTCTCTTTGCATTAGTAGCGTCATGTGACTCATTATTAAAATTAGTGAGTTGAACCTCAACCATCAGAGAGAGCAGACCTTGGAAGTGGAGTAATTTTAAATTAGAATTAAAACAAAGTCAATAAAATATATAAAGCATAAACTAAATTAAGGAGTTTATCATACAATTTAAAACACGCATGCTCGAATTTGAAAAGATGTCATTACCAGCATAAAATGAAACAAAAACCGGTGATTGTGACGTGATGTCACCTCATTTGATTTTTGATATTTTATGTCAAATAAATAATTTCAGATATTGTTTTTTACATAATTACTAATTCTAAACATATGTCTACATTTTGACATACTCTGGAATGTGGCGCCATTGCCGCGATGATCGTGGCAGAAAGTATACACCTCCTCCCATTATGATGATGGAATTTACAGCGTCTAACCCCTTTTTCAGAAAAGAAACGAGTATATAAACAAGAAACCCAGTAAATGTTTTTGAATGTGGAATAAAAACTCAAAACTCGAACTCAAAGGACTTGACGTTTGATCAAATAGCAAACAAAAATGGATCATGCTAAGCCGTGTTTCTTCACTAAATTTACCTCAGCGGTCGAGCTATAGAAAAACTGTTCCATAGTCACCTGTGGTAATGTCAATTTTGCTGCCAATTGGTTCAAATCAATACCATAGCCGTATCTTTTTGGTCATCGCTATGGAGAGGATATCCAAAGTAGCAAAAGAACAGCCCGGACTTGCACTCAATAGATTACAAGCTTCAACCAACTTCAGTTCACATATGTATGAATTTCCTTTGACTTTTTTATATTTTGTTACGCCCTCGATCAAACAAATTTCTCACATATTACTTGAATTTTAATTTTCTGGTGAAATTAATTGAAACTTTTGAAAAACTTGTAATTTTGTGGAATTTATAGAAAAATTTAGGTTCGCGGCATAATTTTGAAAATATGTATTTTATGTTATTCATTGTTCTGGAAAATGCTAAACATTGAAATTACTTGATTCCTAATATTCTATCACTCTACGATCCCCATGACTTTTTGTAAGCATGGGATTTCTAGTATAATGTTGTTTATATAATTTATGAATCAATGTATATGCTTATTTATGATGATTACGACTTTATGTTAAATAATTTAGAAAAGATGTAATTTATGCTATTTATTGTTCTGAAAAATGCTAAACTTGAAATTACTTGATTCCTGTTACTCTAATTATCATTTTTAGGGTTCCGTAGAAAAACGGAATCCTTATAGTTTCGTCATGTCCGTTTGTCCGTATGTCACAGCCATTTTATTCGGAAACTATTGAAACTATATAAATGAAATTTAGAAGTAAGGTGTCTCCTGTGAATCACTAAAAAATGCAGGAGTGAAAGTAAAGAAAAAAGTTTTATTAAGGGTGGCACTCCATACATGTGTCTGAGGGACAAGATTTTTTTTTCATTGCACATACCCGTGTGAGGTATTTAAAAATGACAATGATGTTGTTAGAAACTTTTTTCCTTTAAGCTAATCGTTCGCGAAATATACGCTTCTAAGAACGTCAAAAGTTTGTCCCCCCCTCTAACTTTTGAACGACGATTTGTATATTTATTATGATTATATATTGTATGTATATATTGAAGATATGAAACAATTTTGAGTAATTCATTCAATCATCTTTACTATCAGATTTCATCAATAATTAATTAGACTTTACTATTAGATTTCATTGATTTATACCATTATAAAATTTTTAGAAAACAATGTATGAAATGACAAAATAATGGGGGTCGGTCATACATATAAACACCCTAAGACGCTTCGTTTAGCCGCTACGGGCAAAAAACCGTTATAAATTTTATCAATTTGCCATCTTATGTATGCACATCTTCAAACTCAATTTAGGGAAAAATAATGTATGAAAAAGAGGTAGATCTGAATAAGGGGGGTCGGTTATTCACATGAACTCCCACGAGTAAAAAACTGTTAAATGTCCAAAATCTGAATTTTGTCAATTTTCCCATCTTTTCTATGTACCTTCAAAAACTCAATTTAGAGAAAAACCATGTATGAAAACAAGGTAGAAAATGTCAAAATAATGGGGTTCGGTCATACATTTGAACACTCTAGGACGCTTCGTTTAGCAGCTACGGGCAAAAAACCATTGAAAATTCAAATTTTTACCGGGAAAGTACCCTAAAAAGCGGAAGAAAATAGTTTAATTTCTGATTCCCGGAATCTTTGTTGGCCTGTGATTTCAAATTGGAAATTCATAAATAAACGTACTTTTTTAATGAACCTGTAAAAATTCACTTCCTACGGATTAAATAAACCAAAGTAGAGTTTCTCTTCAATGTTTCAAATTCCCACCAACAAATAGGCGAAAGCTGCTGAAGTGAGCTTTCAAGATTGGGTGTCTGTGCTAAGATCTTTATGTAAATACTAATTCTGGTTCGAGCACGCGAAAACTAATTACCTAAGATCAATACCATAGCTTCATTTATACTAGTAAACTAACGTTTATTGTTAAAAGGACAGCTATTTTTTGTCAAAACTAAGGGTATTCATTTCACTTCGTAAACTCTTCGTATTTGTTGTAAACGTCGTATTTCGTAAAGTTTACGAAATTTCGTATTTCTCCCCATACAAAAAAGAATACGAAATTTCGTAAACTTTACGACGGTAAAAAGTGTCGTATTTGGCGTATTTCGTATTTCGTACATGGTGTCAGATGTCAGTTTGTGAATAGATTCTCATTTTTATTTAAATATATTTTTGTAGTAATTAAGTTAATTATATTAAAAATACATAATTAAAAATTATAAGTTAAAACTAGATGATTTTACTTATTTGATCCAAAATTAATAGCTCGCAAACAGCTTTGTCGTGTAGGAATTTTAAAATTTGCTGCTTTTCAATGGTTTTGGGCATTGTGTTAATTCAAAAAATTTAATAAAATAAAACATTTTAATTTTGAAATGACAAATGACATAAAATATGACAGTCATTTACAAAGTTTACGAAGAAACCAGTTTGGGCAGTTCACATCAATTGTGTTTACGACATTTACGATTTACGCCGTTTACGAACATATGAAGTGAAATGAATACCCTTACTGTATTTCGTTTGCCGTATATTTTGGAATTCTTAGGAAAAAACGCAGTGATCGTTCTTAATACATAAAATCTAAATTTAGATTTCCATGACACAAACCTTTGTACTAATTTTGGTTTGTTCATCAGAAAAATTGTTAACTAAGAAGCATACCCCTAGTGATTTTTTTTTTCGCGAATTTAGTAACAAAAATAGACGTTAGCACTCACCACCGAAGATACTATTAGTATACAGTAAAACCTCGATTACCCGGGTCTTCGAATAACCGGGGTTTTTTTCCTCTCTTCATTTACGAGAAATGAGACGAGAGGTCAGAAATAAAATGATGAGTAAACAAAACAAAATTTTGAATTAGTTTCGTCCTACTGAAAAATAGGTTTTAAGTATGTACATACATTTCTGTAAATTCATTGTTCTATTAAGGTTTTCATCTTTATTCTATATAATATTATAAAGAGACAGAGTTTGTTTGTTTGTTTGAAAGCGATGATCCCAGGAATTACTAATCCGATTTGAATTTTTTTTTTATTAGATAATCCATTATTTTAGGAAGGCTATAGGCTATACATAATCGTTGTACTCTTCAAAGTAGCGAAGTAGTAAAGATATAAGTGCAAAAATCGAAGACTCTTAAATTATTGCAAAACTGATGTACAACTCAGACGGGGGTCGGCTTTTGAGCTGCAGTCATGCATCAACGCATCATTTTTGTTTCTTCTGAGAGCTAAGACAGGCAATTCGTTTATATGATTGCTGATTACTCTCATTCTTCAGCACGATAGTGAGTGAAGCTACAATTCGTTATCAACCCACACTGATGCGTAGTACGTATGTTTGATGCGTTCAAACTTAAGAGACAGAGAGTAATTGGGAATATGTACGAATTACCTCAGTTTATATTACAAATAAACATGTTGCGCTGACGCATGACTGCAGCAACAGAATATTGCACTGACGCACATCAGCATTGCAATAATTCAACAAAGTGTCTGGATACATATTCGATATGATTCGTTACTTTTATTCAATTATGTATTTCTGTATGGAAATTTCCATGAAAAATATTTCATTACGGAATAAATTCATTATTTCTCAATATAAATGGTAGGATCTATAGAGATTTATTTGAAAATTCTGCTGTTTTTCTTTTTGGTCTTCATAGGGGAAATAATCACCATAATATAGATACACATACAGTCATTGATGAGCGTACTTTTGACCATTTCAGGGTTAAGGCTGTTAAATTTTTACTACTACTCATAGATATAAGTGTGAAATAGTTTTTTCAAATAGGTGTATATTTAAGAATAGCTTCTATTCGCAGCTAAGGTTTATATAATTAGTTTTCTAAGTTTTTTTTATTAGCGGATTTAGGTTTTTACAATCATTCAGAAGGTTTTTCATGTGAGAGCATGTTCTGCCCCATGTTGGTGTACATACGCGTGTTAATAAACTGTTCAACCAGAACGCACCCACAAATTTTTCATGTCCCCTGTTTTTACCTCATTTTATTGCCCCTAATAAACATTTCCTACCACGTTAACTCTTTGAACAGGCAAAATTTTCGGGTTAGAATAAAAAACAGAAATGTGAGTATTCTGTTTCTTATTCTTACTTTGTCTTGGCTGTCGGCAGAAATTTGTCAAAAGATAAAATCCATTTTTTCCCATGCAAATGATGCCATTTGTTAAAGTAGGCGGTCTGTTCTTTACTATGTACTTTCGATGCGTTGGTCAGCTCCTTTTGTGAATTTTTAATGATACGAATAATTTTATGTTTTTTCTGATGAAGTATAAGCTAAAAAAATTTAAAGAAAGTAAAAAAAATTTTTGTTGGGACAAACGAAGGATATTTTTGAAAATGCACTGACAAATGTAGTTGATATGATACATGATGCCATAAGTACGAATACGCCATGTATAACTGTATTCTTAGATCTCGCGAAAGCATTTGATACTGTTGATCACTCGATTCTTTTAGCCAAATTGTATGATTTAGGTTTTAGAGGATACGCGTATAATCTATTGTATCTATTGTACAGATAGGAAACAAGTTGTAAAAATAGACGATTCTTGTAGCACGGAACTAAACGTGAAATGTGGAGATCCGGAACTAAAAGCACATAGAACAGTAATTAAACCAGGAAAATAAGTGAATAAAGAAATTGACCGGAGAAATTATCGTTACAATATTGTATATGTATAACTGTAATAAATAAATAAAAATGTGGTGGTGCGCTTCGGGATCCTTATCAGTGATCGAACAAAGGAAATGTTTTGCGTGTTCAGTCACTGGGATCCTTCGGCAGGCTTTGTTTTACTTCCAACAGACGCGCGTGCTAAATCTTCGAAGTTTAAATTAGTTTCATTTGTGTTCCGAATAGTAAATAGTTTGAATTGTTTTCCAAATAATTTTATAGTGTAAATAAAAGCTAAATAAATAAGTATACAGTTTTGACAGTTAGAGGGTCCAAATTCATCAGATATGGACATCAGAAAGTTTTTTGGTGAGTTAGCTACTGCTTTTGTTTATCTTTGTATTTTACGTAAAATATAATAATGTCAATTTTTTTATGTAAGTGAGCCAATTAACACTTCCATTATTTGATCTATTTTTAAAAATATGTATATAAATATAATAACTTTGTTTCAAAGTTTTATTTATTGTGCTGTCAAGAGCAGGTGAAGCTTTACACATTGATCTAAAAATCGTTGTTATTACAATCTAAATATAATTCATATTTTTCTCATCCTTCATAATAACAACTGATCCGGATCAAGTTGCGAATAAAAAACGCTACGAGTAATTTTTCAGATTTTCAAAAATTGAAATTTTAAATCAAAATTGTAAAATTGTAGTTACAAAACACCCTGTATAATGTCATTTTTCTGTTTTTGACCACTCAAAAGAAAAGCTTTAAACGGAACGAAACGAAACGATTTTCGATGATCCAAATAATTGATCCAACTTTCAATGTGGATCATCGTCGTTGTTGCAATTGCGTGCTATGAATTTGATCTGATCCGAACCAAATGAAATAAAAAACACGGGTAATGTTTACTAGCTGATTTCTTGTTTGCGACTTCTTTGTTTCTTGATTTGGTTTTAATGCCGATTTACAACCGTTCTCTATATTTACCTGTTTGAAGGCTCTCTTCTGACTTCCGCTGTGTTAAGTGTTTTTCAAAAAAATATATGCGATAGAGCGCTCTGTTTTAGTTATTGAAGTGAAAACGTCTTTCTTCTCGTTGAGTATGTACATTGGTAGCCAGTCCAACATTCTTGTATTACAAAACACCGTCATTTTTCAATCGCTCATAACTACGAGACTAATAATGCGATAACAACGGTTGATGTCACAGTGGATGGAGGATTTTTGTACGTATTTATTGTCCGGGGTTTGTGTTGCCAATGACGTCATCGGACTAGTGTAAGCGCCAATACGTAGTAGTTGTTTTTAGCGTTGCGTGAAGATATTTATGAGTGTAGCGTGAGAACGCGTTAAGCTAGGTTGATTAGGTTATCATTGTAAAAAGCATGAACAAAGCTTTTTGACCTTAAAACGTATTTTCGCTCGTTAAGTACACTGATAGCCAGTCAAACTTTTTTGCGGTACAATATTGCGTCAGAATTTAATCGCCAATAGCTACGTGCCTAATAATGCAATAACAACTGTTGAGGTCACAATGGATAGAGAATTCCCGTACGTGTTTATCGTGTGGTTCAATTACGCATAATTGTTATTAATAACCGTTGCTTAAAATTATAAATTAGTGTAGCGTGAGAGTGCGATCGCGTAGGACGTTCGTTCGGGTTTCACTGTAAGGAGTTTGAGACGAGCTACCAGGACATAAAGTGAAACAATATATGTATTCGCTGAAGTATAAGTAAAAATCGGTATTAAATTGAAAATAAAATTAAAAATATCTGCTCATATGAGTCGTAAATATGGGCCGAATCGAATAAAACGCAAAACAAAGAGAGCTTGCATCAAATCGAATTCAAAACCTATTCAAAAACGTAAGATGTCCAGTGTCGAGTCAATGCCAGAGCTACGGTAGCATTAAGGAAGAAATGAAAACAGGCGCGAGAAAATAAACTTGTGATTTATATGTTGTCACCGTATTACTCTATATAACCATTGTATAAGAGACATTGATTTAAGTACATACTTAAAAGAAACACTTATTATAATTTTATCCCCAAGTTTCCACGGAAAATCTACGGCGCGGACCTTGACTGGGCCTTTCGGTTTTTTTTTTGTTGTTGTCCATCTTAATAATCTGTGTTCACTTGGGAATGAAATGTTGTTTAGTACTTCCAAATGAGTAAAGAGTTTTGGATCGTCCCTAAGGACATAGTCGGTTTGACATTTATCTGATGAAGTCCAGATAAATCCAGTCCAGTCCAGGTCCACACATTATCTGATTTTTTCTTAAATAATGTGTTTATTATTATGTATTTGTTTTGTAGAGCAGATTGTATTAGTTTAATTCCTCTGCGGTTTCTTTTGCCATAGCAGAAAGGTCCCACAACTGAACTTTCTCCTGGTTTCCTCTGCTATATTTTCGCATTCATATCTCCCATCAATATAACTTTTCCGTGTGTAAGACTTCGGGCGTACTCTATTTGCTCATAAAACATTGCAACTTCTTCTTCTTATGCTTCAATTGTTAGTGCATAAACCTGAATAATTAAGATCTTTTTTTGCATAAAGATTTTTTGGCGTTTCGGGAGGTTGTAGTCGTATTCTCTCGCGGTGACAAACAGTGTCGAGAGATTGAAAGGGTCTGTGATGGTTGCTATTTTCCAATGCTAATTGGTTAGAGCAATTGACGTCGGTAGCGCGTTGTAGCGTTTTTTCTTGGGATGTAAGTAAGTATGGGTGTTTTAATAATAAAGTCGCTGATATTATTAGTTTTGTTTATTGAACCCTAGATTCATAAACATACTTGGAAGATACACTTTTCATAAACATTCGTCTGTCAGACGTTAACATATTTTTTTTTATGATTTCAGATTTCTGCGTTATGAAATACAACAAAATACATTTGAATTTTAAATGTTGTTTATTAATAAACAATTAAATTAAAAAGACATGAGAAAAAAGCCGTTTTGATCAAGCAAGACATAATGTGCCTCTGCAACTGTCTGGAAGTTATATTTAAGTAATTGTTGCGGTCTGTGAGATGAATGCTTATCAATCTAGCGTTAAGGGGTTAGGCCACTCTAGAATTTTCGAAAAATCGATTTTTTTTTAAATTGTCCCCTAAGACCTCAAAAATTATGTCCCAAAAAAATATGGTCGGGAAAAATCTCTAAGTACTTGGTTTTCGATTTTTTTTCGAAAGGTATTGAAAAATTATTCATGATTTTCTACTACTCAAAACTTCAAACGCGTGTATCTCAAAATTCCAGTTTTTAAGTTGGCCGGAAACATAACTCAGAAATTTTTCAACTGATTTACTTGAAATGTTGAATATATCTTGAAAAATACATTTTCTATGGAAGTACGTAGAATTTTTTTTTTATAGTGCATAGTTCATTTGTTATCAACAATTAGCTGATGAGTTTTCAGTCAAATTTTTCACTTTCCAATTTGCAATTGCGCCATCTGGCCAAAAATTAATACATCGAAAAAATCCTACGTACTTCTATAGCAGTCATTCCATACAATTAAAAGAAAAAAAATTCATCCAACACTCGTGTTAACAACTGCACGATGGAACTCTGCAGCGTCGACTCTCATCGCCCTCTTTCACAATCATCCCATCAATCCCACAAACGTCAGGAATCTCATCTCTCCTCCACGACTGAATTCCGTAAACCTAACTATGATCTCTTAAATTCAAATCTACAGACTTCCTGCCGTGACATGGACTTTTTGGGATCTAATCTCTCGTCCAATATCACAGATTTCTACGACGCACTGCACCATGGCATCTCCATTTCCACGCCGACATCAGCTCCTCCACCACCTAACCTATCTCGATCCTGGTATACCGGGGAATTGAAATCTATCAGGGACAAGCGTAACTCGAATTGGAAACGATATCAGAAATCGGGTCTTCTAGCTCACTACGAGAAATTCTATGTGACCTACACCGATTTTGCATCCCTGAACAAGTCTCTCTACAATGATTATCTTGTGTAGACGAAGACCCACCTTCTTGCTAGTCCCCGCGGGTTCTGTTCCTTTGTCAATTCAAAAAGGAAATTGAAAAAGGACTGCTTCTCTCATGCCATCTCATACCTTGGCGACGAGTGCGACGATCTCATCTACTGCTAAAATAACCGCCAACTTTTTCTCCTCCACCTTCTACGATGGGCTTTTTGAACCAGACGAAACCTACTTGTCTTCCTTATATAACACTACACCTCCTTCTCTTGTCGACCTCCCAAGGTTACTTTTCTGCGAAAAAGAAATGTATGAACGGCTTCTGCATCGGACAATTTCTCCTTGAAGCTCAGAGAAGAACTCAGCAGTTTTGTAAGCATTTCAATCCCTCAGTGGGTTAATACGCATTTCGGTTCATCGGTCAGCAGTCACGGCCTCTGCATATTAAGGGCGATTTCTCCTCGGGCCCGGATGGTATCCCTCCCATTCGACTTAAACGATGTGCAATCAGCCTGCCACGCCCGTTATCAAAGCTATTCAACACCTCGATCAGCACTGGGCTGTTTCCTGACCATTGGAAAGTCGGGTTTCTCATCCCCATCTTTAAGAAGTGGTCTAAAAAGCTAGCCACAAATTACAGATTTATTGCAAACTTTCAGCCATCCTTAAAATTTTTGAACAACTTCTTGTAGATAAACTGTACCCTTCCTTCTCCTCAGTTATATCCCCACATCAGCATGGCTTCCTCAAGGGTAAATCAACAGTCACCAATCTCGTCCAGTTCACGTCATTCACAATGAATGCACTTGAACGCGTAGTTGGTGTTGAAGCGATCTTCACAGGTTTGAGCAAAGCCTTTGATAGTATCCCACACAGCCTAATTATCTATAAACTTAAATTTTCCCAGTGCCCCGACTCCCTCCTCCGGTGGATTCAGTCATACCTATGCAACCGTACATACCAGGTTTCATTCCGCTCATTTCTCTCTGATAACATTAAGGCTACATCCGGAGTCCAACAGAGCCACATTGGCCCCTTGCTCTTCATTCTAGCAACAAACGGTGTTCACAGAGTCATCTCGAATTCCATAATTTTAAGTTAGGCTGATGACTTTAAAATCTTTAAAAACATATTCCCCATCCTGCTGACAATAAAGTACTCCAAGACGACTTAAACCGGAATGGTACTCCAAATACAACTTGTCGACAAATACCTCGAAGTGCGAACACGTTTGCTTCTCGCGCAAATTTAACTATGTTCCCCACAACTTCTCGATCAACGAGTCCTCCGTCAAACTAGTGGAAGTCGTTCAAGGCTTGGGCATCTACCTCGACTCAAGACTCTCTTTTCGTGAACACATTAACCATGTGATCCTAAAAGCACGTGGCGTTGTCGGGTTAATTACCAGGTGGTCACGGGAGCTAGATGACCCCTACATATTTTAAGCCTTATTTATATCCCTCGTCCGCCCAATTATGGAATATGCCACTCAGGGCTAGTCCCCATACCATAAACTTCACATTGGGCGTCTCGAGGCAGTACAAAAGCGTTTCCTCCGGAGCGCCCTTCGAAGCCTACCAAGGGCTAACTCCACCCTACTTCCACCATATGAAGACGGTATGGGTCTCATCGGCCTTCAATCACTTGTTGGCCGTAGGGTGAAAAGTGACCAGGGTAAATACAATGGGTCTAGTTTTTTTGAAATTTTAATTTTTGTTTTTACTGTTCTTTGTTCAAAATTTTGTTTTTGTTCACAATTACCAGATGCCCGACGCACGTTCAGCCCGTTCAACGACCACTCCCCAAGTACGAAAATATTTCCCAACATTACAAGAAGACTTATGGAGAATAATACAAAACCAATGGTCTTCCCGAAATTTGTAAGGCGCTCATTTAAAGCAAAGGACATATTGGTGCGCAATATATATAATGTTTTGATCGTAAATTGTTGCTGACTATATATGGAAAAATATATTCAGTAAACCCTCCAACTGCGCAGATGATTCCTTCCATAAAAACCACGTGCAATTGGAAATCGCGCACTAGGAACCTCATATTATATGAAAAAATAGCTTCATGTTCCAGATATTAGGGACAATGCAGAAATTAGGGAAAAAGTCTTTGTCAAACAATGTAGTTCTATGAATTTCTTAGAAGTCTGTTGAACAGGCGAAAATCTACCAAATCAGACATTGTTAACAATCCTTTAGAACTGCATTGACATAACGAACGGACTACTATATAATACATTATTGGCAATGCTTTAGGAGTGGGTTGAACAGGCGCACGGTCAACCGCATAAGACGATATCAACAATGCCTTAAGACTGCGTTAAAATAAAAAGAAAACCGGGCAACTACCAACTTTTAACGCGCTATTGGAAACCCTGGTATGTAAAATTTAACCGCGCACAGGGAGGGTTTACTACATTTTATTTATTCTATCTTTATCAGACTTATTTTTTCTGAATGTCCAAATAGTTATGGACGGTAGTGTACATTGTTTTATAATTTTCTCACTTCAGGAAAATAATCAGATGTTTCTTCAGGAAAGTAAACGTTGGAAATACACGAGGAAATCTTATTAACGATAATAAAAATGCTTTAGGCTGTAAACACAACACGGGTTATTTTCTATTTTTCTAGCTGGCTGGCTACCAGCTATTCAAAATATTCGGTATTTATAGCCCGTGTTGTGTTTACAGCATTAGGGAACATGGACATATTACGTATCGGCATTGTCAGCTTTTTTTGATACCCTCCCCATCGTTGTACCAAATTAATGACCATAAATGAGGATTCGAAAATAACGCAGGTTTGTACCAGGGGCGCAGCGCGTATATTTCACAAGATATTCGCTCAGTGTTGCATGAGGTGTAACTGTGCCTAATAATATGGTAACCCACTGTAGCTTGTAATGATAATATAAAATGTTAATCAAATTTAAATCCTTATATATAAAATCCTAATGATCGTGAAGCAGAGAATGAATTTCATTCACCGGAGAATGGGATTCACTTTCTGAAAGCGGGGAAACTTAATTTTATGTATTGTAGATCAAAAACAGAATGAATTTCTCTCCGCTTCTTGGAAATGAATTTCATTCGCAGGAAAATGGGATTCACTCAAGTGGAGACATTTCTTTTATGCATGACGTCATAAAGATCTATCAATTTATATTTTTTGCCCGGCTTTTTTTCTAGTAATTAATAAAAGTCAGTAATGTATACCCTGTGAAACTAACAGAAAAAATTGCATACTATTAGGATTAAGAATAATACAAATTGTTATACTTGAATTAAATCATAACTATTATATTGTTGGGCAGTTTTTGATATCCAGCGCTGTAGTGTTCTACCGTCGAAAAATGAGTGTTTTCGACGGGTGAGTGAGTGAAAATAGTATATTCACACTTGGAAGAGACAACAGAGAACATTTTCATCCAGTGGATGCAAACACGGATGCAAATGATCTCTATAGTTATTCTCTCGCGAGTGAATATACTATTTACGCACTCGCCCGATGAAAATACCCACATTACCCGATGAAAAAATCCGCTACTGCGCTCCTCGATAACGAAGCGCAAGTAGATTTTTCCATCAGGCTGTGAGAAAAAGATATATTTTCTGTATATAAGTAAAAATTTTGATGGAAATACAGTATAACATCGATAATTGCAACAAGCACATAGAGTATAAGGTCACCCAGTTGAAAATTTCAGATTTTTTAAGCAAGGAATAAGAATTATATATTCTTTATATGTATGATATATAGAGTGATAGCAGAAATATATGTATAAAACGACACTATTAATGTAACCACGTCACTTTCTTTCTTCCTTCCTATCCATTGAAATATGTTACTTCGTTATTGCAACAACCAGTTACTTCAATAGCCACAGTTGCGTTTATCAAGGTGGTACTGTAGATCAGTCAGGAGAAGAAAATCAACCGAAAAACACATACGAGTAGAATATTGCACGGGTGAGTATGCCAATTTGCAGTTATGCAAAGGCAATTTGAACAAACAATAACACAAAAATATGATCTATAAACATTACACGCTTTGTGAGTTTTTATATGGAAAACGGAGAAACGTGTGGATAATCAAATATGTACTACTATATCAAAATCAAGAAGGAATAATGTAAATCTTTTTGAAGTATTCGGATGGTGCATGCTTTCAACATTGTTTTGAGTCCATATTTTTAAATTTTTAATTAACTTTTGAAAATAGTATGTTTATGATCGTGCACTGATTTGACAACAATTTTTTCCACCAGTTTTATATTTTATTAAAAAAAACATTAATTTTTTGAAATTTCAATTTTGATTCAGTATTTGAATTTTTCAAATATATCTGTATACAGTAAAGACTCGATTATCCGGACCTCAGTTATACGGATTCGCGATTATCCGGATTTCCAACCGCGATCAGATAATTTTGTAACATTGTTTATTCCTTGCGTGCACCGACATGTCGCAACTACAACATTCCATTTTCTGCCAGCCCCATGCCGCAGCCGCATTCATTTCGTTATTGTTTGAAACATTTATTAATCATTACTCTGCTTAGTCTTGAAAGTATAAGAACGTAAAATGTTAAGAGAGTAGTTTTATCCCTTAAGGATAAAATAGATATTGTTGAATTATTGAAAAAAGGAGAAACCGGTAGTAAGTTATCTTGCTAGAGTTAATAAAATGTACAAATACGCGTCGCTTTTCTTCATGCATTCAATTATCCGGATTTTCGATTGTCCGAATGCCTTCCGACAACGATTAGTCCGGTTAATCGAGTCCCCACTGTATATCAAATATATCAGATATCAAATATATCTGTATTTTGAAATTAATTTTTTTTCAACATTTCTTGAGTTTTAAATATGTTTTTCAACTGAATCTCAATAACGACACATTTAATGAAACTTAAATATAATAAAGTAAAAGAAAACCTTCAATTTTCATATAATATCAACTCTAATAACTAGAGACCGGATTACTGAATTATAAATTTCAATTTACACATAGTCTATCAATTTACCGTTTTAACTCCATGAGAAGATTTCGTAACTGCTACAAAATGTCCCAAAACTATTTAAAGCATTCTAAGGAGTAGCTAACAGAATCCAGAAAAAAGAAACAAATAAAAAGTAAAACGCTCCCGCCCAACCACTTCCAGCACCATCAAACCAAAGTACCTAGGATTCGAAATTGTCATTACCCCAAATTCGGGTACTCCCACCAACCTATGTTGTGACTTGGCCATCAAATTCAAAAAAAGAAAATATATTAATTTTCCTCACTGTTCCCAGATATTCCAAATACAGTCCGTGAACTAATTTTACCGACACTCACAATTTTTTGAATATTTCCCCATAATGAAAAGATATCGATTTTATTTTTCATTATAATTTTATTTCAAACTATTTACTAAGATATCACAAAAACATTATATAGAAGAAATTCTTACATCAAAATGGACCAGATGTTTTCAATGATGTTCATATCTGGTGATTTGGCCGGCCAATTGTCGAAAATCTTGACTCTACGCTTCTCAAAATCGGCCAAAGTTGACCTGGAATTGGTGCATTGTCTTATTGAAATTGCTACCACAAACCAACGCATTCGTAGTCGTATGCCGGAAAATGAGGGCCGACCATCTCCTGGTACTGAATTGCGTTCATTCTTGTTGAAATAAATGACAACGGCATCTTCTTCAAGTAGGCAATGGCACCCCATACCATCACAGAACCACCACCAAATGGGCGCTTACTGAAAATCTTTTCTTCAGTGCGTAGATCGTGCCAATAATAGGCAAATCCATCTGGACCATCTAAATTGAATTTCTTTTCATCCGAGCAAATGATTTTTCGCCACTGATTTGTCCAATGAATGTGATCCAGCGCAAACTTTTTACGGCCCTCAATATTGGTTGGTGTTAACATCGGCCTACGTTCAATTTTGTTGTATTTTAAGTATTTAGAGCGACTGAAAATCTTTTTAACCCGTCGAACACCAACGGACAAATTGTTTTGAGTCATCATTGTCCGAGCAGACTTGAAACTATTCGCTGCACTTCGAAGTAATTGCCGTTTTTGTGCCGGTGATACTGTCGATGGTCGGCCGGTGTGTTTATTTTTGCAGTAATTCTCCCGATTTTTAAGGAAATTTCCAACCACATCTCTGCCTCGACCTATTTCCAATGCTATCAGATGGTTTGACATGTTTGTATAGTCTTTAGTGTGGAAATTTTAGACTTTTCCGCCTCACTTAGTCGTTTGCCGTGTCCCATTTTTGATTGATTGAATTTTGGATGACAACTGCGTTACAATTTTTATTAAGTTGCACCAATAGATTTGAAAACAAGCGTTACGGTGAATCACGTCAACACAATTCCCAAGAAAGTAAATAACAATGCTTACATCGCTCAGCAAGTCAAGTGTCGGTAAAATTAGTTCGCACTTTTTGAATTCAAGAAATCAAAAAATCAGGAAAAAAGTTGATGTAAGAATTTCTTCTATATAATGTTTTTGTGATAAATAGTTTTCTCTTAGTAAATAGTTTGGAATAAAATTATAATTAAAAATTATATCGATATCTTTTCATTTTGGGGATATATTCAAAAAATTTTGAGTGTTGGTAAAATGAGTTCGCGGACTGTATGTATTTAAAAAAAAAAAAAAAATTCTTTTCTTCGTCAACACTAGCGACATTTGACCCATCTTTGTCTTCTAAGAAATTTAAAAACATAAAAATAGAAAAGCGTTGCAAAGTTTTGGTCGCCCCCTTACCGAAACATGACACCTTCTCTCTTCTTTGTGCAAATCGCAGTCGCAATTTGTTTTCAGGAGAATATTCTCAGAAAATGATTGCGACCGCAATCTTTTGCATTTTCATTTTGTCACCTGATCCCACGTAGGCTTTGCACGTGGGATTTTTCCGTTGTTTCAGGGAACCAAAAAAATTTACTGAAATCAAGAGTTTGATTTCTGAGAACTCCATCAAAATCACCCAAAACAACTTTTGAAAGAAAGAAAATACCCGTACCACACCTACCTCCACCAGAAGGAAAGAGTATAGAAGCAAGCTTTAGCCATAATTGTATCACAGACCCCGCGCCCAAACTTCCCAACTCATGTCTCCGTACTTACCTGAAATACCAATTGCTTGGTCACGAAGAAGCATTAATTCCTACAATTTCTATGTCATAAGCCAACCTATAATACATTGTGCGAATTCACAAAACATTTTTGGAAAGCGGAATCAACTTCCGAATAACAAACTACCAATTATATCGTAGTGATAAGTAGGTACGAAAAAGAGAAGGAATGGCAATCATAGTAAAAAGATATATCCCCACTAGTCCATTAACACTACTTATCTTCCAGGAGTTGGAACCCATTCTATTGAAATAGACTTTCCCTACAGAGAAATCAATAATCTCATCTATTTACAAAACACCAGAGAAAAAAAATTCGAAGAGGACCTATGAAACGTGAAAACGTCGGAATAAACAAGTGTTTCTTATTAGTAACTATGTACTTTAATCAATCTCTTTATCACAATGCTTGTATAGAGTAGTGCGGTTACAGAATAGATAAATCATAAGTTTATTGGTTTTCGCCGTTTTTTAATTTCTTCTTCGATGCTGTCGTAGCTCTGATATTTTGCATTTTCAGTTTGGCATTTCATTTCATGTGCTCGGGACTAGTTATTTTAGGTTTTCTCTGATTTGCGTTTTATTCAATTCGACGCATAGCTAACTATTACGACTCATATCAGACGATATATTTTTTTTCTCCAATTTTCAATTTAATACCGATTTTTACATATATTTCGGCTGATATTTTTATTGTTTCACATTATGTCCTGATAGTTCTTCTCAAGCTCTTTACCGTTCGCGTTCTCACGCTACACTATTACACAACAATAATTAGCAACAACCACGCGAAGACGCTTACACTAGTCCGATGACGCCAAGGGAAAACAAAGGCTGCACTATAAATATGTACAGACATGCTCTATCCATTGTGACCTCAACCGTTGTTCTCAAATATTTAGTCTCGATTATATTTTTTTGATGATTTCGGATTTCTGCGTTATAAAAAAAAACACAAAATATGTACATTTGAATTTTAAATTTTATATAATAATAAATATTTAAATTAAATAGACATGAGGAAAAAAGCTATTCTGAACAAGCAACACATAATTTTCCTCGTTGAACTTTGAGTGCAACAAAACCTGGTCATTCACCGTTTATTATAATCACAAACACCATAAGTTTTTTTCTCTGATCCTTTGGGTTGTACTTGAGCAGTGGACGAAGTTTTGCTCAGTACTTCAACAATCTTCCCTTTTGGCGTCGCTTTAAAGTGGACATTTCACGGCACTGAAGTAACCAAGCATCACACAGTTTTGTGGATACTTCTTTTATATACGATCTTCGGGACATGTGTTGCTTGTTGTTATTCATTGTATTATGTACATATATAATATATGATTAAACTATAGTCATATTCAGAATTCCAAAAAAGTAACAAAGTGGCCATCTGCCATCGTAACCCTATTCATGAACATTGGTCTGTCAGACGACCTAATTTCTCTAGCTCCTTTTGCATATGCGCATCCTCGCATGCAACCGGTGCAAAATGAGACAATAAGTCATCTAGGAGGGTCTCTTTCACTCTGAAAGTTGAAACGGTTTTCGGGATTTGTGCGGTCTGAGACGAATGTTAATGAATCTAGGGTTAAAGTTATTTACGCAATATATATGTATATAAAGACATTTAAATAATACATATTAAGAATTATATACATAACAATAAAGTGGTCATATGAATAAAGTAGTTAAATGACTAAACTCTATATTCCTTTTACTGGCTTATATTCCTATTCCAACACATCCAACAAACTTGAATAAGAAAAATACACTGTAACACAATAGTTTCATGTAACAAGTAGAGCAATCTACCGTTTATGGTTGACTAGGGCGACCTACCCCAAATTAATATAATCTTCTAAGCTTGGTAACAATGAAGCTACACCCTACCCGACCATTCTGACAAAAAATGCCCCCCCATATTCACATTCCTTGACAATATACAAGCGAGATATCTTATCCGTCTTAAAGCACACAGTAACAATCTACTTAGCAACGCGACAGCCGCAAATGACGACATTGTACAACAATATGAGTTACAGAGATTCAAACCAATACAACTTCTTTATAACCCTCCCTAACCCTTAGACTTAACCACACCAACTCCCCAATCGTTAACAATGGCGCACTTCTTAAATTGATGGAGTAACAATAAGATAATAAGTAATGCAGCAGAGTATTTATCTCGAATTTTTGTCATTAGCTACTATGGTAGGGTGAGAAACACATAACTTTAACTTCATTGTAATTAGGTTTTTGCTGGACGTTTTTACCTAATTAAGTATCAAATAGTATGAGTAAGCTACTACATTAGGTAAAATTTTTGGCAACAATTAGTACTAAGATTATGTTATAATTGACTAGCTGTTAAGTACGATTAAAATAAGGGTATAACACATATTCATGTTAGCTTAAGTTCTCTGTAAATATCGTCTTTGAATAAATAGTTTAAAAATAAAAAAAAAAAACAATGAAGAGTTGAGCGAAAACCGTCAATGTTTTTTATTTCGTTATGGGCCCAGGCCCAAAAAACGTACTATAGAAAAAACATAATTAGTTTAGTGCATTTTAGTGCAAAACGTGCTCGTGCTGGAGAAATCTCATTCGTATACGCCTAAAAAACTGCGGGACCCTGACCAGATCAGCGAAACTACTCAGAAATTAATAGGCACCGGCTTCGAGATAAATGACCCACGGATCGGATCACTTATGTTAGCTGGATTGCCAGATATACATATTTGGACCAATGATTATGACGATTGAACACTTGGGCATAAACAGCAATGGAACCCTATTAAAGGCAAGCTATAAGATAGTGAGTACACATTTTGAGGTTAAGTCGGAGAGTTCTTTTGTCGCTGAAAATTTCCACCTACGTAATGTTGGCATCACTGAAAAACCTCAAGATCAACAACATTGCAATGCCAGAATGAACGGACCCCTAAATGTGGAAACAACATGGCGCAGAAGAAATCCGGTCGTTGTTGCAAGTGCAAACAGATTGGACATTTAAAAAATCAGTGTCCGAATCGAGATATGTTTATACTTACATGTTCAACTTAACTATTAAGAAAGCGTGTTAATTTATTTCAAATTATGTGAAACTGTGCCTACTGCGGAGGGCCCCTTGACACGAATAACGACGAAATATATTACATCTCATATGCTCATAGGCTGAGATGGTTCTATCTCGAAGATAGACCACACAAATTCCGCAGCAGCACGCTAAATATTCCAACGAAAAGAAAAGTTTAAATTTCTCTTAATGTCAGAATGATCCCATAATTTAATATTAACCTGGTAAACCAATTCCATTACCACTATTACAAGGAAAGAGTGTTGCTGAGAGGAGGATTGTCAGTTCACATAAGAAGACATATTCAAAGATGTTAAGCCCACTCTGCAATAATAGAAACCGGTCTACGATTTTATAGTTACCGTACAGAAATTTTCAATCCCAACAAATTACCGTTCTATGAAATGCTCTATCTGGCTTCAACGAGCGATCTTCAGGTAGATCGGGACGCTATGTGAGATCGTTTGCCTTCGATCGTTATTCGTGGTCGAACATTTCTCCACTTTTGTCTTCGAAGGAATTTTTGAGTCCAGGATGCTAAAATATTAAATATTATCTTCAAAGGGATAACAGAATAACGGAGTGTATACAAAAAAATAAATTCTTCCTACTAAACAAATAAAGAAAATAAAGCCATCACATTTGTTTCGACAATGAACAATTGAATTTCGACAATGATAATGTGAATGCGGTGACAGAAAAGTACTTGCAGTAAAATGGCTAATTTTGATAGAAAAAAAAAAGAAAGATCAATATAGTGGTTACGTAGAGACGCGCATGATGTACCTCCCGATTATTCGGTACATCTGTGTCACCCAAAAAGTGGTATAAAAGTGGCATAATTTGTGATACATGGTTTTTGCAAGTCCGAGTTCAATAGAAAAGTACAGTCTGGAAAAGGTTTTTATGTATCAAACCAATTAATTTGCTGGCCGGCTCATTCTAACCTATATTTCGATATTATTAATAACTGTAGTACTGTTAACAGTGAAAGTGTAACATTAAATGATGTGGAAAGTATAACGCTAAGCAGAAAACTAGCAATTTTACAAAAACATAAAGAGAATATTGAAAATGGATATAATGATACACAATATATACAGCAAGATGATTTTGATATGGAGACTACTGAATTCGATGAGGATACGCAATCAGTATGCAGTCATAAAAGTAAAAAGCGCAAGAGACTAGAAAAAGGTTTTACAGATTGTCAGGATTGTGTTGTACTTAATACTGAACTAAACTGTGAAAAAAAACTGAGTGCATAATTACTTAAACAAAATAATATCTTAGAAACCATAACAAACTTTTAAGAACTCTTGCTGAAAAAAGTGATAATGTTGCAGTAACCAATTCAAATTCTTACTCAAATGTAGTTTTGAACATTCCTAAAAAAGAAATTTTTAAATTAACAATAAATCCCAAAAGAGACTTTAAAGGTGATCTTGTGCAAACAGTTCAACAGCAAGTTGCAACAAAAACCAAAGCTAAAATACTAAAAATAAATGCTGTTAAAAGAGGATCAGTTATAGTCAAGTGTAATAATGTTAAAGATTCAGAAGAAATTATCAAGCTTTTAAATAATGAGAATAAAAATATGCTTAATGTCAAGGCATGTGAAATAACCCGCAAATAAAGATAGCTAATATATCCAGTGATGCCAATAATTTGGAACTCACGAAAGACATTATCAATCGAAATGATCTTCCGGCTGATAGTGTAAGAATTACGTATAAATATAAAGGAAAAACAAACAGAAACACGGTTATAGCAGAAGTCACATGCGAGGCGTATGCTAAAATCATGAATAAAATATCAGTATTTGTAGGATATGAGAACTGTAATGTACATGATAAATTTAATATTCGAAGGTGCAAAAACTGCTGTGGATATAATCACAGCCGTAAAAAATGCATAGATGTGTTTAGAAGGGATTGCGTTTGTGCAAAATTTGCTGGAAGTCATGCTGCTGATCAATGTACGAGTAGTGCCAAAAAATTTATAAATTGCATCAATGCCAACAAGTTCTTGACCAAGAAAAGGCCGGTCGATCATGCTGCAGACGATATCAACAACTGCGAGAGTTATAAGGAAAAATGGATCCAATATATAAACGATATAAACTACCCTTGGAAACCACAGTTTCCATCCATAGTATAAAATTTTTATATTCGTATGCAGAATAATTTTCATGGAATTTGAGGATTATAGTTTACTTATGGAATTAAAGGATAGAAAAGTTTTAAAAATAACAGGAATATACAGGTTTCATAATCATGATTGATTCTTTTATCGCAGATTATCTTAACTTCTTGAGAAGTAATGAAAAAGTGCCTATACACTTAATCCTAGGTGAAGTTAACCTCGACCTAATTATATTTAATAATAAGACAGAGGACTACTTTTACAATTTGCTACAATAGTTATGGATACCAATTAATGATAAATTCATGTACTTATCCTATATCAAGTATTCATGTGGGATCATGTTTGGATCATATATTTGCCAAAAATGATAACATTTTCGACGTAGGTAAAATAACTGAACCAATTAGAGATCATTATTCTGTATTCCTAATATTACAAGGTTACAATCCATGTTACATTGAGAAAGGGAGGGTGAACTTAAATAAAAAAAAATTTGTACTCAAATGTGAAGAGGAAAATTGGGAACTTATTAAAAATAAATGTAACATTGATGAAGCCTTGAATATATTAATAGCCAAGATTCAATCTATACAAGTATTAGCATAGAAAACTATACCGAAAACATAAAAACCTAGGAAATAATGGATAACGGCAGCAATTATTAACTCGGTTAATACCAAAAATAAATTGTATAAATTGTGGAAGAAGGATAGACACAATATGTATTATAAGAAAAGAAAAGTATTTAACATATGAAAATAGATTAAAAAGTGTAATTGCCAAAAATAATCATGAGCGAGTTATGACAAAACTTAGATACTAAAAAAATGTGGAAATACGTTCATGATAAAATAGACTACGAGTATAAACCGAAGAAACAACTAATTAATGAAATTATTGTAGAAGGTACTCACACTAATGACGATTTAACCAAGGCTAATTATTTCAATGAATTTTTCACTATAGTTGTATCTAAACTTTATGAAAATAGAAAACCACCACTTCAATTTCATCATATACCGGACACACAAATGAACTCTTCTACATGTTTTCTACATCAAACTAGTGAATTAGAGGTTGTACAAACAATAAGAGATCTAAAATGTAAAGCTGGTGGACATGATAATATCCATTCATACATTCTCAAAACTTGCTTCGCCGTATATAGCATCTGTCTTAACATACACAATAAATGCTTGTATGTCACAAGGTTACTTTCCTCGACAGTTCAAAATAGCAGAGGTATGTCCAGTGTATAAAAGTGGTCAGAAAAAAAATGTTAACAATTATCGACCAATTGCCCTCATCTCCAACCTAGCTAAGGTATTTGAAAAAATTTACCAGACTGTACAATTTTGTGATAAAGTATAAATTAATTAGTGACAAACAATTTCGTTTTTTAAAAAATAAAAGTACAGAGGATGCTATAGCTCTACTAAGTAATTTTTCATATGAAAATTTAGCACTATCCAAACCAACACTAGTTACTTTCTTAAACTACTCAAAAGCTTTTGAAGCACGAAATCTTACTAGGCAAACTATACAATATGGGTATGATAAGGGGAACTGGTCTAAGGCTGATGAAAAGTTATGCACGAAAAAGGATTCAAATAGTGAAAGTTAACGGAGTTTAAAGTAATAGCATTATAACAAATATTGGTGTTCCGCAAAGAACAAAATTAGGTCCGCTTCTCTTTATCTTATATATAAATGATCTTCTATGTAACTCTGCAACAGGAGTTACTAGCATATGCAGATGACACTATAGTTCCCTTAAGTGAAAATAACTGGACCCGATTAGCCGAAGAATTGTCACATAAATTGAAGGTTATCTAGTCTTGGTTATATCGAAATTGTCTTATACTTAACATTGAAAAATCAATGTTTATAACATTTGGAAATTATAAGGACTCCGTTCCTGAAAATATTGAAATTATGATTAATGGTCATCCTCTTAATAGAACGTCTGCTTACAAATATCTGGGCAACAAAAATATATGATTGCAACATGAAATGGAACATACATGTTGATACTATCATCAGTAAAACCAAATATTTAGTCTTTGTATTTTATAAACTGAAAAAATATTATCCAAAAATATTCAAAATTATCCAAAAAACAGCTGCTTCAAATCTATTATGGTCTATTTCATTGTATTGCGGTTTATGGAATCATTGGATGGGGAGGTATTTATAATGCATCTTTGGACCCTCTTAATCGTCTCCAAGGAAGAATTCTAAAATTAATTGGTTATAATGATGAAGATACTGATAAGCCGCTTAACTTTGAGCAAATTTTTGTTATTGCTGCAATTGCTTGTAATTATTGCAATCTAAGAGAAGAATATATAAGAAGAGATACAAGAACTAGATAAGAACTAGATGATAACATTGCTAAAAATTAGTTTGAAAATTGGTCAAAGCAGTCAGCTCTACTATGGCAGAAAATTCTACAATATGCTCCCAGTTAAATTAAAAACCTTAAATGCTAATATAAAAGTGATAAAGAATCAACTAAAATCAGTGATACCTGCTGACTGCTGATTGAATGACTACTATGATCTTTTTAAAAACAAGTTATTCATATATTCCAATAATATTTTCAGACAATTCTCTCTAACTACATATGTACATATGATTAAATAGTCAAAATAATGAGTTTTCTTAATATTAGGGTTTTATTCAGTAATTGTATTTTGTTTTTCTTTTTAATTATATATTTTTAAATTTTCTTTGTTTCTGCTTGTATTACTTTAATTATGGTCCAACATATGTACGGATATTCATACCCCCTGTAGGGTCCTGTATTTTTTTGTATAAGGTAAATATTGCCAATAAATAAATAAATAAATAAAAATATATGTATGGACTGCAACTTTTACAATCGTTCCACCGGAACCCCAAAAAACGATACCTCTGAATATATGTACTCTCTATCGTTATGGGTCCACTCATTATATAAAAATGCATATCCTATCCTTATTTTTGTACAATCAAATTTAGTGAATTTATTATAACTGTGCAGGAAATAAATCTTTACAGGAATTTCTGTTGAAAAATTAAGGTCATATATGAGTAAATAATGGAATTGGAAATGATTTCGATATTTTTGCCACCAACAATGAATAAGAAACTCTATAAAAAAACGCTATATGTCACATGTACAGTATACATGTTTGAAGCCAAAACATAAAAGTATCCATGTTCTCCGTCTTTCTTATTCGTAGTCTCCGTCTCTTTCAACTAGAGGTTCAATTGTCAAAATTGTTTTCGCGGGAAATTGTGTTCAATCGAACCCGAGTATAATTTTCGTGAAAATTGCTTGTGAAATTTTAAAAATTTGTGAAATTTGATTTATATTATGTTCACAAAATAGATAAATGAAGCATTAAATGACAATGTCATAAGGTGAATTTTGTGTTTATGAAGTGTTTTATGTGAATAAAGTGTTGTTTCGCCAGTTGCAAAAATAATATCGCAAAACCTGGCCAAGGAAATTCATTTCATAGCTAAGTTTGGTATCAAAATTTTACTTAATAGTGCAGGAATCAATTTTATTTGATTTAGAGGGAATATTAGTAAAAATTTACCATCATATTCGTAAGAATTGCAAAATTTCAAATAATGACGGCCATCTTGGTTGTCTATATTTTATGCGATAAGGCACTAGCATTGGGTGTAGGGGCGTCGTTAAAGAAATGTCATTTTTTGCAAGGGGCAACTTTTGTCTTCATTCATTAGATTTTCCAAACTTTATTAATATGGTAACCACTAACTGGTAACTTATTTATAATTTTAATTTATACAGAAAATACTTGGTTTGTTTTTTTTGAGGACTTCTACATGAAGAATACCTTTGATTTCCCAGGTCATGAAAATGTAATGCCATCAACTGGAAATGTATGCAACATAAAATATTTCATAAATTTGAAAATATTAACTTGGTTTCTTTTCTTCAGAATTGCAAAATAGCTAATACTTCCTGTTGTATCACAATTACCATATATTTTTGACATATTATTTTTGGACGAAATAGAGAGAACGTTTCTTGATTTTAGATTAAAATATATTTAAGAAAGGTGTGAAATGTAACTAATAAATTTAAGACACAAAACTGAAAACTTTGAATATCTTTCTATATACGAAATGATTACGACTAGACCTCAAACGAAACAGGGTTGAAACTACGAATATTCCTAACTTATATCTAAAAATTAATGTTATTTTAGTTCGTTCGAAAGTGTAATTCAATTAACAAAATGTATGCGATATAATACAAATTTTTAAACCAAATTTTGAGTTTATTACAATAAACGTCACTAAATATTTGTTCTTTTGAATTTTAGAAAACTATACTCCTTAAAATATGGGAATTCAAAAGTAATATAGTGTAATATGTTTAAATTCAAAATCCGCGCGCAATTTTTAGAAAAAAGCCCCTTTAATTAACCCCGCAACTACTTTCCCACACGAAGACAAAAATACCAACACAATATACGCTCTTATCAGATTTGGCTTCCCTTTTTTTAGCTAAATAGCGTTTCCTTATAGTATTACTTATTCATTGACACTAAGACACTATTGTTTGGCGTAGAGACGTGGTAAAAGAAATGTTTTGTTTATGTAAGGGACGATTCAAAAAGGAGAAATACATTTTTTGTCAGACGATTTAATACGTTTGGTCAGCATAACAATGTTAGCACCAAATGCTGCACCTGTACTTAATATTGTATGTTTTTTCCATACATTGCACTGTCAATATTTTAGTTAATTAATTCTCATTTATTCACATAAACAATATAGCACTTAACACCAAGCCAACGGCGGAAGTTTTAATAGAAGGAAAGGAAAATGTATCTAATATAAAACATTAAATATATTCGAACATATTAATTTGGTTTATTTTTTCAGGACTGCTAAATGAGTAATACCATTTATAGCATAGCTGATGAAAGTGTAATACAAGGTACCGCAAATGTATGCAACATTAGTATATTATTCACCAAGTGGGAAAAATACAATATTTCGTTTAACATTTCCATTTCCACTTTTCCGAGTTGCCTCGCGAGCCGTAGGCAGGGTTGCCCACCGTACTCTAAAATAGAGTATTGTACTCTATATCATGTAGGCGTATCCAATAATCTATAACACTAATAGAGGACGCTTAAATACTCTTTTTTACAGAATGTTTGCTATACTAGTGCCAGTCACCCATATATGATGCACACCTATTATCGTAACCAAAAAACCGAAAAGCCCAGTGAAGGTCCACACTGTACATTTTCCGTTAAAACTTCGGGATAAAATTACAATAAGTGTTTATTATTAGTATGTGCTTAAATCAATGTCTCTTATAGAATCGTTATATAGAGTGGTACGGTGACAACCTTTTTCATTTCTTCTTTGATGCTTCCGTAGCTCTGACATGTACTCGGCACTGGACATTTTAGTTTTTTTTTAAATTGGTTTTGATGCAAGCTTTCTCTGACTTGCGTTTTATTGAATTCGGCGCATATTTACGACACACATGCGACGATATCGTGAATGTTTTTTTCAATTTAATACCGATTTTTACTTATACTTTGGCGAATATTTTTATTGTTTCACTTTAGGTCCTGATAGTTCTTCTCAAACTCCTTACAATGACACCCGAACGAACGTCCTACATAGTTGCGTTCTCACGCTACACGGATTTATAATTTTACGCAACGATTATTAACAACAATCATGCGTAAGTAAACTAGCCCGGTGACGTCACGCGCAAAGTGAATGCTGCACGATAAATAAGTGCAGGAATTCTCTATCCATTGTGACATGAACAGTTGTTATAGCTGAAATCTGACTGTATATCGCACCGCTAGAAAGTTTGACTGGCTATCAGTGTACTTAACGAGCGAACAGACGTTTTTACGTCAAAAAAATTACTAGATTTTCGTACTAATGTGTACTTTAATTATCAAACTATTAATTACAAGGATTATGGAGAGTAGTACGGTAACAGAATAGATAAATCACAGGTTCATTGTTTTGCGCCATCTTTTTATTTCTTCTTCGATGCCGCTGTATCACTCACACTAACTCGGCACTAGATAGTTGTGGTTTTTAATATTCGTTTTGATGCGACTTTTCTCCGATTTGAGTTTTTTACAATTCGTTGCATATTTACCACTCATATGAGACGATATATTCCATATTTTTCCATTTTCATATTCATACCGATTTTTGTTTATATTTCGGAGAATATTTTTATTGTTTACCTTTAGGTCCCGGTAGCACTTTTCATGCTCATTCAACGTCCTAGCTAAACGCGTTCTCACGCTACACTGATAAACAACTTTACGCTACGCCAAAAACAACACTCATGCGTAGGCGCTTACACTAGCCCGATGACGTTCCTGGCGAAAAAAACGCCGCACAATAAATACGTACAAATATGCTCCATCCGCCTCAACTGTTGATATCACATTATTAGTCTCGTAGTTATTAGCGAGTGAAAAATGACGGTGTTTTGTAACACAAGAATTATTTTATTTATAGAACAATAATAAGCTTATAATATATAATTTTTTATACCAAATTTTGAGTTACATATTTGTAATATATTTTTTCTTTTGAATTTTAGAAAACTACTCACTAGAAAATAAAGGAATTCATAAATAATATAATCAAATATGTATGTTTAATTCAAAATCAAATTTTCAAAATAATGACCCTAGAAGTAACTCCGCAAGTGCTTTCACACACAACCATAAAAATATCAACCCCAATATACGCTCTTATCAGATTTGGCTTCAACTTCGCTCTTTCAGAGCGTTTCCTTTTAGAGTGTCTTAATTATTGAGTACCAAGTAATGTTCCAATAAATTGTTAACATTTATACATATTTGGTTCATTTTATATTCGACTGGTTACCTTCATATGCTACACTTGATTTTATTAACCTTCTTTATGTTAGCTTAAAAGTCAATTATACCTAGTTATATTTCATTCGATAGCTTGAAAATCAAGTAGAGTTTTTTGTTACATATGAACCTGCAAAATGTTTGTACATACGTATTTTAACTACATATGAATGCTTTGGTAAAAATGTGCATACATAAAGAATTATAATATATGAAGAAAAAATAGACTAACTAGCCTTAACTAAAATACTACCGAACAATGATCCTGTTAATTCGGCTTTGACATTTGCCAAAATTCTGATACAAATCATACAATTTTTCCTTTTACAAAAGATACGGGGGCAGTGGGGGGTCAACAAATTTTCCGTATCCTAAAATGCACAGAATAGTCTAACATACGTAAATAAAAGAGAATTTTTGAAAATAAATCACTAATAAGAAATTAGTTAAAGTGTGACGGCTATAGTACACTTAAGGTCACTCCTTGTTTATGGTTTTTGTTTCTGCAAAAAATCACATATTCAGTAAGATATACTTATTATCTCTCAATTAACGGGTGGGCGAATGTATTTCATGGGGTATTTATATCAAAAATCGGTTTTAATTTCGGGAGTTCATACAAAAATTTGACATTTCTCAAAGTTTTAGTACAAATCAAACAATTTTTCAGGGTAGAGTACACTTTAACTAATTTTTTAGGGTAGAGTACACTCTTGCGGATTTTTTATTAGTGATTTTTTTTTAAAAAAAAGCACATATTTAGTTAGCTGTGATTATTATCTTTACTTTTAGGTGAGGAAAACAAGGTTTTTCCACACCAAAACACTAAATTTTCAATTTTATTCCGCGAGACGCTCATACAAAATTTTGACATTTGTCAAAGTTCTAGTACAAAACAAACAAATTTGCCTTTTACAAAAGATGCGGGGGGGTGCGGAGGGTCAAAAAATTTTCCTCACCTTAAAATGCTCAGAATAGTCTAATATATCTAAATAAAAAAGAATTTTTTAAAAAAAGTCACTAATAAAAAATCCGCAAGAGTGTACTCTACCCATTTTTTATTATTGGTTTTTTTTCAAAAATTCTTTTTTATTTACATATATTAGACTATTCTGTGCATTTCTAGGGGCGGAAAATTTTTTGACCCCCCGCACCACCCCGCATCGTTTGTAAAAGGCAGATTTGTATGATTTGTACTAGAACTTTGACAAATGTCAAATTTTTGTATGAAAGTCTCGCGGAATAAAATTGAAATTTTAGTGTTTTGGTGCGGAAAAACCTTGTTTTCCGCCCCTAAACATATAGATAATAATCACATCTACCTAAATATGTGCTTTGTTTTGAAAATAAACCACTAACAAAAAATTAGTTAAAGTGTACTCTACCCCAAATATGCTTTTCTTTGCACTAATTATAGTTAATAACGTGGTGTCACCTGATTTTGAACCAGCTTGGTTTGCAATACGTCAAAATAATTCTATTAACCATCCACAACTTTTCACAAAGCAAATATATAAACGTTACAGAATCCTTATTATCATTGATAATAAATTTTTAAAAATGCAAAAATTATCAATGAGTACAGAAACAAAACAATTGCAATATGAACGCAACTACAAATGTTTAACGCACAAAAAAACACTGATTTCCTAATTTCACTTCAAAACTGAAACTGTATTTATCTGAACAAAAATCTATTTGGCTATTTAATCTAGCCTATTGATACGAACACGCCATGGGACCAAACTATGTTTGAAAGTCAACGTTATTACCTTAGATAAAGGAGAAGTTTAGATCGGATATCAATCGGGAACACGCCTGGAAACATATATGCACAAGGCTTGGCTAGGGTTCACATCTGTGAAATAAATCGAGACAATCTACTAGCCAAAATTTGGTAGCTAGGGTTCGCATCTGTGAATGAAATCTAGAAATCCAGCCAGCCAAAATTCACAAACGCAATCAAAAGATATCATTTTTGTTTGGCTCTCGTGAGGTGAAGTTGTGAATACGTGTCTTAGGATTTTCGTAAATTTGAAAATTTATTGCATTAATATCCAAATTTACGATGTAGTTGCATTCTCTAGCAGATAATTAATGTTCCCTGTTAGGTTGAGACTCATAAAAATAGTTAAAACTCAAAAAACAAGATATGTTACTCGTTCAACATCCATGACCAGAGTGATGACTGTGAAACTCCGAATAATTCGGACACACATACACTAAGAAAACCAAATCTCGGAATCCACATCGGGATAGGGATTTCTGGTCGACTGGCCACTCGTCTCTTCCACTCACCTTACCGACACTTTCCTGGATTTCGCGATACCTTTCACAAATGTGAACCCTCGCTTGTTTTGTTGCGACATCGACGTAAGGATATGACTAGTTAGGATTTGAAAGGCTCTATGTAATCACCGTATAGCATTCAAATAATCAACAGGTGTAAGGTCTGTTCCCGTACGCGAATATCTTACTGATTTTTACTGAACTTTGATAGTTTTGCGTTCCTGTATAAGAGAACATAGCCCCAATATCGAGAAAATTGCCTGCGCAACCACTTTTCCTCCTTACTGATTTTTAATGAATAAATTTGGTTCATTAAAAACTGAAAATTTTCAAATGCATATCTTTGGCATTTGAAAATTGTTAATATGACTTTAAATTTGTTTTTTTGTAGGTATTTTGTTACATTGTTAGTAAAATAATTATTTATTACTAACAAATTATAGGTTTTTGTGTATTTGGGTCAACATTTTGTACATTTGTAATGTTTAGTTCATATTTTAACTCAATAATTAACATTTTTAATGAAAATTACTGCATGTTCGTTCCCGTATTATTTTCAGTTTTTTGCTCACACTGAGTGAACAGAGTTAAGTACTTAGTAGCAAAATATGAGAGTTTGCTGAGTTTCACTTTAAAAGTACGGCAACAGACATAATAAAGGTTGAGAAAATATAAACATATGCCCGAATTAACTTTTAAACGGGCGTTTCTAGCAGCAGAGTACCATAGTGTAGTCAAAGCACACAATTTTCGCGCAGCTCTGGTAAAATAAGTGAATTGTAAAAAAAAATGTATTGAAATCATAATGATATGGAAAACAAAGCAATATCTAGGACATCTCTGGTACGAGTATTATTTCCGTGGGTAAGTGCCCGTATTGCCATTACCGATATATGCGAAATCTACGAATCATTTACGAGAGTTTTAGAATTATTACATTGAGTCATTACTAAATGTGATGATGATGATAATTTAATGATAACGGCACAATAATCCATTTGAGTGCGCTAAATTCTGAGTATGACAAAATAGAGATATGTATTAGTAACCAGTAAATATATAAAAACGAAACCAAGTCCGTGTAGGACACGCATAAGATCAGGGTTCCGTGGAATTCTGGTATGGGATTAAGTTAAAGTTTGTTGGTAACTTAACCGAGTGCTCACATCTGTGAATGGAATCACGATATCCAGGAAAGTGAGGGTAAGGTGAGTGGAAGACGGGAGTGGCCAGTCGACCAGAAATCCCTATCCCGATATGGATTCCGAGATTTCGTTTTCTTAGTGTGTGTCCCCGAATTATTGCGAATGTCACATTCAGCATTCTGGTCGTGGATGTTGAACAAGTAACATCTCTTATTTTTTGAGTTTTAACTATTTTTATGAGTTCAAATCTAGCGAGGAACATTGATTATCTGCTAGAGGATGCAACTACTTCATAAATTTGGATATTAATGCACTAAATTTTCAAATTTACGAAAATCATCAGACACGTATTTACAACTTCATCTCACGAGAGCCAAACAAAAATGATATCATATGATTGTATTTGTGAATTTGTACCGAATTTTGGCTGATTGGATTTCGCGATTTCATTCACAAATGTGAACCCTAGCTAAGACTTCGAATATCTAAATAACGGTAAGATTCTTATTGTTCAAACTAAAAATAGTTTACTAGGTTTATATAGTTCTACTTCCTTAAATTTTTTCAGATTTCTTGGCCTCGTCGTTCGAAAAGTTAGTGGCGGGGGAGGGGGGGGGGCACTTTAGACGAACTGAGAAGCACATATCTCATGAACTATTAGCGTAAACTGATAAAGTTAATAATAACATCTATCCAAAAATATTCCACATGTGTATTTCCACTGAAAAAAAATTTTTTCCCGCAGATACATGTATGGAGTGCCACCTATGGCAAGAGTACAGTTAGTTAGGTCTCGGAAGGTGCGCATTTAATCGACATGAAACGTGTACAAATATAATCTATATTTAAAAATAAAAATTAAATACTTACAGGAAAAATCCTCGATTTTGCCTCGTTTTCGATATTTTTATGATATTACGTGAACGTGTTTTTTCGGGTTTTCATAAAATTCACGCATCCTACTGCAACAAAGTATTGAAATTACAAATCAATACTCAAGAATAAACAATTAATATTATATGCAAAAACGCATAATTCGATCTAATTTTCGATATTTTCATATTTTAAATATAATTCGAATTAACCTCAAAATTTACATAAATGGGGTGGTTGCGTCATGTTGGTGTCACAAACGATGTTGGCCACCTATGTGTGAAAATCTAACCTTGTGTGTTCGAGACGTCATTCACATATGTTCGGCTACGTTCGTTTTCAAATTTTATATATTAATGTTTATAATAAAATAAATGTGTATATTATTAAATGGAAATGTTTCTAAATTTATACATTCAACTGTAAGAAAATAAATAAATATATATTACGAGAACCTTATTCAATTTGTATCATTTTTGGAAATATTTATACGAAGAAAACCCTTCAATTGTTTGGGGTTTCATATGGAGAAGTTATTCTCTCAGCACAACTTAAGGAGCAACTCCTTGGAAGGAATATTCCCGTAAAATATACTTTTACCCTCAGCTAATCTGGAACCAGAAATCAGTCGTTTTCGTTATGTAAAACATCGTCGAAGGTAGTAGCCATATAAGCATATAACTACAACAAAAAAACGGTTTGCTGGGTGGGCACCTCTTCTTTTTATATTTAATATTAGAAGGTTTCGATTCTTCTACTGATGTCTTTTAAACGTACTTTGAGACGAAAATCTTTAAATCAACTACGTTGAAAACTAGATATTATATACACTTTCTGGATCCCAAAAATAGCTTATTCACTTATTTTTAGAGTGGAAACAGGGTATCTACATATGCATGTGGAAATGATGCTGTTTCTATGAAACTTTACAAGGAAAGTCTTCTATTTGTTGGATGTTACGACGGCTTCATTTAGGTTATAAACAAATCAACTGGTGCACAACTAGGAAGATTCCCAGGATCTTTGAAGGTTTTGCCTTCAAAATACATCGTAGCTGACAAAGTGAGTGACAGTAATGTTTTTAATATTAAAACATCATTTTTCTTTGCAGTGAACATCATCTAGAGATTCTCATATGCAAGTCATGGATATACCAAAGTATACTTTAGCTCTTGTACAGTAAATGTGTCCTTTGAATCAACTCCTTTAATAGGAATATTTTGTACTACAGCAGATTATATTAAACAGCATTTGATTTTTAAAGTTATTTCAATCCAAGTCTAGTTTTAGATTGAGAAGATAGTATATATAAGATCATACATATATTTTTAAAAAGATATTATATAGAATATAGAAAAGACGAAAATGATAGGGAAGAAAAAGTTAGTTTGTAGAAAGATTTGTTAAAAGGAGAATGTTATTAGTTTTAATTTTGCATTCGCAAATTTATTTGGCTATACGAAACTATTGTACATAGTCCTCCACACAAAGACTAGCATTGGTACCTCCAAAGCCGAAAGCATTTTTCAGTGCTGTTGGACGCACTCCTGCACTCCATTCTGCCTTACTTGTTACAAATTTCATATTCATTTCCTCGTCGACCTTTACTATATTTATTGATGGAGACAGAGACGTATGATACATGACCTGGTGGTATTCCTGCAGAATTTATAGCACGTTGCAAAGCTAAAAATGCACCTCGACCATCCTCGCTAGGTGCTGTTAAATGAGCAGCATCACCAGAAAGGCCATGACCCAATATTTCTGCTAATATATTTGCTCCACGACGTTTAGCGTATTCCAACTCTTCCAGAACAAGAATAGCCGAACTTTCACCAGTAACAAAACCATCCGTTTTTATACCTTTTGTACGGTCTTAATGATTTTTCTAGACATTCGCAGCCTACAAAATCCAGCAACAGACAATGGATCTATACAACTTTCTCCACTACCACAAGTCATCACATCCGCATCATTGTACTTGATAAATCTGTAAGCACCTCCAATTCCATGGGCTCCTGTAGCACAACCTGTATACTCCTGTATACTAATCTACTACTTGCCATGTTCAGTACCACTTTGGGAACAAAAAATGGACTTAACTTTTTATAACTACTTTTAAAAGCCTGATATAAGGTATATATGTCTACTAAGTCTACCATTCCCATTGCGACACAAACCCCTAATCTTTCTTTAGTTTGTTCCTTCATAGCTAAGAGCTTTCCTGGCAGCCACAAGAGATTACATAATAGCAGCAGACATGCATTTCGTTTCACTTTTTAAACATTTTTCACCTAAATTGAGCACATTTCTATTAACTTGGGCAGCAATCTTTGAGGGAAGGCTCTGGTAGCTTTCTTTAGTAAATTTTTGTATGGCACACTAGCTGTTACCTAACAAGATTTTCCCATGAATCTTGAGCATTGTTTCCTAGTGGGTTAACAGTCCCTAAGCTAGTAACTACTACTCGGCGGTCTGATAAACTGTGTTGACATCCCAAGTGGCTCGATATAGGTATTAAGCTGTGGTCTTAAATGTAAAATGAAGCGTTTAATTTCTAATCCGAATAGCACCTAAAATAGAATAAAGCTGAAATTAAAATTATATTAAACATGATGTCTGGACTCGGACTGTAAATAGTTTCTATTACCTTACTCATGACAGCTGATTTTGGAGTTGAGCACTGAACTGTACATCTGAGAACATTCCTGACCCAATTATTTTTGAAACTTAAACGTATGGATTCCAATTGCTTCCGTCTTCAGGTATCAAATTAATAGTCTTTTGCCGGACAGATCAAAATACCACCGACCAATTGCTTGTATTTGCACAATGACATTAAGTTCCGACCAGCATTTGAAGCTCATATAATCACTCACTTTGAAAAATTAACACCAGCTGCTAAGAATGATGTACAACACACAATCACACATAACGTTCCCAGCCTGTAAGCTATTTCGTAGGCTATTTCCAAAAGTTTTCGTTCATCTGTCATCTGAGTGATGATCCGCCATGCCACGAGGAATGATTTTTTCCAAAACTGGACTCAAACTCCCACACACATCTTCGAGAGCTTTCACGAATGTATTATTATACTTTCTCTTATGCTCGGTGCACAAATTTGGCAGACACGAGTCATTAGAAATAACTTCCGACACAAGTCCAGCTAGATGATCTGGATCTGCCCTGGTCATTTCCGTACTGTACTAAAATTATAAAAAGAATAAAACAAACACATGACACACATAATATGTGTAGAAAAACTACATATATATATCCAGCCCATTTGAATTGATTTCTAAAATGACTTTTCCACACTTTAGATACTGTCACGGTCGCGAAGGACGCGGAAATCGAGCGCAGTAGTTTTACTCGGGAGACCCCATCGCCAAGAGGTAGGCAACTGTCCGATACGAAACGTTTACGAGAAATTACGTAAGAGCGGGACGATTGCCTACCTCAAAGCGTTCGTGAAACTGAAGAATAGCATCCACCCTCGTTCGGAACGCACAAGCGACTGATCGGCTCGCTGACCATCAGTCAAGGATGACCATGATCGATCGATGGTGAGGCGACCCCGCCCACTTTGAGTGCCGCAGAGAGTCGGACGACAGAATCGGCACGCGTTCAGGGTCAACGACTGATTTGGGAAATCGTGCATTGACCTCGTCCAATTTGGCTATTTACCGGAGGGGAGTGACCGGGAAACACGGCTGGGAGTCATGGACAAATGGAGTACGTGACTCAAGGCACGCGAGACCGATGACACGCGCGTTTCGAAAATATTGGGGCCGTGCGCATCTGGGACACCGTTAATGATTAGGGATAAAAGGGGTCGACATCGAAATATGGGGTCTTTTTCTTTGGTCTGAGTTGGTAGAATCGGGGGTTGTTTGGAGAGGACACGTTTTGGTTACGACGCGAAAAAGTTTTAACGGAAAGAAACGCGGTGTGTGAATCAATGAAGGAAATTATTATTAATTATTGAAAGTTATCAATCAAGAAAGTTGTTAATCTAAGGTTAAGAATCGATGATGCCGGGGAAGTGTAAGGAATAGAAGAATGTAAAGTGAACTAGAAATATAAAACCGAAATCTTATGAATCTTAAAGAACTTATGAACAGTGTGTAGAAGAGTGCTAGAAATGTGATGTGGACACATTGCGAAATTATGTTGAAGATAAAGGAATAGAAGAGTGTAAAATGAACTGGAAACATAAAACCGAGATCTTATGAATTTTAAGGAACTTATGAACAATGTGTGGAAGGGTGTTAGGAGTGTATAGTGGACACAATATGAAGTTATGTTAAAGATAAAGGAACAGAGGAATGTGAAATGAACTAGAAATATAAAACCGAAATCTTGTGAATCTTAGTGAACTTATGAACAGTGTGTAGAAGAGTGCTAGAAATGTAAAGTGGACCGTATATAAAATTGTGCTAAAGATTGGATAGGTTACCAATTCTAAATTAATGATCCTTACCTAATGCAAAGAATAAGAAAGAAACGCGTCGAATACGAGTGCGAAGACATTTGGACAAGGCGCAGGAGAGACAGCAAGAGTAGCGGAGGCAGCAAGGGCAACGGGAGCGGCATTAGGAGACACAATAGAGATAAGTAATAGGTTGAAGGAATACATATGTAAACGGATAGGATTGGTATGAAACATCACATTTAGTAGGTCAAGAGTAGGGTAATTTAGGTTAAGCAACAATATTGTAAATTTATTGTAAATTGGCACCATCGAGTTGAATAGTAGATAGTAGTCGGAGAAAAATTTAAATGTGTTAGTTGAAATTTCCTTCCTTCCCCTGTTTTTTTGTTCCCTTTTTGACGCGACCGCGGGATTTCTCGCTTTGACCGCGAATCGCCAGGTGACTCGTCCAAAACGAGTGGCGCCCACCCACGACCTAACTTCGCGGGCAATAGGCCGGGTGAGTCACCAACCTCCGATGGAAGCGGAGGCTCGTCGCGAGTAGTAGCAAGAATTTTGAACGTGACAATACTCTCTCAGCTCTACCAAACGGAAGCCACTAGAAAATATTTCTGGTAAGTTTCCATGGTTGCACTCATCCTGACTAATTGAATTCCAGCTAGTGTCAGAAAAATGTTTAATATAATATATTTTAACTGCTAATAAGAAATACCTTTGATATGCATGACATTAGTCAAAAAAGTTGTCAATGTAGCGCCACGACCCATATCGCCTAAAGAGTGCACTTCTTTTCAGAGCTCTTTTTGCCTCTATTACGCTACCACATACTATTATTGAAGCTTTCTTAATAGCAGCTATATATTAAGATTTGTTTGTTCTTCTACTTGTTGGTGGATACTGTCTTTTCCCTGCTGTGCACTCTTCAACAAGGAAATTACAATTCAAAGAAAAAAGCGCCATTGCACTGACCTGAAACAAAGATACTCAAACTATATGTAAATTACTATACTGACTGGTGCTCTTGTTACCTTTTCCTGGACAAGTGAAACAAAACGACATATTAGTTCACATAGCATTAGTATTTCCGCCACTAGCGTTTTACCACCACTTGTTATTAGTGAATAAACTAAGTTTTCTCTTTTTTCAATAGTTGGTAGCAGCTAACACCATTTTGTTGACAATCTAAAATGAACAATTTATTGACATAAGTTTTTCACCTGATCAAACTTCATCTTACCGTACAAACTTTTAATGACCTTAAGATCTTCAATCAGTTTTTCTTAACTTTCTGACAAGCCGTAAAAACGTCCCTTCCTTTCAGTTCATTCCATCAAAGGGATTAAGGTACATACAGACGATCATATTTTTCGTCATCTTATTTTTCGTCCTGTTTCAAAAACGTGTGTGTACAGTTTTTCAATATGTGATAGATATCATGTATTTTTCTATGATCGTCTGTAGGCCCCTCTATACGACTCTCTTATAATTTGGAAAATAGCAATGAATGCAAAAATTTCTACTAAAATGTATTAACAGAAAAATTCGGGGCAATTCTGTGCACACTTAACAGATTCTGTTAATTTGACAACCCATGTAATTTGTTGTTGGATTTCGAAAAGTTTAGTTACGGTCGAAATTTGTATTCTGGGTGCCAAAAGTTAACAGATTTTTGTTAAAAATCCTTTAACGTAACAGGCCCGAAATTCTTCAACTTAAACGTAAAAGGTTTTTTGTTAAGAAAGTTGCGAGATTCGGAACAAAACCGGTTTCGTAACAGATTTGAGAGTAAATTTTGGCCAGAATACCAACTTAAAGAATTCTGTTAGAAACCAAATCTTTTAACTTTCTTAACAGAAATCTGTTAACTTAACGAAAGTGGCCAGAATCGCCCCGATTATCAATTCAAAACTCATAAAACGCAAACAATTGAAGGGTTTTCTTCGTATAAATATTTCCCAAAATCATACAAATTGAATAATGTTCTCATAATATATTTTTATTTATTTTCTTACAGTTGAAAGTATAAATTTAGAAACATTTCCATTTGATAATATACACCTTTATTTTATTATAAACATTAATATATAAAATTTCAAAACGAACGTAGCCGAACATATGTGAATGACGTCTCGAACTCACAAGGTTAGATTTTCACACATAGGTGGCCAACATCGTTTGTGACACCAACATGACGCAACCACCCCATTTGTGTCAATTTTGAGGTTAATTCGAATTATATTTAAAATACGAAAATATCGGAAATTAGATCGAATTGTGCGTTTTTGCATATAATATTAATTGTTTATTCTTGAGTATTGATTTGTCATTTCAATACTTTGTTGCAGTAGGATGCGTGAATTTTACGAAAAACCGAAAAAACACATTCACATAAAATCATAAAAATATCGAAAACGAGGCAAAATCGAGGATTTTTCCTTTAAGTATTTAATTTTTATTTTTAAATATAGATTATATTTGTACAGGTTTCATGTCGATTAAATGCGCGCCTTCCGAGACCTAACTAACTGTACTCTTGCCCCACCTATAATAAAACTTTTTTCGATACTTTTACTACTTCATTGTCTAGCGGTTCACAGGAGACACCCTTCTTCTGAATTTCATCCATATAGCCGCAATATTCTCTGAATAAAATGACTGTGGCACACGGACAGACAGACGGACATGACGAAACTATAAGGGTTCCGTTTTTTGCCGTTCGGCTATGGAACCATAAAGGTGCGTTTCCAATGCCAGCTTGGAGTGGAGTGTGTTGACGCTGACTCTGGCACTTGTTTCCAATGCCAGAGTGGATTGGTTTCACATCACAAATTGAAATATTTTTCCACGTAAAATAATCATATTTGAATTATCATACCTTTAATACATTAAAATGTATTAGGACTGAATACTTTTTCCCATTTTTAACTAATTTTAAAACAAAACATATGGAAATTTGTCGCATATTTGGAACGATCTCGTCGCAGCCATCTGTTGGAATCGTTCCGAAAAACATCGTATTGCTACTCCAGCGTGAAAATAGAAATAGATTCTATTTTCAATCCACGCTGGGCCCAGATTGCACGAAAGGCACATATAGCGGAGTGCGTGTGTGCGACACGAGCGAAACATGTCAGCCACTCCACTCCAAGCTGGCATTGGAAACGCGCCTTAAAACTATCTATTTCTTCACTCATAATAGGTACGTTTTATCTCAAAAGACGTTTGGGAAAGGAACAAGGATTGCTTTCCTGATGGGCGAAGTTCACCTGCAACCCGGGTAAAGATACGAGGAATAGTAGGAAAATTTATTAAACCTCTTTTTTCCAAACTTCAACTTGATGAAAATTAATAATAAATATTTACTTGATTTTTATTTTCTCGGTTTTTATTGCACATTGTTCTATTTTTTGGCTTTCCTCAAATCCTTAAATTTTTAATAGACTTTTGTATATCCTTTGAATTTTCATTTCCAGTTCTGCTTCACAATTTACTTTTGAAACGTCTACACTTTTACTTAAAATTATATACTGGATTTGTATTTACTTAGTCTATCTTTACAATTTTGCGCTTTAAAGTTTTTAAATTTTAAACATTTCATGAGCCGTTATTTTTCCGTCGATTTTTACTTATCCAGTTTTTGGCATTTTTAAATCTCTAAATTTTTAATTTCCTTTGAATTTATATATCCAAGTTGCCTCACAATTTCATTTTAATATTTCTTAACTTTAACGTTAAAATTGCTATACTTGGTGGTTATTTACTTATGCCTGGTTTCACAAAGGATGGATAGATAAATTTAACCCAAAATCTGTTGATAAACTCTGGATAACTCATTTTTGCGTTTCACGAAAGTCAAGATAGATAAACTGTGGGATAAACTAAGGAATAATCAATCCACGCGATGTTCTTGAGATAAATATTTATCCATTGGATAAAGTGACAGTGCAAAATAATTTGGAATTATGTCTTTGAAATGGTGTTTATTTTTGTAAAGTAGTATTCATTTATATAAAACAATTAATTTTATTTTTAAAAATGAGTAAGAAACCCTATAATTAGATAATATGCCAACTGTCAATCGTTAACTCGTGGATAACTCGGAGAGCTTCGTGAAACGCTCGAAAAATTTATCCGCTGGATAAATGTTATCCATGGATAGATATCTATTGGATAACTTATTCTTCGTGAAACCGGGCATTAGTCTGTTTTCTCAATTTTGCATTTTAATGTATTTTCAATTTTACTAGTAAGTTAGTAGTTAGTTAGTTTATTTTTACGATTTTTATTTACCCAGTTTTATTTCACTGTGTTGCGAATGATGTCAAGCTTAAAATAAACATAATTAGAAATAACTAATTCACATTACTCACGATACCCATAACAACATCAAAAGACATAAGCAATCGAAAGAAGATCACTATCCTCGTCAACAAGCATAACCATAACACTGAAAACTTATGATATTCCGTAGAAACATAGAATACACAACATCTCCATGTCATAACCTACTCTGAAATTTCAAAACGAAAATGTAAACAACTCACGCGATCAGTTCTAAGAAACTAGGCTGGTCGCTGAGAGATGGCGCCACGGCACACAAGGTGGATTTCGTGAAATATGGCAACCACGCAAAATGAAGCAAAGTCCCGGTTTCAGGAAATATAATGCGAGGAAAATTTCAGGAAATTATCAGTCGCTGATTGGATCTCTCCTTGGAGCTAGCTTGGAAAAGTGGGCACTTAAAAGGAAGTAGTAAGTAGATCCCTACCGAAAACGGTTCTAGCAACCTATCGGTCTTTAGGAAACCCAAAGGGTTGAAAGTGGTTCTTGTAACCCACCAACTCGGGCTCCAGCCACACTACCGAACACGGTTCTCGTAACCTATCGGTATGGGAATTCCCAGTTGAAAGCGGCTATCAGAGCCCTACAACTGAGTTCCTAACCAGGCATTAATCATGGCTATTTCGTAGTGTCGGGGACAGCACGAGCTACGCTAGCGGAGGCACTACGGGATTCAGCGGCCAGCCCAAGACCAATCTCCTTGGAAGAGTACCGGGCCAGGAGACGAGGTAGGAAGGAAGACAACACAACAGCGCCGAAGCCCCCTCGAAGTATCGCACTGGCGCGGAAGCTAAGTTCCGGCTGTTTTAACTCTCTGTTTGTGTTAGGAACGGGGAGTGCTTTCAAAAGAGAAGTTCACCCGTCCCCTTTTTGCTTCTTCCCTATTTCTTCTCGACTCCTAAATTCTCTTATTTTGTGTTTTTTTTTTTGTTTTTTTTTTTACACTTGGAATTTCATAAACAAAGAAAATAAATCTGCCCTTTTCGAGTCCTTAATACATTTATTGTCCTTAAAATTTTCGCTTAGAGTTTTTTCACAAAATCATTTAAACCAAATTTTCATTTCTGGGTTTATATAACATTTTTACATTTTAACTGGGGTGTGTATATTAAGTCTACATTAATAACAAATTCTAATTATCTCCGTATTCGAATGTTTAGAACTAGCCTTTTTTCTTTCAGGAATGTCTATGTTAATTATCTCCGAATTTCACTTGTTTCGTATTCAAATGTTTAGATTTAACTCTTTATTTTAACTAACATTTTACTTCTGGGAATGTCTAAATCAACTATCCCCGAATTTCGCTTGTTTCGTATTCAAATTTTTAGAACTAACTCTTTATTTTAACAGGAAATTCTACGTTACTTGTCTCCGAATTTCACTTGTTTCGTATTCAAATGATTAGAACTGACTCTTTAAATCAACTAACTTTATACTTTGAAGAATGTCTGCATCAATTATCTTCGAATTTCACTTGCTTTGTATTCAAATGTTTAGAGCTAGTTTTTTTTCTTTCAGGAATGTCTACGTTAATCATCTCCGAATTTCACTTGTTTCGTATTCAAATGTTTAGAACTCACTCTTTAAATTAACTAATTTTTACTTTACGGAATGTCTACGTTAATTATCTCCGAATTTCACTTGTTTCGTATTCAAATGTTTAGATTTAACTCTTTATTTTAACTAACATTTTACTTCTGGGAATGTCTAAATCAACTATCCCCGAATTTCGCTTGTTTCGTATTCAAATTTTGAGAACTAACTCTTTATTTTAACAGGAAATTCTACGTTACTTGTCTCCGAATTTCACTTGTTTCGTATTCAAATGATTAGAACTGACTCTTTAAATCAACTAACTTTATACTTTGAAGAATGTCTGCATTAATTATCTTCGAATTTCTCTTGCTTTGTATTCAAATGTTTAGAGCTAGTTTTTTTTCTTTCAGGAATGTCTACGTTAATCATCTCCGAATTTCACTTGTTTCGTATTCAAATGTTTAGAACTCACTCTTTAAATTAACTAATTTTTACTTTACGGAATGTCTACGTTAATTATCTCCGAATTTCACTTGTTTCGTATTCAAATGTTTAGATTTAACTCTTTATTTTAACTAACATTTTACTTCTGGGAATGTCTAAATCAACTATCCCCGAATTTCGCTTGTTTCGTATTTGAATTTTTAGAACTAACTCTTTATTTTAACAGGAAATTCTACGTTACTTGTCTCCGAATTTCACTTGTTTCGTATTCAAATGATTAGAACTGACTCTTTAAATCAACTAACTTTATACTTTGAAGAATGTCTGCATTAATTATCTTCGAATTTCACTTGCTTTGTATTCAAATGTTTAGAGCTAGTTTTTTTTCTTTCAGGAATGTCTACGTTAATCATCTCCGAATTTCACTTGTTTCGTATTCAAATGTTTAGAACTCACTCTTTAAATTAACTAATTTTTACTTTACGGAATGTCTACGTTAATTATCTCCGAATTTCACTTGTTTCGTATTCAAATGTTTAGATTTAACTCTTTATTTTAACTAACATTTCACTTCTGGGAATGTCTAAATCAACTATCCCCGAATTTCGCTTGTTTCGTATTCAAATTTTTAGAACTAACTCTTTATTTTAACAGGAAATTCTACGCTACTTGTCTCCAAATTTCACTTGTTTCGTATTCAAATGATTAGAACTGACTCTTTAAATCAACTAACTTTATACTTTGAAGAATGTCTGCATTAATTATCTTCGAATTTCACTTGCTTTGTATTCAAATGTTTAGAGCTAGTTTTTTTCTTTCAGGAATGTCTACGTTAATCATCTCCGAATTTCACTTGTTTCGTATTCAAATGTTTAGAACTCACTCTTTAAATTAACTAATTTTTACTTTACGGAATGTCTACGTTAATTATCTCCGAATTTCACTTGTCTCGTATGCAAATGTTTAGATCTAACTCTTTATTTTAACAGGAATGTCTACGTTAATTACAAATTCAAGCTACATCTTTCTGCAGTTCTTATTTTGGGACCCTCCCGTCAAGCCACGCCAACTGCTCAAGAGCGACTCTTCAGTCACCGGCCAAAACGCGACTGAGAATGTGCGTCAGTTTGGGGCCCTTAAATCTAGCACAGCACTTCATTTAGATTTTAAGAACTTACGCGATCGGATTTCATCACGAAGGTGATGAAATCCGATCGCGACAGTTCGTCGCGATCCTATGATTGGGTTGCGATCAAGTTTTATCAGAGTGATAAAACTTGACCGCAACGGAAAATTTGTCGCGCATGGGTTTTATTCTGTCGCGATCAGGTTACACTTTGGTGATAAGACCTGATCGCGACAGAATTTCGCGCATGGGAACCCAAAATGCAAGGTCAGCATTCAGCAGCATAATAGAAGTAGGTCAGCATAATAGAAGTGAGTTGGAGATTGATGGTACTGTGGTGCCAAGGTTGGAGCGGTAAATTAAACTATGTGCAGTTTGATCGAAAGCAAAAAGAGTAAAATATTAAAAGGGGGAGAGAAAGACAAAAGGGGTTTTGGTTGTCGAGCGAGCAGTTTGGCGGCATGCCTGGGACGAATGAATGGGGCGAGAGATTTCAAAGAATAAAGAGAGAAAAGAAGAAGAAGGGGAGGAGAGAAAAAAGGGAAAGAAAAAAAAGGAGACAAAAGGGGATTTCGATAATGCAGTTTAATGTCATGCTTAGGACGATGGGGTGTGTTGAACTACGTTCAGTTCGATCGGAAACAAAAAACGCAAAGCCACAAAGGGGAAGGAAAAACAAGAGATGTTAGGAGAGCAGTTTAACGTCATGCTTGGGACGAATGGGGTGTGTTGAACTATGTTCAGTTCGATCGAAAACAAAAACGCAAAGTCACAAAGGGGAAGGAAAAACAAGAGATGTTAGGAGATGTTGGCAGTTTAACGTCATGTTTGGGACTAGTAAATGGGGCGAAAGTTCAAAGAGGGGAAAGAAATAATAAAAAAAAAAAATAAAAAGGATAAAAAAGGGTTTTGATGATGCGGCCTAGGACATGAACGTTATTAGGCTGCGCAAGGGTTGACGGAAAACAAGGAGGGTTATAGAGGTTCATGTCGCACTAAGGGAACGAAGCGACTTACTTGACTTCAAACAATAACGACGGTTAGAATATATTTAGTATGCCGACTGTGCAGTTCTTATAAAGAAAAAAAAAGGAGAGAGATAAAACAATTAAATTAGACTTCTAGCTCACAGGGGGAACACAGTACAACGATTTGGGGAGAGCAGTTTATCGTCGTGCCTGTGACGATTGAAACGTGGATTTGAAACAAAGTATCTTATTAGCAGACAGCCAAGTACAATCAAGTGATTCCTCATCTAAACGCGATTTCTGCGGTTCCGCCATGCGTTATGGAAGGGCCTAAGCGACAGGGCAGGCATGTACGCAAGGTATTAAGAAGATTGCTCTCGATGATTTCAAAGTACAAAGTACCATAACATTCGAAACCAGGGAGCTCAAATTCTAAAATTTTATCCAAGGTAAAAATGTTCAACAGGGCAAGAATGGATCTAGGTTGAAACGAAAATATTCTAAATCCAGACATAAACACCACAAAAAAAATTATGAAGGAAAAGGAGAGGGCTTTCAAAAAAAATATATATATTGAGTTGAAATCCATAGTGTATTCCAAGTAACAAAGAGTAAAGGGAGAGAGAAGAGAAAAAGAAAGAGAGAGCAGTTTAACGTCATGCTTGTGACGAGCAAATGGGGCTGGAGAACAGAGTTCGAAAAAGAGGGTTAAGGAAAGGGGATGCAGTTTAATGTCATGCTTAGGACGATGGAGATCGTTACACTATGTTAATTTTGGATGAGATGTTAATTTGGGATGTACAGAGAAAACCAACGGTGAAGGATGAGAAGGGAACAAAAGAAAGGGTGTGTTGAGAGAGACAAAAACGTATTTAACGTATTCGAAAATAAACCGGAGAGAAAGGGAGAGAGAACAAAAGGTAATTATACGGAGAGAAAAGGGCTTTTATTTTGTGAGAGAGAGAATATTTCAACATCACGGCTGGGATGAACGAAAAGGGTCCTTACTGAGAGGTGAAAGGGACTTGAAGGGGCAGTTTAACGTCGTGCTTAGGACGTTAAACCGTTTGGTGAATCCTCATCTTGGAGATGGTATGTGAAACAACGAGAGTCTTGGGTTTGGGGTGGGAGGAATGTGGCTTCTATGTTCTGCCACGACTTGAAGGGGTAGGGTTCGCTGGCGTCCTCTTTTACATAATTGCATAATTCCAATTACGAGAATAAGGGAGAGGACTACGTATAACATAGTGTAGTGGTGAATGTGATGGTTGTTCAGGTTCAGGAGGGGTACCTGTTCGTCTTTCTTCTGCTGTGAAATTTTTGCTGCCAATTCGTCCAAGTCGTCCTCTGGTTTTCTTGGGGATTCTTTGATATCCTCTGGTGAGGAGAGTCGTGTATTTAGAATAAGGCTCGGTTCCCAGGAGAGCTGTGACATTTATGTGGCGTATAGTATGGGGGAAACTAGAGCTTTGCCTCTCGTTTTGGCCATGTATGATGAAGTTACTGGTTCTGAGGTAGCAAGTGGGTTGGAGTAACGCTGTCTGATTTAGTTCGAAGGACTGAACAGTGTTGTTACACACGACGTCGGCATTGCGGAGTGCCTTGGTGGCGTAGATCCAAGTGTTAGGGCGAGAAAGGGAAATCCAGTAAGAAGTACGCTCGGTACAAGTAAGTTGGCACTGGGATGTATCTACGCCACTCCTTATGAGGGCAATTTCACATTTGAAGGGGCTTGACTGAGCATTCAAAATAGGGAATTTCGCTCGACAGAAGAATTTAGAGGCGTCTGAGGATAGACAGTCGTGAAAATCGCTAATGCTCATTTCATAAAAATGCTCTCGGTTAAGATCGATCAAGAGGATTTCAGAAGAGGGTTGAATATAACATAGGGAGTTGTTGTAGACTGTAGGTAGTGGAAGAATCCTGAAGGTTTGATATACATCTCTGAAAGGTAGGGGTAATTTTAATTCGATGATTAATTTAGAATTAATTATTGTGGCGGACATAGTGGAGAGCTTGTAAATTTGCCAAATCATATTGGGAAGAGGGTCGAATGGAAGAATTTTTTGAGGGTCCATTTCCTGCCGAATGGTGGAGAGAAGGTTTTCTATCTGAGAAGGAGTTATGAGCGTAGGGTGAAATTGGCCGTGTTTTACATCTGCTAGGGGATCTATCAGGTCGGATTGAGTAGATTGGTATTTATTTATAATAATAAGGACTAACGAGAAAAGAGAGTTTATTTCGGTTGCCCATTCATTTACATGTACTTGATTTTCAACTTTGGAGACCTTGGATTCGAGGGTGGTTATTTTGGTGAAAATTACGGCACGATCTTTCCTAATGCTTTCCCGGGTTTTATTGGTTCGATTAATGGTCGCGTCCAAGATAGAGGTCTGATTTTTCAATAGGGAATGTAAGTGGTGATTATTTCGTTGAAGGGTTCCTATTTGCTTGTCGTATCTTTGAGCATCGTCCTCATTCAGGATTCCAAAAAGGGGTTTGGTAATCTTCCCGACAAAATTAAAAAGGGACCTAGTTTTTCTAAGCGGGGGAAATATAATCCTATTTTTGTTTTCTATCGCTTCCTCCAAGTTATCTAATTGCGTGATAGAAGAGAGACAGATCGTTTTTAAAGGCGTCTCAGAGGCCAACTGGCTACACATTTGCTGATGCTTACCCGTGATTCTTAATATTGAGAGGTATTCTTCCTGGAGGGCCGCTAGGTCGTAGTAAGTTATTATCTTCCATTCGCTTGTGAACAGCCTCGTCCTTCCTATTTCTTCGAAGTATAAGCCGACCGTGGAAGTGAGAGGAGTAATTTGGATTCCCAGCTCCTCGCGAGAGAAAGCTGAGACGGTAAGGTACAAGACCGCGAACAGATAAACCCTTGCCCTGGGAACGAAAGGAAGAGGTTTTAGTTTGAGAGAGAACTTAGTTAAGAAATTATGGATGTATGAATTTTTTTAAGTCGTTATTATGTACGCGTTTTTCCTTGTTTTTTATTTTTATTGTTGAATTTTCAGGGGTATTCACCTAAGTTAAAACGTAAGGGCCTTGCCATAAGGGTGAGAATTTGTTGTCCCTTGTTCTCGCTCTTAGAAGGACCAGATCTCCGATTTCATAGGATTTTTGTTGTGTTCCCCTGTCGTAGTATTGTTTGGATCGCTCTTTATTTTCTAACGCGATCTGTCTAGCGATTTGATGACAGTGCCGGGGTCGTGCCTTGAGTTCGTGAGCATAAATATCGTAATTGTACCCAATTTCGGGGGAGGACTTCAGATGGTTCGGTACTTCGGCGGGAAAGCCATAAAGGAGTTCGTGCGGAGAATAATTGGTACTTGAGTGGGGAGTAGTGTTGTACACGAACATGGCGTAAGGAACCCAGGTGTCCCATGACAGTGGATCCTTTTCTATGTAAGAACGGAGGTATTCCGCTAGAGTTCGATGACTTCTCTCTAGGGCTCCGTTAGACTGAGGGTGGTAGGGAGTTGTTTTCAACCTCTTGATTCTAAGGAGTTTTGAAACTTCTTGAAACATTCCCGCGATTAAGTTAGCACCTTGATCAGTCAAGATGCTTTCAGGTATCCCGTGTCTACATATGATTGTAGCAGTAAACGCTTCCGCGAGGGTGGTTGATTCGGCGTTGGGAACAGGGATTGCTTCCGAAAATTTTGTTAAATCATCCTGGAAAGTGAGGAGGTATATATCTCCTAGGTACGAAACGGGTAGTGGCCCCACAACATCTAAATAAATTCTTTCGAAAGGCTTAGAACTCACTGAGGTTATTTTCATAGGGATTTTAGGATTTCGCGATACTTTGTTTATTTGGCACTGTGTACAGTTTCTAATAAATGTTACAACAGCTTGGGTCATTGCTTCCCAATAAAACTGTTTCTTGATCCTCTTCAAGGTCCGAGATACACCTCGGTGACCTCCCGTGGGTAGCAAATGGAAATCTTTTATTATTTGCTCCCTTTCTTTGGGGTCATCTAAGTACCTAATTGTTTCGACATGGAGTATTGCGTCGATTTTAAACGCCTTACGGATTTTGTCCTTAAGTGTCATTAGGGTCTGTAGTTCCAGTTTCGGAATACTTATGTGTATGGTCTTCAGGTTTCTTTCTACGGCCAGGGATACGAAGTTGGAGAGGGTAGTGTTGAGGTTGTCCTCATCCTGAGGGGTACGAAGGGGAAGTATTAATCTTTTGACAATGAAATCGGATTCTTTGAAAGAGAGTATTTGAGGTTCGAAGGAGAAATCGATTTCGCTCAAATCGACACTTAGCATGGCGGCTAGACGCCGTTCAAGATTAGTGTCCCTTGTGGGCAAAATAAAGAATTTGGCACGGGCAGATTTAGACAGTAATAAAGAGTCGTCAGTTTCAATGAGGGATGATGATAAGTAGTTGTCATTATTGGTTCTGGCCTTCTTTTGTGCATCCTGGTCCAGGTTATCAGTGACCTTGGCTTGGCTTCTTGTTATCGCGTATACAGAGGTGGTGTTTTTAGGGTCGTTTCGTTTTTCCGATTTATCAGTCTCAGGAAAGTTCTCTTGTGCTTCCGCGGTTACTCTACTTAAGGCATCGGCGTTTGTATTAAGTTTCCCGGCCTTGTGGGTTATCGTGTAGTCGTACTCTTCTAAACGGATTCTCCATCTCATCAATCTTGACGAGTGGTCCTTTAGATTCATGAGCCAAACTAGAGGCTTGTGGTCAGTGATAATGGAGAACTTCCTTCCATATACATATGGACGAAATTGTTCCACGGTGTACACGATAGCAAGTAATTCTTTCTCTATTGTCGAGTATCTTGTTTCGGCACCGTTTAGAGCACGGCTCGCGTATGCAATGGGGTGGTCTCCATCTTCGTCCTGCTGCGAGAGAACAGCTCCTAGAGCTATGTCACTGGCATCGGCCGTGACGTAGAATTGCCGCGAAAAATCGGGATATGGCAAGATGGGAGAGGTTATTAACCGTTGCTTTAAGTTCGTAAAAGCTTCGTCACAAAGGGCATCAAATTTAAAGGGTACGTCTTTTTTTAAAAGGTTGGTCAAGGGTTTGGCGACCTTAGAGAAATTTGGGATAAATCGGCGGTAATACCCGATAAATCCGAGAAAAGCTCTGATATCTTTTACCTTTTTAGGTCTTGGATATGTTTTGACTGCTGTTATCTTCCCTGGATCTGGTTTGACACCGTTTTCCGTAATTAAGTGTCCCAGATACATGATTTCTTTCCGAAGAAAATGGCATTTTTCTGCCTGCAACTTTAGTTTGAAGTCACGTAAACGTTGGAATACAGCAATGAGCCTATTGTTGTGTTGAGATAGATTGTAGCCATGGATGACTATGTCGTCCATATAAATGAAGCAGTGAATTCCTTGTAATCCAGACAAGATATTGTTCATAGTTCTTTGGAATGTAGCGGGAGCTCCTTTCAGACCGAATGGCATTCGATTGTACTCGTAATGGCCATAAGGCGTACTGAAGGCTGTTTTTTCCCGATCCCTGTCATCCATTCTTATCTGGTGGAATCCACTGGCCAAGTCGAGCGTCGTAAAATACTTAGATTTCCCAAGTTGGTCCAATATGTCTGTTATATTTGGTAGAGGGAACGCGTCTCCTACCGTAATCTCATTAAGACGCCGGAAATCTACCACTACTCGCCATCTCTTATTCCCTTGTTCATCGGGTTTCTTCGGAACGAGGAGTAGGGGAGAGTTCCAGGGACTATAGGATGGTCTGACAATGCCTGATTTTAGCATCTCTTGGACTTGGTTATCCACTTCCTTACGATTTGCCTCCGGTAATCTGTACGGTTTTGTGTATATAGGGGGATGATTGGCTTCTACCTCAATTTTATGGGTAGTCGCGTCCGTGTAGGACAATATATCTCCTTCTAGATAAAATATATCATTGAAGGTTCTACAGATATCTCGAATTGATGTCTCTTCTTCTTCATTACAATGATCCAATTTTACAAGGTTCTGCAGTTTTTTTATTCTGCCCTCAATCGGATCTTGGTCGAAGTTTGGAGTTATCATGTCGAAATTCTTCGCATCTAGATACTCTAGGTCCAGATCATGGAGGGGTAAACTAACGTCTTCCTCTGTAGTATTGAGGATTAAGACTTTTACCATTCCATTTCCAGGAGTACCAATAGAATTGCCTATATACACTCCGGGAATTATTTCTTTATTCGATATTACCGTTTCTGTGGAAGCCGTAGTGGATATTAAGTGGATTGTTTCTGCTCGAGCTGGAATGATCGCACGGCTTAAGGTACTTGGGTTGAAATGTGTTTGCAGTTTACCGTCGTGCCCAGGACGAATGCCCTTTTGAGAAGATTTTGCTGGTTGCAGTTTGATGTCTTGCCCAGGACGGTTAATTAACAAGGAAGGAGATATATACTCAGCTAGCGAGGAAGGAGATGCTTCTGACTTAACTAACGAGGAAGGAGATACTATTGTTGACTTTATTAACGAGGAAGGAGATATTTCTGACTTAACTATCGAGGAAAGAGATACTTCTGACTTAACTAACGAGGAAGGAGATACTTCCGCCTTTATTAACGAGGAAGAAGATACTACTGTTGCCTTTATTAACGAGGAAGGAGATACTACTGTTGTCTTTATTAACGAGGAAGGAGATATTTCTGACTTAACTAACGAGGAAGGAGATACTATTGTTGACTTTATTAACGAGGAAGGAGATATTTCTGACTCAGCTAGCGAGGAAGGAGATGCTTCTGACTTAACTAACGAGGAAGGAGATACTATTGTTGACTTTATTAACGAGGAAGGAGATACTTCTGACTTAACTAACGAGGAAGGAGATACTTCCGCCTTTATTAACGAGGAAGGAGATACTACTGTTGTCTTTATTAACGAGGAAGGAGATATTTCTGACTTAACTAACGAGGAAGGAGATACTACTGTTGACTTTATTAACGAGGAGGGAGATATAATCGAAGGCGACGAAGAAGATATTATTGGATGCAGTTTAACGTCGTGCCCAGGACGCGTATTAGACGAGAATACTGAAGAAGGATTGGACGTTGGGTGCAGTTTAACGTCTTGCCCAGGACGGGTATTCGAGGAGTTTATAGTCCTACGATAAAACTGAGGAAAATCATTGAGATATTGCTCCAAGGTGTAAGGAATCGAGTTGTGACCGACCTCGAGTGTTAGTGTCTGAGCCCCATAATCAATTTGTGCCTTATATCTGGTCAAGAAGTCGTGACCTAATAAACCTTCATATGCCATTGCCGAAGCATCCCTCAAGATTTGGAAAGGATGTTCGATTTGGAAATCTGTACCTTCGTGGTGTAGTTCGCTTATTATGAGACCCTCTGTGGAAGTAGATTGGGAAAAAACTGTATTGATGTGACAAATAATATCGCTGTAATACCTGCTACCAGGTTTCAGTGACTGACTTCGAACTAAGCTGATCTCCGCTCCGGTATCTATTAAGAATTCGGTGTATGGACTAACGGACGTTTTAGAGGCTAGGGTGAGGGTTATGGATGAAGGTCGTACGGTTATGGGGAGTTTTATCCTTGAGTGTTGGAAGGTTGGGTCCGATTTTCATGTACATCGGCCTGAATGACGATCTGCGGGGGGTTGCCGACGAATTTCCCCCGCACCTGGGAGTTTTCCGGGTTGTTGGAATGCGTAGTTGACGGGTAAGGAGGATTCGGTGGTGACAGAGGAGACAGGGGTTGTGAGTAACGCGATTGTGGGTTATATGGTGGCCTTCTTCTTCGGTTGTTGGTCTCCCTTTTCCGACATTCGTCAATTGTATGGCCTTTGTTATGGTAATAATTACAGATTTTCGGAATTTGTTTTAGAATGGAGTTTTCAGGGGTTCCGTTCTCGGACGAGAGGTGGTGTATTGTAGATGGGTTAGACCTTTCCTGGCGTTGTACGGAGCGGGGCGGTAAATGGCACTGTGGCGCGATGTGACCTGGCTGGTCACATCTGAAGCAGGTAGTATTCCTTAAAGGGTTCTGCTGCGGTGGATCTACCCGGGGCTTCGTTGGATCCTGCCTCGGGGTATTGATTTGATTGAGTCGCGTCGCGTGCTCTAATATATAGTCGGACATTGAGGCGAGTTTCTTTTCAGAAAATACCTTGGCAAGCATTTGCAGCTGGCCATTTAGCAGCCCGTCTTCGAGGGTTCTGACGGCCTGCGCCTCGTTGTCTTTAAGAAGGGATCTCAACAGGACGTTGTCGCTTGTATATTTTCGCGTGGCTTCGTTTAACAGAGTAAAGGTGGTGGTCAGGCGATTTAGGAATTCTTTAACACCCTCGCCAGTTTTCTGCTTTAACTGTCCTAATTGGGTTTGTAGGGTAAATCTGGATAGTCGGGTTTCGAACTTGGATGATAGAGCGGAACGTAGAACAGTCCAGTCGTCAGTGGGGTTATATTTGTACACGTCGTACGCTGGACCACTCAATTTACTTTTGACAAGACCCATGAAACTTTGATGGTCTGTCCCCGTTGACACAGTGGAAAAAATGTCATCCGCACAGGTAAGGAATCGGTGTAGATCCCTGGTATTTCCGAAAAATTCTGGCAACAGTCGTTGTGAATTTGCAAGGGAGACACCGGACGTTGGAGAAGCATGGTGTAGAATTGAGCCCAATGTAGCATTTAATTGGTCCTGAATATTAGGTTCTTGGAAAGGGTATCTGTCCTGCAGCCCGTCTTGCAGGAGGTCAAAGGTATTATCATATTGTCCTTGGATCTCCTCGAATGTATTACTGGTAAAATATGAATCTTCTTCCTCGTCGTCGTACAAATCCGCCAGAATTTGGAAATGAGTTTGCTCAAAAGGTTCCCAGTATTTTTTCAGGGTGGTGATTTTATTCTGTAAGGCAACTTTGCTAGCGTCTCGGAGGAAGTCAGGGGTAATTTGAGAAACAATCCGCCGGATTACCTGGCTTCTTTCCTTTTGGAACCTGAGCCTTCCAGGATTAGGTGATTCGTTGACTTCGGATTCGGGGGCGTTAGCCCTTTTTTGAGTTTCGGGGGCTGGAGGTATGAAAAATTGGCTGGTGGCCTTAGCTAGTAAGGGGCTAACGAGCCAATCACTAAGGGCCGCTTTCGTGGTCTTGTACCAATCGTGGGTCTTCCCATGGCAGTCGAGAGTAAAATATTCATGCTCATCATCCCGTTCGGGGTGATCTTTGAGAGAAACATGGCCCTTTTGGAAATTTCCCCAAGCTTCCTCTAGGAGGCTGAGTTTCCTTTTTGTATAATCGGCGGTCCTTGAAGATTTGGGCGCCTTACTGAAGTTGTTATATAACTTGCCGATCTCTGAATTGATTTGCATTTGCGCAAGGCAAAGATCGTGAAACGTGGGAGGAGACATTATTAGGATGTTTGAAGGGTACTGTTGAGCAAGAGTTAACCGAAGATCAAAGCTGATCAATGGAAGGTGGAATTTGCGTCGAGATCAAGAAATTAATTCGAGCGTTAGATGAATTTAATAAAGAATTAAAGCAATTACAAAAAAAAAGGGGACTAACGGGCTTTTAATGCAAGGAAGGGGTGTTGAACAGTACTTTTGACGAGTGTCAAAAAATCACTCGCGAATCAGTAATTGGTCGAACTAGATAAGTTTTGGGTTTAGGCGGTTACATTCATTGTTAACCAACTATCTCCTTGTTTAAAATTGGTTATAGCTATTTCTTAATATCGGTCCGCAGAATCTTTGCGATTAATAAGATTTAAAAATTCGGAGTCTCCCAAAAAAGGGGTTCAATTTTTAAACAGGGAGTATCAAGTATCAAACGAGTAAAACGAGTATCAACCAACGAAAACGGAAGAATTTGGGATACATTCCCACGGTGGTTGAACCAAAATTGAAGTTTAAGATACGATCTGGAGGAAGGATGTCTGGAGAGTCCTCTCAATATGACGCTCCAAGCTCACGTATTTCCCGACAGCAAGAGAGATACAAAGATGCGATTCGGAACGCGGGTTAGAACTCTTCTGACACAAAAAAAAATGGAAACAAGCGCCGGTGAAGGAGGATGTGGGGACAGTAAAATTTTCTTTTCTTTTTATTATATTTTTATATTATCCGGTACGTAGAGGCCGGAATGTCAGCGTGACAATTCCCTTGCCTAGCAGACTGTCCAAGACTCTCACCTTGGGTAGGGGAAATCTTGGATTTCTTTCAGGCGCGCGGACTATTATTTGTTTTTAGTTATTAACGTTATTTTTCATTATATATTATTTTTGAAAATTATAAAAAGGTAAAATATTTGGCTCTCAAAAGGTTTACAAAAAAAAAAAATTATAAAATTATGGGGATCTGGGTATTAAAATATCGTTTTCTTTTTTCTTTTTTTTTTTTAACTAAAACTCACGGTTTCATGTTTAATTCTTCCTTCGTGGGTCGGGGTGGTGCTTCCTGGCTGGCAGTTGGTTTGATTGTTGTTTTTTTTTTCTATCTGTTGAGGACTCCCTGGTCACTAAAGATGCGGGCAGGGTTGGAGCCCCTAAAAGAAATTTTGTTGGGGTTTAATTTTGTGCTCGCCTGGAGCCCAAAACCCTTTTCACTTCACTTTATTATTTTATTATGTTTCCCTTTTGTTGATTATATATTTTTTTTATTATATATATTTTTTTTCGAATTTATTAATTTTTATTATTTTATTAAAAATTTTTTTTTTTTAATTTGTTGGGATCTGACAGAAATGATCCCACCGCTGCCACCAAATGTTTTAACTCTCTGTTTGAGTTAGGAACGGGGAGCGCTTTCAAAAGAGAAGTTCACCCGTCCCGTTTTTGCTTCTTCCCTTTTTCTTCTCGACTTCTAAATTCTCTTATTGTGTGTTTTTTTTTTTTTGTTTTTTTTTTTACACTTGGAATTTCATAAACAAAGAAAATAAATCTGCCTTTTTCGAGTCCTTAATACATTTATTGTCCTTAAAATTTTCGCTTAGAGTTTTTTCACAAAATCATTTAAACTAAATTTTCATTTCTGGGTTTATATAACATTTTTACATTTTAACTGGGGTGTGTATATTGAGTCTACATTAATAACAAATTCTAATTATCTCCGTATTCGAATGTTTAGAACTAGCCTTTTTTCTTTCAGGAATGTCTATGTTAAGTATCTCCGAATTTCACTTGTTTCGTATTCAAATGTTTAGATTTAACTCTTTATTTTAACTAACATTTTACTTCTGGGAATGTCTAAATCAACTATCCCCGAATTTCGCTTGTTTCGTATTCAAATTTTTAGAACTAACTCTTTATTTTAACAGGAAATTCTACGTTACTTGTCTCCGAATTTCACTTGTTTCGTATTCAAATGATTAGAACTGACTCTTTAAATCAACTAACTTTATACTTTGAAGAATGTCTGCATTAATTATCTTCGAATTTCTCTTGCTTTGTATTCAAATGTTTAGAGCTAGTTTTTTTTCTTTCAGGAATGTCTACGTTAATCATCTCCGAATTTCACTTGTTTCGTATTCAAATGTTTAGAACTCACTCTTCAAATTAACTAATTTTTACTTTACGGAATGTCTACGTTAATTATCTCCGAATTTCACTTGTTTCGTATTCAAATGTTTAGATTTAACTCTTTATTTTAACTAACATTTTACTTCTGGGAATGTCTAAATCAACTATCCCCGAATTTCGCTTGTTTCGTATTCAAATTTTTAGAACTAACTCTTTATTTTAACAGGAAATTCTACGTTACTTGTCTCCGAATTTCACTTGTTTCGTATTCAAATGATTAGAACTGACTCTTTAAATCAACTAACTTTATACTTTGAAGAATGTCTGCATTAATTATCTTCGAATTTCACTTGCTTTGTATTCAAATGTTTAGAGCTAGTTTTTTTCTTTCAGGAATGTCTACGTTAATCATCTCCGAATTTCACTTGTTTCGTATTCAAATGTTTAGAACTCACTCTTTAAATTAACTAATTTTTACTTTACGGAATGTCTACGTTAATTATCTCCGAATTTCACTTGTCTCGTATGCAAATGTTTAGATCTAACTCTTTATTTTAACAGGAATGTCTACGTTAATTACAAATTCAAGCTACATCTTTCTGCAGTTCTTATTTTGGGACCCTCCCGTCAAGCCACGCCAACTGCTCAAGAGCGACTCTTCAGTCACCGGCCAAAACGCGACTGATAATGTGCGTCAGTTTGGGGCCCTTAAATCTGGACCCAAAATGCTGATGCGCATTTTCAATAAGTCGCGCATGGCGACCGAGAATGTGCTCAATTAGCACTTCATTTAGATTTTAAGAACTTACGCGATCGGATTTCGCGATCCTATGATTGGGTTGCGATCAAGTTTTATCAGAGTGATAAAACTTGACCGCAACGGAAAATTTGTCGCGCATGGGTTTTATTCTGTCGCGATCAGGTTACACTTTGGTGATAAGACCTGATCGCGACAGAATTTCGCGCATGGGAACCCAAAATGCAACGTCAGCATTTTGGGTTGGGAATGGACGAGTTCCCATGGCGGCTGTTCTTACGGCAGGTAGAACATGTGTGGCTGAGCCTAGGCTCAGTCACAACACGGCGAGCAATTGAGGAGGTTCGCCGTGGCCTACTGGTTGCGTTTGGGCAAGAAGAGCGCATGCGGATCAGCCGTGGGCTCCAGAGGCTCCATAGCGAACGGCTGCGACACCGCCAAGAGAAGAGGCAGGCACGGAAGCGTCAGAAGACCAATACGAGGGGGAAGAGACAGAAATAAATTACAAATGTATAGTCATAAGTAAATCACACAAATAAATAGAATTTAGTTTAAATGAACGTACTTTTCGGTTGTAAGGATTTAAAGGCAAATGTTTGAATTTACGAATAGCCCGAGGTTAGGCAAAATTTGGTAGCCTCACATAGAAAGAATTTACATTAGAAAATAGTGGTACCATTTTGGGTTATATAGAGTAAAGGTATCAATAAGGAAATTATACTGGGAAACAAATATAACATTTTGGATTATATAGAGTAAAGGTAGCAATAAGGAAATCATAGTGGAAAATAAATGTAACATTTTGGGTTATATAGAGTAAAGGTATCAATAAGGAAATCATATTGGAAAATACACATAACACTTTGGATTATATACAGTAAAGATATCAAAATGGAAATTATATTGGAAAATACACATAACACTTTGGATTATATAGAGCAAAGATATCAGAATGGAAATTATATTGGAAAATACACGTAACATTTTGGATTATATAGAGTAAAGATATCAAAATGGAAATTATATTGGAAAATACACATAACACTTCGGATTATATAGAGTAAAGATATCAGAATGGAAATTATATTGGAAAATACACGTAACATTTTGGATTATATAGAGTAAAGATATCAAAATGGAAATTATATTGGAAAATACACATAACACTCTGGATTATATAGAGTAAAGGTAGCAAGAAGGAAATCATATTGGAAAATATTTAGAGCATTTTGAATTGTAATAGCTAAGGAATTTGAACTTACTAAATTGTTGAGCAATAAACAGATGATTCATTCAACCAAAACATGTATTTAAAGCCTACCTTAAACATAAAGCTAACAATGAAGCTAAAAGTAAAAGCACCCACTGGTTACTAGCATACAAATTAAATTATATAACGAGAAAAAAATATAAGTATGTATATAAGAACACTGATTCCCAATAAATATATATAACAACTGGCCGCAATGAAGAACCTAAGCGCAAAGAAAATAATCTTGAGCATAATTAAGCAAATTAAATTTAAACAAGACAGATGTTGAAGGTACGCTGTAGGCTATAAGAATAAAAAAGGAATGTTTGTAAATTAATATTAAGGAATATTGTACTAATTTTGAAAAAAAGGAATATATAAAAAAAAACAAGAAAGCATAAATAAAAAACATATAAGAAAAGAACATAACATAAAGAAGAAAAGAAGAAAAAATATATAAGAGAAGAATATAAGGAAAAAGAAATATAAATAAAAAAAAAAATATATAACACATAAGACAAATGAATTCAAAAAATTTACTATCGAAATTATAACAAAAAAAAATTAAGATGGAACAGTCGGAGGCAACAGCATATGGCCCATTCAACCCCAAAATCAACAGAAACTAAATGGTTTTCGAGTTTTTGTGAGAAGTTAGAATATTTTTCAATCGATAATCCGGATCCAGAATTCTCTACAAGCACTGAGGAAACCCACACAGGTGAAGAATCTAACGAAAAGAAGGACAACGAGGAAGGAACAAATAACAAAACTAACGTATTGATGTCAAGCAACCAGGAAACTTATCAGATAACAGAACCGGGAATAGAAAATCAGATAGAAGGAAATATAGAAACAGAAGATATACAACAAACACCAGAAAAGCCAGAAACAGACATAGTGCAGCTGAGACACGGGAGAAAATATTGTAAGACGAACTCGGACCAAGGAAAAGACGACCACGCCAACAACAAACCACAGCCAACAACAATAAACACACGAACAGAGATCGAGAAAAAAGAAATTGAGGAAACAAAAGGAATAGAAGTTCAAGAAACTAAAGTAACTGAGAGCAAGAGAATGGCCAACATACAATTAGTAAACAACGTGTTACACAATAACGTACCGATACTAATGGGGGAAGACAGTCTCCGAAAACAAAATGAAGTAAATGAATTCATTAGCTGCCGCGCCTGGGATACGAGACCCTCACAGAAGCACAAGATAAGGCGCTTTTTATAAGACTATTACCGACACGGTTAAGAGGGCGAGCTTTAGAAGCCATACAAGCTGGGTTAAATGACACACTCGATGATGTATTCAACACCCTTAGATCGAACTTAATCAAGAATACCTCCTACATAACTGTAAACACTCAATTAAGGAACGTGCAACAACTACCCATGGAAACACTGATGGGCTACTTCAATAGGGTTAAAACACTCATAAATGCTTGCAAGAACGCAGCAGAACAACAATACGCCACGGGAGGTGAAGGTTTAAAGATAGAAATCGAAGAAGTAGGCCTGCATTGCTTTAAATTAGAGATAACAAACTCTAACTACAAGTTCTACCTGCCCCAGGATTGCGACAACAACTTGGAATCCTTAGGAGGAAAAATAGCAAGGCTTGAACAGACTGAGCAATGTATGCAACAAGGCACTACGAATCAATACCTGGCGAGTCTGCAACCAGTAATCCCAGGGCTGCACACCATGAACCAATCTGGAAACCAGTTTCACAATCAAGTGAAAAAAGAACCCCGAACGTTTGGACAGAACCAGCAACAACCACAATACCAGTCAGCGAGTAACTACAACAGATACAATGGGTGCCAAGAGACGCCAAGAAACTACAACAACAATACACCCCGGGAGCAACAGGATAAACGGTAGATAACATGTCATTTCTGTGGAAGACCAGGACACGTGATAGCTGAATGTCGTACGAAGCAAATGACGCCATTCTGTACGTGTTGTAAGACATATGGCCATACGATTCAAAACTGTAACGCGCACGGCAGAAATCAACAAAACCAAGCTTCAAATGGATATAGAGGGCGTCAAGTGAATCACGCCACCGCGAACGCAGCAAACGAGAAATGCAATTTCTGTCTGGAAAGTGGACATACGGAATTCAGGTGCTATTTAAGGGAAATATGGGAACGGTTGCAGCTAGAAAAACAAGCAGCAAACATACAAACGGGAAACTGCGAAGAGACGACCGGGCACACCACGAGTCGTCGCTAACAGAAAAAGGAAAGCTGTGTGAAACATGTCCAGACGTCCCTATAGTAAATTTACTCCTAAATATTTCAAGAAGTAGCAGGAACAAGTTCATCGTGCACACAGGAGCCGAAATAAGTCTTATAAAGGAGGAAGAAATTAATGAATCAATGAAAAAGGACATAAATAGGGAAGAGATAATCAGGCTCAACACCATTTAAGGAGAAATTTCCACGAAGGGGAGCATCTCAGGGCACATAAATTTGGAAAAGATATATCCATGCAAATTCCACACCATCGAAACTGTCAACGAAAGTAGTGTAACGGGTCTGCTGGGCAACGACTTCTTGTCCAGACATTGCAACATCGAGGGCCCCGCGAAGAAGCTCGTGTTCTTGTCCACAAGTAATGGGCAAAAAACAGTTATTAAATTCGAGGAAAACCAAAACAGAAGAATGAATGACGTTCAATTTGTGGACGTTATAGCAGCTGGTAAAACAAACCTTGAGCGTAGCCACACCAGGGAGGGAGAAACCCGAGAATTCCAAAGTAAAATGGGGGGTGATGAGAAACCTGCAATACTATGAGAGGATTACGCAGAGCAGCCAGAGGAATCCAGACAAACGGAGAAACCAGGAAACATTACCAACGTCAGGCAAAACTGTCCGAATACATGTGATAACACAGGGGAAGTAATGCCTACAGCGAAGACAGGTATCCGAGACAGGTACAACGCATGAAAACTACGAGAGTGGGATGCGTACCGGGGAAAGTAATTTAGAATGTTTTCCATTCCATACTCGCACGTATGGGGAGAGCGAAGAAAGCTGCGAAGAAAGCTGCTCAAAGGAGGAATTTATAATCACAGAGCCCAGGAACATCATAATACCAGCGAAGACAGTGAAATGTGTGGAAATGACCACCACGGTTAACGAGGGACAATACCTAACTGAAGGAGTGGAGGTAAAACCGGGTGTATATGTTAGTAACGCGCTCGTGCAGTCAACAAATAGGAAAATAAAACTGAGCGTGCTAAATGTAAACAATTATAAAGTGGAGGTCAACAATGTGCCAGTAAAATTGAGGAAGTACGAGGAAACGACAGCACGAAACCAAAACGACACTAATAACTCTGAGAAAAGACTCGTGTATTGCACCAGCACCGATGCAGGGAAAACAGGAAAAAGAGAAACCCAAACAAAAAACTAATAAGCTTGGACACCAATTTGAACATCGAAGAGAGGAGGGAGATGAATAAAATAATTGAGGAACTCCAAGATATCTTTCATTTACCGGGAGAGAAATTGGGGCACACTGCAGCATGAAATACGGATACAATCAGGGAAACAACCGATCAAGTGTAAAATGTACCGCCTGCCGGAGACGCAAAGGGAAATAATAACGGAGGAAATACAAAGATTACTCGATGAGGACATAGTAGAACCAAGCTGGAGCGAACGGAACGCACCATTACTAGTAGTCGCCAAGAAGCCGGGATCTGATGGACAGAAACGATGGCGAATAGTGGTCGATTATAGAAAATTGAATGAAGTAACCGAGGAAGATGCATATCCACTACCCAGAATTGAAGATATCCTGGACCAAATGGGAAATTCTCGGTATTTCTCGGTACTCGACCTCGCCAGCGGCTATCACCAAATAGCTATGAAACCAGACGATCGCGATAAAATGGCGTTCAGTACTCCGTATGGACACTACGCATTTAAGCGTATGACTTTCGGCCTAAAAGGAGCACCTGCAACATTCCAGCGTCTCATGAATCATGTGCTAAGGAGTGGAACCAGATCCGAGCTTAGTGGACAGCGTAAAAAGCTTCCCTACCCGCAGAACCGTCCGCCAGGAGCAGTACTTTTTAGGACTAGCAAATTACTACCGAAAATTTATAGCAGATTTCTCAAAGATAGCGGCACCAATAAATAATCTCCTGAAGAAGGACGTAAAATTCAACTGGGATGAAAATTGTACTAGAGCATTCAATGCACTCAAAGATAAGCTAATCAGTCCACCAGTATTAAGATATCCAAATTTCAAAAAGCCGTTTAAACTCTACACCGATGCGAGTGGAGAAGCACTTGGAGCCGTACTAGCACAAGGTCAACCTAACGAAGAGAAACCAATAGCTTATGCGAGTAGGACATTGAACGAAGCAGAAAGAAATTATTCTACAATAGAACGGGAACTCTTGGCCATAGTATGGAGAGTTAAAAACTTCATCACAAACCCTTGAAAGAAGCGATAAGGATTAAAGATCCGACAAGCCGAATACTTCGATTGTGGCACAAACTTTCAGATTACACCTTCGAAATAGAATACAAGGAAGGCAGAAAGAATGGCAATGCTGACGCACTAAGCAGAATCCCGTACGAGGTGATGGTAACTACGCGAAAACAGGCAAGGGAGCAACAAGAACAAACCTCAGAAATAGGAGAAGAAATTCCCACAAGAAGCGGGTCCACGGAGCGCAACTCACAGGAGAAAATATACGAACAGGAAAAGCCGCAAATAAGAATACTAACAGACCCCCAGGACATTGAGACCATACTACGTGACTGTCATGATGCCCCTCTAGGAGGCCATCAAGGAGTTCTTAAAACCTATCATCGCCTGAAAAGAGAATTCTACTGGAAAGGAATGTTGAGGGATATCAAAGAATACATAAAGAAATGCAGAAAATGTCAACTAAATAAGTTAAGCAGAGAGCATAGAGAGCCGATGGTCATAACGGACACGGCCAAGCAACCCTTCGATAAAGTTTATATGGACATTGTGGGTCCACTTCCAGAAACTACCAACGGGTTTAAATATATTCTAAGCTTCGAAGACGACCTCACCAGATTCATGGATGTAGTACCCCTTCCAAACATGGAAACTAAAACAGTAGCTCAAGCGTTCGTGGATGAGATTATCAGTCGATACAGAATACCGAAGAAATTGATAACCGACCAAGGGACAAACTTTACTTCTAAAATGTTCAGAGACATTTGTAAACTGCTCACGATACAGAAAATTTAGACTACACCGTATCATCCCCAATCCAATGGAGCCTTAGAGAGGTCACACCGCCCACTAGTCGACTACTTGAGAAATTTCGTAGACAACAATCAGTCCGATTGGGATGAACATCTACGAGCTGCAATGTTTGTCAGGAACAACACTATCCACACGACCACAAAATTGACCCCAATGGATTGTCTGTATGGTTTCTCCGCCTCCCTGCCCAACAATTTGAAGAAACCCCCACAACCGGTCTATGACCACGAAAATTACTACCTATGCCTCCGAACTGAACATAGAAGAAAGCAAACATCAGTCGAAAGAGTACTACGACCGGAAATCCAACCCAATCAGAATCCATGTTGGAGATCAGGTGCTTCTCAGGAATGCAGCCAGAAAGAATAAACTGATCCAACATTGGACAGAACCTTACAGAGTCATAGCAGTAAATAATCCCGTCAATACCACGATCTTAATAGGAAACAAGAAGCGGCGCGTGCATAATAACCGGTTGAAAATATTCAATTAATAAGAGAACCCCGTCCCCGAAGTTATTTAACTGATACCAGATTCTCGTCCCCACACACGATAGCCCCAACAGCATTCTAAAGTCCCCTTACTAATAATAACTTTATCCCTAATCACCAGGCCAAAAATGAACCAAAACATTGAAACAGCTGAAGTCGATGATTTAGGGTTAACGAAGGTCGAATGGGACAACATCCTGCAGGAAGCAGATCACCTGTTCCAAAAACTCCAATTGGACAAGCCAGAAATGGAACAAGAGACACCCATGGAGGAGCTGGGCAAATTCAATGCAAGAATCAACCACACGATCAGAAGACCAATTCAATTCGGAAGACATAACTTGGGGATACGTCCTAATCAGGAAGCAGTGGGTCAAACTCTTCCATCCAAAAAGAGGCCGAGAAATGGACGAAGGACGGTCACAAAAGGATGCTGGCTAAATTCAAATAAGATACTAAGTTAATATAAGTTACAAAAGAAATGAAGTTAAAAGGGAACCAATAAATACTAGAGTTAAAACACTGAAATGAAGCTATGGAAACACTAGGAATGTAAGGTAAAATGACACTAACACTTGCACTCGAACCTCGCGGATCTCTCACCGTTTGAAATACTCACAACCACAAACTCTATCATATTGACCCACATTTATCCCGGAGCCTGCCACTAACCCTGGGGAGGACTTCTAAAAGGGGGAGGAATGTTGTGAATGATGTCAAGCTTAAAATAAACATAATTAGAAATAACAAATTCACATTACTCACGCTCGAGTTTGCGCAATTTGCGTTCCCGTACGGAGAAAGCTCTCACAATTGCTCTCACTGGCACTTCCCTCCTTACTATTTTTTGTTGCATAAAGAGACGTTAGCAAATGACGTCATGCACTTAGGGGAGGTGGGGGGTACCGGAAAATACGAGGAAATGTACCCAACCAATGCAAGAAATGTTACGAAGTGGAGGGGTACTCAAAATCGCGAATTTTAACGTGAATTCTTTTGCGAATGCTCCCAAACCTTATTTTTACTGGAGAAGTTCGGGAACAGACCCACTATATAAGACTGTCAGCATTTTGTTAGAATTGTTATGATATGTTTTGTTAGAATTGTTGCGTGATCCAAGGGTGGCAGATGTGTTAAGTTTATTTAGTTCTATCTCACCTTGATCTTTGTCTGTAGTTGTGAGTTGGAACTTTAAAGGAAAAGTTAAAATTTTTGACTATTCTGTGGATTTAAGGGTGAGTACTTGTTTTCTTTAAAGGGGGTGGGGGAGAGTGGGTAGGGAAAGGAAGAGGAGATGATATCAGAATTAAATTAGAAAAGTGACAAATTTGGAAGTGGCAAAAAAGGCCGAATAAGGATTTACCAATGTTCAACAAGTATCAATTAGGTGCAAAGAAGTCATACGTAAAATTAATTTTTTGTTTTTGATTTCCGGATTTGCAGTGCTTTAAATTTTAAAATCAATAAGTTGATTAATTAATCCATTAGTACATAATTAAATTATTTAACTATTACAAGTTTCCGAAGTTTTTAAAAATTTTGTGCATTATATAGCACATGTTACTTGCTTCTATTTTCTTTCATAGATTAATACCGCGTTTACACCGACCTAAATCTAGTATATTTTTTGTGAAATTTTGGTGTCCTATTTTGTTCTGTTTTTTTTTCGAATCAATGACAAAACATTCTTGGAAAATAGTCCACGCTTTTCCTTGCCTCTTTTGATTTTTTTTATATTGAAATTAAAATAAATTTTCAAAATCAAAAATCGCGCCAAATAATGAAATTAAACAACGCGCACATCAAAGAATTGCACTCATTTCGGAAACGTCGAAAGAGTACTAAATTGCGTTAAAAAACGAAGAATTACACAAATGATCACCACTAGGTGCCACTGAGGCGAAGTAGAGTGGATTTAGAATAAATCTACTCGCGATAAGATTTAGCAAATATATGGTAAATCTAGTAGGTTTAAGCAAGATTTAGGGCTAAATCTTCTCAAGTCGCTAAATCTATGCGATTAAGTTCTGTGTAAACGCCATATACGTTCGATTAACATGTGAGATGTTTGTGTGTTTCCAATGTCAGCTTGCAGTGGAGTGTGTTCATGCCGGCTCTGGCACTCGTTTCCAATGTCAGAGTGGATTGATTTCACATATTATCATTTTCTTTCCACATAAAATAATCATATTTGAATTATTAATTATTATGCCTTTAATACATTAGTACTGAATATTTTTTTTTCATTTTTACCTAATTTTACTAAAAAAATACAAAAATTCGAGAATTGGAATAATTGAAATTTTTCCTCTTAAGTTCAATAACGTTCTTTCTGTGGCATTGAATTAGAAACAAGTTGTCTCATAATGGAAGAGCTATATCGTTTTATAATATGATATTTTGTGAGAATTTCCTTAGATGTGTTGTACGTTAAGTTCCATCCTATTTTATTCGTGTAACTACATTTATATGCTGCGGATATTAAAGCTAAAATTTTCAATGTAACAAAATTATTAATATTGTTCATAAAAACAGATTTCAAATGATTGTAAAATATATAAAACTGTTTTAAGCATACAATTTTACACAATAGGTGTCACCACGATTGTCATTTATGATGCCGAAATCAATCAACTTTAGAGTCACACATCCAATAGCTGCCCTTAGACCATGTTGTAACACGTAACGTTTAAACAAATGTTATTATAGACTTTATTAATCCTAATCTTCTTAAGCTGGGTAATTAAGGCACGTGTAATCTGTAAAACTCCAATAAGAATGTGGAAGAATGGTAGAGGTAACCTGTTCAGTATGGTTTTGATGGATAAAAGTGGGGAAATTCGTGCAGTAGTTTTCACAGAATGCACCTATAAATTCCATCCTATGCTTGAAGTGAATTAAGATTATTTCATATCGAAGTGTCGAATTCAAGCAGCAAATAAAGAACATAACGTACTTAACAGTGTTTATGAAATGATTTTTACACATGAAACACTAATCGAGCCATGTGAAGAAGCTGGTGTTATACCAGACATACAGTGTGCTTTTATTCCAACTAGGGGGGCGCCCCCTGCTCGCTACGCTCGCCAACCCCCGCCGTTCGCTCCGCTCACTCTAATAGCTCGCGCATGGAGCTATATATACAGTAGCATTGTAAGTAAAAAGATTATTTAGTTCAGAATGTAGTAGCAATCATTTCAGCTCATTTTGCACGTCAAAGTACATCTATATTGAATGAGGCCCTATCTATAATTATCAAAAACCTTGCGGGTGCGGTTGCGGATCTTAAAAGATCTTAAAATTTTCTCATACAAAATACTTTTTGTAAAAATTCTTTCATCTTCTGCCAAATGACCTTGGCTTTGTGTTTCAGAAATACATATAATTACGCAATCGGTTAAACGATCTAACTCTACTGGCTACAACATACAATTAACAGTGAGAAAATATAGGTTGTTTGAGTAAGATTCCTGATTTTTGAAACGTTTGCCCCTGGGATTTATTTATTGTCATCGCAAAAGCCAGAATGACGGGAAGTTGAGTTTCTTGAAAAGAAGAAGGCAAAAATACGTCTCACGTGTCGAAATACGTGTGTTTCGGAAAACTCCTGCTAAAATCTCACAATCCAAAAAATTTTCTTTTGCATTTGAACTAAACGAATAGGTGTACCATTGACCAAGCAAGTCATGTCCTGTACACAAATTACGAATAAGTAAAAGTATGCAATTTGGTTTTTAAAATAAATTTGTGGGATCGGGAGCCAACTTACATCAACTGAGTTTAAAAATTCTACTGGAAAATTATTTTGCTCTCTATAATCATCACTCAAGATTTTATCGGAACTCAAATATATTCGTTTCTCTCCGGCTAGGCTGTTAGAGATTTCTGCATCAATGAAAGTACAGCCTTCATATTTGGGAGCTAATATAACCGAATTGAGAATACCGTTAGACTTTATGGTTTCAGATACATTGCCATAAGTATGTGGAATCACGAAGTTGCAGCTAACTAAATGGGAAGGAATTTCAATAACATCTTGGCTGTAATCTGGAAATGTGGGTAAAGTTCCATTACCAAGAGATTTAAGAAATTCAACGAATTCAATCTCATGAGGTAAAGCTTTCATGTTTTGAGTAAAAGTTATTTTGTGGAATTTTGAAATTTTGGACCATGTAGTAAGGCAATAAGTGGTATCTCAATAAGTGGTACACGTGTACCGTGAGATGTAGGTGGCAATATTCGTCAAAAATCTCCACAGAGTAAAAAAGTCTTATATCCGAAAAGTTTAGTTGGAGTACCGAATGAATCGTTTACTGTAAAAAATTTCCTAAATAGCTAATAAAGCACGGTTATATGAATCATTTTCTGAAGAATTTCTTAAAACGTCTTCACACCTGAATATTTTGAATTCATTACACAAATCTAATGCATTTGTAGGAACGTTCATACCACAAATAGGATATGGCAAATAACTCTCTTAGCTGCTGAGAGGACTAACACTCTTTTACTTCTAATAAATATTCACGCCACTCTCCATAATTTCATGCGACACGTCGTGCATGTGCTGAAAATGTGCAGTAAATAATGTTCCCAACAGTACCCAAATCCTGATGGGACCTCGAACATGAAGCTAAAAAAGTCTCAAATGGAACATCTCAACATAAAACATAAAATAATGTAGCAATAGCTCTACTACTTCCTCTTTGAGGTTTTTCGATTTCTTTTCTTTATCTGCCTAAATATAATGTTTTGGCGTCTCTGTATATAGAAACTCGGAAGAACTAATTCGATTGATTTCATAGAATGCATTCAATTTTGTTCTTCTGTGAATTGTAAGAGCTTGCTGAACATTTCCTTCCCTAAAGACTACATTTTGCCGGTGAGGCAAGTAACATTCAAGTCGAACTATAATATATTACGTAACTGGTAATGCATTGGATACTCATTCATGCGCCAATTAGCTTCCGTAGATCCAACATAGTGACCGGACAAAGAGCTATTGATTTCATCTATATAAACTCTGCCCTCAACTCCACCTCAAACTCTTGCAAACTGTAATGAGGCACCGTCGTATCCCTTATTAACATATTTGTGCATATATTTTAGGCTCTTAACTGTGCCAAGAACTTCCACATTTAAGTAGCAATCAAATTTCGCTAAAAGATATGGATTTTAAGGAACAGCATTACGGCTGTCAACAGAGTGGCCACGAAAGTCAACTGTTATACCATTAACACGGCGCATCTAACATTGCCCTGAGTTGTATTGTAAAAGTCCTTAGAAACGCTTTTGCTGCATTTACCATCTCTGATACAGACGGGGATACGATTCAATAAACCACATGAACCGTGGATCATGTGGTTTTTAACTAAATTATGAAGTTGTGGGAAATACATTGTATACTGTAAATAAAATATATCTGGAATTTTCGTACAAACGTACCAACCTTCATTTCCTACCTTTTCTTTTTTCTCTAAATTGAGATTTTAAGGGCGAGCAGACAAAAGTTTGGAAATATGATATAATTTCAGATTTTCAATTTTAAACAGTTTTTGGCTCGTAGCGGCTAAATCAAGCATTCTGGGGGGTATGACCAACCCCTATTATTTTTGCATTTCCCAACTTTTGGCCATATATTATATTTCTCTAAATAATGTTTTAAATGTGGGTCCATACAAAAGTTGGGAAACATGATAAAATGCAGAATTTCGTTCGCTTTCCATAAATATTCGTGAAAGATAACTTCGCGTTTTCTAGAAATAACTGTAAAATTGTGATTTTCCATATTTTTTGAAATAAAATTTGCATATATTTTTATCAAATTAGAAAAAAACAATGGTATAAGTAAACGATGGCTTTAAATTTGTCTGTGGTAATGCATCCATATTATTGTCTGTGGCCATATGTTCATTGTTTTGGCTTTTGTCTGGAAGAATGCAATTTTAATAGCCAACGGTTGCCTTCTTCCAGGCAAAAAACAAAAGAATGAACATGTGAATATTGTCTGTGATATGGCTGCATTTGCCCCTCACATTATCATTGGCATAGCTATTAGGTTTGAGTGAAAAGAATGCACGTATTTGGCATAAATGGTTGTTTATTCAGTCGAACGTATGATCTCTGCTAATGATAATGTTACATAAGTATGTTCTATATTTTAATTTTTTCGTAGAGGAATGCAATTATATGTTAATGCTTTTGGTTTGTGTCACCTGTAGAAGATTGATCCATTTGGTTTGATTTTCGACTAATTTAGTACTTGTTATGTATCGGGAACACAAACCAAAAATTCACATATGGTTGCATATTTCCAGGCAAAAAGTAAAACATTCACACTCACACATTCTTCACAAAAGCATCATCTACGCTATACGTGTGCTCAATTCACACATACTATCCCATTGAATTTTTTAATTTCAATTTAAAATTAAACTAATTTATAATTAAATTTAAGAAAAAAAATTAGGTGATGCACATAGAGGAAAAACTAATCTTTCGAATGGTATAATTTTTATGCTGGTAGTTCCACCTGGTTTCCTGTAAAAGGGATAAAAAAAATACGTGTCGCCTATTTATATATAGATTTCCCGAATTGCTGATATGGAGCCATGGGCAGTTGTAGGTAACTTTCTTAAACGTGCTCAATATTGTGATTTTATTATTAAAATGATATAATTTTAGACGTTATTGGAGTATGTACGGATGCAGGAACACTCCGCAATTTTAAAAGCAGGAAGACTGGTCACATGCATGACATACGACAAATCACTTTAGGTGACTACACGGATGTCAATGTAAGTATGTACTAGTTTTTAGGGTTCCGTAGCGGAATGGCAAAAAACGAAATGCTTATACCGCGTTTACACCGACCGAAATCTAGTAGATTAAGCGACTTGAGAAGATTTAGCCCGAAATCTTCCTAAGATTTACCATACATTTTCGAAATCTTCTCGGGAGTAGATTAATTCGATTAATCCACACTTAATTACCTCAGTGGCACCATCTACTGGTGATCATTTTTGCCAATTTACGTCCTTTAGTACAATTTAGTACAGTAATACCCCGACTTACGCTACCTCGACTTACGCGAATTCGGAGTTACGCGATTTTCAAATCATGGTGATTCGCCTTTTGTAGACTTACTACCCCCACACTGTTGTTCAGCTAGAGTACACGTTCGGACTTGTCACGCGAAATCAACGCATAGCTACACTTTATTTTGTGTTTCGTACCTATTGCTTATCCACAGAGTGCATTTTTGATATTACTTTTTGTACCCCGACTTAGGCGAATTCGACTTACGCGGTTATGACTCGGTCCCACCTATCGCGTAAGTTCGAGGTATTATTGTACTCTTTCGACGTATCCGAAGAGTTCAATTGGTTGTTGTGCGCGATGTTTAATTTCATTATGTGGCGCGGTTTTTGATTTTGAAAATTTATATAAAATTTTAAATTTATTTAATAAAAAAAATCAAAAGAGGTAAGATAGTATGTATGGTAGTAGTATGTATGGATAGTTGTCCAAGATAGTTTTGTAATAGATTTGAAGCAAAACAGAACCACAAAACACTACAATTTCACATGAAAAATGTCGAAGTGTCAAACTAAATCTCCTCACTGGCGGTGTAAACAGGCGAGGAGATTTATCAAATCATCTCACGAAATCTACTAGATTTCGGTCGATGTAAACGCGGTATTACTTATGTGTAGGAAAATTGTAGGAGTATAATTAAATTGTTAATTATAATTCCAATGTTATTATTATAGATTCAATTGTTTTTATGGAATGATGAAGCAGTTAATTTTGATGTTCGTGACGGGGACATTAATTCAGTGAAAAGGGCACGTATCACAGAATATGAAGGAGTAAAATCTGTTTTCAGTTATTTTGAATCCATATGGAAATTAAATCCTGATATACCAGAAGCTCATGAGCTACGTAGATGGTGTAACAATCTAAACGTTAAAAACACTTCAGTTAGTGCTCCTGCAACGTAAGATTTGCAATCAAATTGGCCATGATTGTAATTTGAATGATACAAATATGTATATTATAATCGTTACAGATCAGGTGCAGTTGCTGAAGTTTACGATGCTCATGAGAAAAAGTCAGGTTTAGGAATTAAACCTGGATATTTTGTGATAGATGAGATAAAAGAAGGAAACTTCGTTTACAAAGCATGCCGATTCCCAAATTGCTATAAGAAAGTTATCGAACAGGAAAATGGTTATTACAGATGCGATAACTGCATTTTGAAGTCTACAACTTTCAAATATAGATTGATTATTGATATCATTGTAAGTTTATGAAAAGTTGGGAAAAGTTGTAACGTCTCATGTTTATTTTTAGTTGTGTATTGGCGACCATGCGGCAGGTGCAAGATACGAGTATTTAGCCAGATGTTATAATGATTCTGCAGAACAAATTTTTGGATGTAGTGCCAAAGAGTTTGACGACGCGCTAGAAAAATATCCTTAACGTGTGACATATATAATTACTTCGGCAATTTCAAAAGAATTTTCTTTTGAATTGAATATTGAAAGTATAGAGTCCAGTGTAAGTATAAATAAATTTTTGCTGTTTTCTTTTATAAAATTGAATCTCCTTAGAACACTCAGTGGAATACAATTACTGTTATGAGTGCAAAGCCATTGGATCACGAGAAATAAAAAGTTAGCAGAAACTTAATAAATTTGGCAAAAACTAAAAACTATTTTTAACTAATTTTGTTTTATATGTAAGTAGTAAATGTATTGTGAATTTTGTTTTATAACTAGTAAATATAAGTGAAATTGTAATTTTTGTAAGGTACCTAGCGGGTTGTATGGTCCGTTTTTAACCCCAGGAAAATTAGACAGCTTGTCAATTACCTTCACATTTCCACAAAAGTAATGGAAAATGTGAAAGCAATTGAAACTCCTGTTGTTTTGGCTGCATGAAAATTTATGATTTTCTTTTTTGAAATTAGGGACATTTAGTGGCACATTTGCAAAATGTGCAACCAAAAAAGGACCACATAGGCTTAAGAGTTGCGATCTTAGGGCTAGAGATCAAGGGACATAATTTAGTATCCAAGAAGTTGCGAATCGGCACAGGCCGTTTTAGTTTGTTTGTTTGAATCATTTGTCATTTGTTTTGTTATTAAGTTTAACTAGTTGTATTATGTGTAAAATAAAAGTTAAAAATACAATTCAGTGATTAAGACTGTGTGCTAATCGACAGCATAACCTTTTGAACGACCTTTTGAATTGAAGTTCGAACTTTTTTGACATTTGATACCTTCGCTTGTTACTAAAACAGAAAAAAACTATTAACTTATATTACTTCAAGAATATATTAAAATACTTAGTCTTTTCCTGCATTCATGTGACGTTTCCGTTTTGTTTTGAAACTATCTCTGAACGGAACAATAAAGTGGCAATATAAAATTGGCATTTTCGGAGAACAAAACCTTTCGAAATTGGGACTTTGATATAATGCCAAGCAAAAGGTAGAGGTGTAAAATGTACTAAAAAATGAGTAATCGTATATACTCGTTACTTGATGATCAAGTATTCGCTGTATCCACATCATCGTTACTGATACCTGAGGGAAGACCACCAAAAAAAAAACGTTTTTTGTCGTGACTCATTGTCATAGTTTCATTAAAAAAATTCCTTATTTCAAGATTCCCGCTTGTGTTTTTATAACTTCCATGCAAAAATCCAAAAATACCCAAAAAACGAAAAAAACCCAATGAGTATCCGGATCACTATTCGTTACATGACCAATCGAAAATTTGTATGAAAATTCCCATACAAAAGTACTCGAGAAAATGAAACGAATACTACCCAATGAGTATCCGGATCATTATTCATTACTTGAGTAGTCGAATCTTTATATGGAAATTCCTATATAAAAGTATCCGCGAGTACTCGTTTCTTTTCGACCCGTTCCTGAAACCGAATAATTTTCTCTCGAATAAACCTCTCCGAATAATAATTTCCGATGTTGATAGTTTGAGAAATAGTTTGCTCCAGTTGTATGACAACTTAACGGAGGACGTTGTTCAAGAGGTACTTTTGATAGCGGAAAGAATATTTGCAAGTGACGATTTGGACTTCATAAAGTCCATTAAAGATTTTATAGAATTCGATCAATTTCTATACGAAATTTATGAAATCATTTTAAAGTTGCTTGGAGTTAATTCAAAGTTTATTGATGAACATATGAATGCGAACACTCTAGCCCTTCGTGACATGAATGTGGTGAGCTTGGAAAGGGTTCGTGCTATTCCTGAAATAAAGATAGTACATGAAGCAGAAAACTTTTATAACTCTTACACTATGAGTTTGGGTAGGAAAATTAAATGTGAAAAATGTCGAGGTTATTATTTTTTAAACACATAATATCAGACGTTTTATTTGTTTATATTGAACTTAGTTTTAAATCCAAAAGGTTGTGACATGTTTTGATTTTAATAAATAAAAAATAATCCTACTATATTAATAGTCTAAGATGTAGACTTTAAAATCACTTGGAGGATACAGAAAATTTACAAAATATATTTCTGCGATATTATTCCTTGGGAATTGATTTACAAATCAATAAAATAATATTAGAACATTTTCTACTTTATTATATAAATGATTCCAACGATAATATTATATTTTGTTTTTGATTTCCGAATTTGCAGTGCTTAAAATTTTAAAATCAATAATGTAAGAATCGTTTCAAAATAAACGATTCAAAACAAATTGCGATGGTGATGCATGTGTACTAATTCGATGGATTCTAGGATCGTGGCTCTGGAAATTCCTTTTGCAACGACAACAATTGAGATATTCGGGAAGTAGAAAAGAAACAACTCATGCCCATGACCCTTCTCTTGACCGCAGCCTGATTACGCACCAGCGTAACAAATACTGCATGTTCATGACCCGTCTCTTGACCCCAGCCTGATAACGCACCAGTTTGGGTACCGATCGAGTCTTGCTGATAAGATAAGCCCCGCTCTGCCCCCTCTGCTGAACTTTTTGAAAGTTGTTTTGATACTTGCTGACAGTAGTTTTCAAACTTTTTTTTACATTTTAAGCTTGTTTTAAGCATCATCTTCATCTGGTGTGTCGATATTTTTATATATAGTACAAATGCTGAGTCTTGTTCCGTATATCGGTTTTTATATTATTCATTTGGAAAAATATTTGTTCCCAAGTCGTATTGGACATGGGCAAAATCATCATGCCCTTTGTAAAATTAACCAAAAGTGGAAACTTTTTAGTTCCATCTGCCTGCTCATTTGGGAAATGTGGCTTCAGAGAGTTTCGGTGTCCATTGCAATGCTATCAGAATTTCCTCGCGATAGTATAATTTCCGCTAGATCGCTCACTGCGCTCTGTTCAATTTTAGCTCCCTGTATTCGGTGTCAATTGTTTGTATCTCAGGCACATGTACCAAATTGGGAACTTTTGAAACTATTTAAAACATTAAACAACATTTTACGGATCAAGAAATTGCATTTGCTCAAATAATTTAGTAACAGGTAAACGCGATTTTCAAATTAAAACCCAGAAAGTTAGTAAAGGGCAAATCCTACCAAATTTCTGGTGAAGTTTGGTTTGATTTTGCTAAGTCGCAGAATTCTGCCAAATCTGGTCATCCTGTCAACTGACTGACCGTACTCCCGTACTCGACCTCGAGTTAGAGATGGGGGTGATTTCACGTCACAGTGATTAATCACAATCACTAGGTGACAAAATCACAGGGAGCGTTTTTGTTAAAATTTTCAAAAACGGTGTGAACCTAACAAAACAACTGCTGACGCTCAGCCTCGCGAGTGTAAGTATACTGGATCTGAAAATTGAAATTTCCATACATTTGATTATTGTTACCTTCAATTCAACCACCGTTTCGTTGTAGCACACACACACACTCAACACCTGTGAATAATGGTATGTGTTCAACCGAACTCTCGCTCGCTTCTCACATAAACCATGCATCATGGTGATTGAGAGTGAGACACGCCACGGTTCCGGTGATCAAACGATTACAGTGATCAAAACGATTCCGGTGATCCAAACGATTCCGGTGATCGAAACGATTCCGGTGATCGAAACGGGTGTGATTTTTCTAATTTTTGCTGGAAAACCAAAATTTCCTCTCCGTCCTACGTGTTTAAGGGTTTTTATTGTACCTAAGACAATTTTGAATGAATGAATTTTAAATTTTATAACTATTTTATTGGTGTTACTATTTCCAAGGGAGCATACCCTCGCAATGAACGCAGGTCCAGGGTAAGAGAAAAACGTTTGTCACTGTGAATTTTGAACCACAGTCACTGCTCCAGCTGTGATTGGAAAATCACTCTTTTCCCCATCTCTACTCACGATACCCATAACAACATCAAAAGACATAAGCAATCGAAAGAAGATCACTATCCTCGTCAACAAGCATAACCATAACACTGAAAACTTATGATATTCCGTAGAAACATAAAATACACAACATCTCTCTGTCATAACCTACTCTGAAATGTCAAAACGAAAATGTAAACAACTCACGCGATCAGTTCTAAAAAACTAGGCTGGTCGCTGAGAGATGGCGCCACGGCACACAAGGTGGATTTCGTGAAATATGGCAACCACGCAAAATGAAGCAAAGTCCCGGTTTCAGGAAATATAATGCGAGGAAAATTTCAGGAAATTATCAGTCGCTGATTGGATCTCTCCTTGGAGCTAGCTTGGAAAAGTGGGCACTTAAAAGGAAGTAGTAAGTAGATCCCTACCGAAAATGGTTCTAGCAACCTATCGGTTTTTAGGAAACCCAAAAGGTTGAAAGTGGTTCTTGTAACCCACCAACTCGGGCTCCAGCCACACTACCGAACACGGTTCTCGTAACCTATCGGTATTGGAGGGGAATTCCCAGTTGAAAGCGGCTATCAGGGCTATTTCGTAGTGTCGGGGACAGCACGAGCTACGCTAGCGGAGGCACTACGGGATTCAGCGGCCGGCCCAAGACCAATCTCCTTGGAAGAGTACCGGGCCAGGAGACGAGGTAGGAAGGAAGACAACACACCAGCGCCGGAGCCCCCTCGAAGTATCGCACTGGCGCGGAAGCTAAGTTCCGGCGAGCAATTGAGGAGGTTCGCCGTCGCCTGCTGATTGCGGTTGGGCAAGAAGAGCGCATGCGGATCAGCCGTGAGCTCCAGAGGCTCCATAGCGAACGGCTGCGATACCGCCAAGAGAAGAGGCAGGCACGGAAGCGTCAGAAGACAAATACGAGAGGGAAGAGACAGAAATATATTACAAATGTATAGTCATAAGTAAAACACACAAATAAATAGAATTTAGTTTAATGTGGTTTTCGACTGGTAATTACAGATTGATTTAAAAATTGATTTAAAAATTAATCTTTTTAACCAGTTTTGAACATGCTAACGTCAAAATGTAAGAACTTCTTTGTGTGAGTGAAGCGTCACTTTTATTCGAAAATTATTTGTATTTATTTATTGAAGATTATTTATTATTTACTTAATTTAATATAATGAAAATTTCCTACTTGATATTATAATTAATATTTTCTATAAAAAAAATTCTAATAAATTCGCAAACGCAAAACTGCTTTTGACAACACAATTTTGACAAATGTCAAATAACAGTTTTGTGTATGTATTTGTAAATCTGAAAATAAATCCCGATCTCGAAAAATTGATCTAGATCAAAAAATAAATCAATTTTTCTGACCAGTCGAACATTATTTTTTGATCTAGATCAAAAAAATTGATTTAAATAGTATATTGTTAACCAAGGGTCGAAAGTAGTACTTTTTTACCCGGGTGTAAATTGCCACTCGAGCCGTAGGCGAGAGTTGCAAACACTCGGGTAAAGAAGTACTATTTTTGTCCCGAGGTTAACATACGTTTTTTTACCCCATGTCCGCCGAAGGTTTGATAATTAAACGAATTTATTTTTTAAAGAATTTTACTGTTGACGATTTAATTGTAAAAAAAAATAAAAATGAAAGTAAAAAAACAACAATAAAATTTCTAAGGCTACTTTGTTTGGCCGAATAGGCTTGACGGGCCGTAGTTAAACCGGCTAAATTTAATCCGGTTTAGGGAAACTAGTTTAGAATTATCCGGTTTAACCAGATTAGCTTGACAGACTAAATTTAGTTCTACTGTCAAAATATTCATACAAGATGGATCCTGAAGTTGGCAACAAGCCGGTTACAACCAGCTAATCCATTAAATAAAACGGGATTTAGAAAATTCAGTTGCAATTATATCCAGTTACGTACAGGCTATGAACTTAAACCGGATAAACGAGAAAATTTGGCTTAAGTTAGGTAATCTGTCTGCGCTATTGGCTGGTTGGAACCGACTTATTGCCAACTTCAGCATCTATTTTGTATGAGTTTTTTTTGACAGATAGATCAGATTTAGTCTGTCAAGCGAAGTTGGTTAAACCGGATAAACTAAGCTAGTTTCACTAAACCGTAATTTGGCCGGTCTGTCTAAGCGATAATCCTTTAAATTAAATAGAAGAAAATCCCTTTATGAGGCCAGTAATCCGGTTTAATTTTATGCAGTTGCATATTAACTACGAATGTAACCCGAATAATAACAAAACAGGGTCGCAAATTTTACTTTCGGCGGTGGTGTTGTAAAAAAACACTTTCGCACTCAATGCTAAAAAGAGCTATTTTCAACCCGCGAAACAGGGTCGAAAATTTGACTTTCGGCAGGGGTGTGGTAAAAAATTGATTTTTGTGCCCAGTCGGAAACGACATAAATGAACGTCCTTTTCGGTTGTAAGGATTTAAAGGCAAATGTTTGAATCTGCGAATAGCCCGAATTTAGGCAAAATTTGGTAGCCTCACCTAGAAAGAATTTACATTGGAAAATAGTGGTAACATTTTGGGTTATATAGAGTAAAGTATCAATAAGGAAATTATACTGGGAAACAAATATAACATTTTGGATTATAAAGAGTAAAGGTAGCAATAAGGAAATCATAGTGGAAAATAAATGTAACATTTTGGATTATCAATTATACTGGAAAACAAATATAACATTTTGGGATTATATAGAGTAAAGGTAGCAATAAGGAAATTATAGTGGAAAATAAATGTAACATTTTGGGTTATATAGAGTAAAGGTATCAATAAGGAAATCATATTAGAAAACAAATATAACATTTTGGATTATATAGAGTAAAGGTAGCAATAAGGAAATCATAGTGGAAAATAAATGTAACATTTTGGATTATCAATTATACTGGAAAACAAATATAACATTTTGGGATTATATAGAGTAAAGGTAGCAATAAGGAAATTATAGTGGAAAATAAATGTAACATTTTGGGTTATATAGAGTAAAGGTATCAATAAGGAAATCATAGTGGAAAATAAATGTAACATTTTGGATTATCAATTATACTGGAAAACAAATATAACAATTTGGGATTATATAGAGTAAAGGTAGCAATAAGGAAATTATAGTGGAAGATAAATGTAACATTTTGGGTTATATAGAGTAAGGGTATCCATAAGGAAATTATACTGGGAAATAAATATAACATTTTGGATTATATAGAGCAAAGATATCAAAATGGAAATTATATTGGAAAATACACATAACACTTTGGATTATATAGAGTAAAGATATCAGAATGGAAATTATATTGGAAAATACACATAACACTTTGGATTATATAGAGTAAAGATATCAGAATGGACATTATATTGGAAAATACTCGTAACATTTTGGATTATATAGAGTAAAGATATCAAAATGGAAATTATATTGGAAAATACACATAACACTTTGGATTATATAGAGTAAAGATATCAGAATGGAAATTATATTGGAAAATATTTAGACCATTTTGAGCAATAAACAGATGATTCATTCAACCAAAACATGTATTTAAAGCCTACCTTCAACATAAAGCTAACAATGAAGCTAAAAGTAAAAGCACCCACTGGTGACTAGCATAAAAATTAAATTATATAACAAGAAAAAAATATAAGTATATATATAAGAACACTGATTCCCAATATATATATAACAACTGTCTTTTGCGTTTTTAAATCTTTGAATTTTTAATGAACTTTTAAATATCCTTTGAGTTTTGATTTCCAGTTCTGTTTCGCAATTTACTTTAATGATGTTTGTTCTCAGTCTATTTTCGGCAGATCACGTCAAATCCACTAAAATTTCGAAAAGGTTTTGTTATTATATATTTTCTCAAGTTAAATCAAGTCCTAGCATATGAAAGTCACTTCTCCGATCTTCTTTTATCGACATATTTTTCCGAAGTTAGCATTTCGATTCGCAGCCCAAGGTTTTCCCGGTAACCGTCCTTTTTATATGCGTCGAGATTAACAAGAGGAAACAACGACTTGTCGTGTCACTCGCCAAAGCGCGACTGAAGTTGCGCGTCACCTTTGGGTCCATTGTTGTAGCCTAAAACCCTGGAAACAAAGGTCTTAAAGTTGAAAACTCAAGAAATCGAGAATCAATTAAACATCAAGGAATCAATAACTGATCGATCCAAAAAACCGAAAGGCGTAGTCAAGGTCCGCGCCGTAGATTTTCGTGAAAACTTCGGGATAAAATTATAATAAGTGTTTCTCATTAATATGTACAGGCAACCCTCCTAGAACACGGTTTCCCATAACCCGGTTTCACTCTTACAAGTTTTGAAAATTGCGAAAATCCTCGGACAACACGGTTTCGTTCTAACATGTTTAACACGAAACTCGAACATCGGATTTATTTAAAGACTGGTTTTACAATTGTTTTGTGCCGGAGGTTGAAAATTATTTAAAGGAGAAGAATTTGAACTTCAAGGTACTATTACTACTGGATAATGCTCAGGTTACCCACAGAGTTTGAGTCATCCAAAAGTCAAAGTGGAGTTCTTACCACCGAATACTACTTCGTTGATCCGACCATTAGATCAAGGTATTATTTACACCGTTAAAACGTACTACCTGAGACGATCACTTCAGTGGATTTTAGACACAATTGATTCAAAATCAATGGATGTAGTGAAGGCTTGGAAAGAATTTTCAATAAAAACTTGTATCGAAATCATATCGTTTTCGATAAAACAACTAAAAAAATCAACCTTAAATTCATGTTGGAAGAACATATGGCCATCGTCAGTAGAAAGTTTGCTTGAGTCCCCGGAAACAGCGATTGGTGGAATATTAAAACTTGCTTGATCGATCGGCGGCGAAGGTTTTGTGGATATGGCTGTTGAGGACGTTCAAGAATTATTAGTGGAGGAAGAAATTGGCGAAGCAGATTTAGTGGAGATGGCATGCGAAGTTGCTAATCCATTCGATTCTGAAGACGACAGCTCCGATGAAAATTGTACAGTTTCTAATTTTAGTCTAAAGGACTTGCAGGAAGGACTTACTTTAGCAAAAAATCTTGAAACATTTTTTTTGACTAAAGACCTTTGTGCTGAAAGAAGCCGTAAATTCAAAAGAGAGCTGGAAAATTGTCTATCTCCATACAATGAGATTTACAACGATCTTGTAAGGGCCAGCAAACAGACCAAAATCAACGATTTCTTGAAGAAGGCGGATGCTGCAAGAAATCCTAACAATTAAATGTTTACATATATCCATGTATTCTTCAATAATAAATAAATATTCTTTCAATAATAAAAAATATTTTGTTTTAAAAAGTTTTCGGAACGTATCACTCCATTTTGTACTGATTCTTAGTCTCGTATAACACGATTTCATACAACACGCTATTTTCTAGGAACCTATCTACCGTGTTATAGGAGGGTTACCTGTACTTAAATCAATCTCTTCAATACAAAAGTTTCATAGAGTAGTACGGTGACAGAAAAGGTAAATCACAAGTTTATTACTTAACGCCGTTTTCTTATTTCTTCTTCGATGCGGCCGTAGCCTTGACAAATGCTCGGCACTGAAAATTTTAGGTTTTCAAAATCCGCGTTTTATTCAATAACGCGCATATTCACATCACGCCATACAATCGACATACAATCAAGTAAAACATTCTCGCGTGAAGAATGCCACGCCAGCAGAATAAACAGAGAGTGAGGATGAACATTATCACTGGGAAATGCATCAATCAGCAGAGTGCAGACACCAGCGACAACCAGAAGACGACATTGTTCCCACGTAAAATGCCCCTGCCTGCAAAATACTATTATCACCGTTATCACGAGGAATGTCGGATGCCAGTGATAAACTGCCCCTGCAGCAACAAATTGCTCTAGGAATTGTTTATGACCTTCTACGGAATCATCCAATTTCGTAGGAACCACCGGGGATGGAATTCCAAAAATGCACTGGAAAATGCAAAATTCTAAATTCAGTTCCCATACTATTAAGTGAAGGTTACACGGGTTACTTATGTGCCTTCTAAAAAGCCGGCGATAACCGTAGATACATACGTTTATCCTACAAATCTAGATTTACCAGAAGCATACAAAATAAAATCAAAACCAAAACCATAGGCATGGTAACAATGTCAATTTCAATGCTAAGCATATATGATTACCACTGAAATTGATCCATGTTGATACCACCGCCGGATGTTTGGAAATCCAAATTTTAGTAAAAACCCATTGCTTGGTAACAAAGCACAAATAAGTTGCTTACAAAGCAATGTACTTAATTTAATAAAATTGACAATTCAAAATTATTGAAACAGATAAGTTAGTCGAAGTCCAGCGCTCTTAGTGAAAAATTACTATAACTCGGTTGTCTTAAGTTTGATATATATCCATAGAAAATTATATTTAAATAAAAATAATAATATGATACTTATGAAATTGACTTTCATTTTATCAATTTTTTATTTTTTAGTAAAGACAAAAGTCACACGCAACGAAAAATTAACTGCACGAGTGTAGCCTTGCATACGGCGCACCTGGGGACGTTTTCACGCTACAAATTACTACGAATTTGTATAAAAGTGGGCAAATCAGGCAGTGTTTAATCGACCACATGACGCTAAACTAGTCATGCAGACCTTGGGGTACAAAGACCCCAGTTCTTTCCGTCTTCGGAAGAGTTATAACTCCCCTGACCTCAAGACCGCGTTAAAAAATCCAACAGCTGGCCCCAGACCAATAAACATTTAAGAATATCGCCGTTGCCACGCCAGCCAACGAAACATAGAGGCATCAGCACAGCCATGCCAACAGCCAGGAAAAGAAGTCCGGTTCCGAAGCTTTCTTCAAAAGGAATCTACAGGAGGTCCAGCGAGCCTTCATTTTAGCAGGGAGTAAAGATGCCAGACGAGAAGCTAGCCAGAGGATCAACAAATTGAAGATGGAGCGAAAGAATTATCGCCAACTGAAGAAAACCTTGAAGCAGACGAAGAAGTAAGAGACCAGCCGACCGCGCAGAGTTTTTGACCATAGTTTTATTCAAGTTAAATAAGCTACGACTGGTTTGCCGAAGATATAAATGATTTGCATGAATACTTCCACTATTTACTTTGAATAAGGTCCTGACCACGCAGAATGCCTCAAATTGGTGTCACAAGTCTGTTGTGACACGCAGCACCAGCTAAAAAGAAGGAAGATTAGCATAATATAATAATCATAATAATATAAACACGAATCACCTACCATACCCATAATACCGGATGGGTATGAAACCATAACCATAATACCGGATGAGTACGAAAACAAAGTACACAAAAAATATGTCACTCTACTCACCACCCAGTATAAAACCAACATTAGAAGTGATGTTTATGTCCACGTTGACAATTGTAATGCGCCACAGCCCAACATATAAACATAAGAAAACATCATGCACATGTCACCATGCTCACCATCAAGCAACACAGTCACCGAAGTGCTTCAAAATAAATATCGCTAGAAAAAATCAAACATTAGTCATCAGCTAGTTCCATAAAACTTACCTGAACATCGCCGTTCACATAAATTTGCATAAAAAGACATAAAATTATATAGAACAAACATAAACAATTACGCACTGTCATTTGCCAAAACCGACTGTCACTTGTCGAAGTCAAACATATGTGGAAAATTTAGTTCTAAAAAATTCAACTGGTCACTACGCGATGGAGCCACTGCGCACTAGAAGGAGTTTAGCAACACATGACAATATCGCAATAATGGACGAGATTCCCGGTTTCGATATATAAAAAGCCGCCGAAAGCTAAGAAAGATCATCAGTCGTTACAACCGACCTACTAAGGAGAATATCCGAAGAAAGGACAACTAAGTGACAACTGGATCCGAAAAAAGTTATTGAAGCCTATCGGAAAAAAGGAATTTAGGGTTGAAAGTGGTTGTAAAACCCATCAACCCAGATTCAAATCAACCACCGAACACGGTTCCGGCAACCTATCTTTTGGTGAACGTCAAAAGCGAAAGTGGTTATATAAACTTATCGTTCAACGTCCGAATTTACCAACCGAACACGGTTTCTGCAACCTTTCGGTTTTTGGAGAACCCCCAAGTTGAAAGTGGTTACTAAAACCCATCAACCTGGTTCATAGTCGGCCCCATTTAATGTCTGGTCCATCCTTAGTGTCTGGATCAGCTAAAAAGTCGTTGGATAAGGCGTTGCGTGACTCGGGGGCTGGCCCTAGACCCATCACGTTGGAAGAGTACCGCACAAGGAACCGTGCCGAACGAGAGACACACGGACATCCCCTCAGCCAGTCGCTCGACCCCTGAAGCACCGCACAGGAAAAGAGGCTAACTTCTGCTGAGCAATTGAAGAAGTCCGGCGTCGCCAGCTGTTAGCAGTAGGGCAGGAGGAGAGGTTGAGGAGAAGTAGGGAACTACAAAAGCTGCATAATGAGCGGCTGAGGTATAGGCGTGAAAAACGTAGACATAAGAATAAAGCCAAAAAATAGAGACAAAAAAATATACAGAAAAAAATAATAACTAGGAATAAAAATCACAGAAAACAAAAATAAGATGTGAAGTACGAACTTGGAAACTAGGACATGATTCATATGAGGGATTTATATTTGTTTGGTTAATATTAAGAATTTATAGTAAGAATTTATAATTACTTGGTCTATATAAATAATTCAGAGTTCAGTGGTAAAATAAGTTGAGGTTTGATTCGTGTCAGAAATTGGAAATTAGAACTTGATGAGGAATTTAGTTTTATTTGGTTTATATTATATAAGGAATTCAGAGTTCAGTTTGTATGATAAGGTCTGATTCAAATAAAAGTTTGGTTTATATTCCGAGATTAGATGTGGTTGATATGAAGAATGTACAGTCAAACCTGGATAATTGAGAGTTCAAGGGACCACAATCTCTTTTCCGCTTATGGAGGTTTCTCACTAACCCGAGTTTCTAGCTTATACAGATGAATAATGACGGGGCCAGGCAGTAACTCTCACTTAAAGAGTTTTCTCGCTTACCCAGTTCTCACTTATGTATATTCATTCAGTTTGACTGTATATTCATTTGAATTTATTGTTATTTGGTTTATGTAAAGTATTCATAGTTACTTGGTTTATATAGAGTATTTAGGATAACGTCTATGAAAAGTGTCCAATTAAAGATCTTACAATTAAACTAAAAGACTTTGTTTCATCTTGGATAGTTATAGAACATCTCGTAGACCTTCAACATATATAGAAAGTAAGGTAAATTAAAATCTGTTAGAGGAAAGATACAACCCCAAAAATAAAACCACAACAAGTCCACGAAACCCCAACATAAATTTGGCGCAGCCACAGTACGGACTTACTCCCGCAATAGAAACAAAACAAACAAACACATAAGGCACGTCAAATAGATGTATGGCTCATTCAACCCCAAAAATTCCACCACAAAAGAGTTTAGAGAGTTTTTTGAAACGAATTGACTCATTTTCGCTGGATAACCCAGATCCAAACTTTGAAGCAGATAATGAAGGAATTATTTCTGATCCATCAAACAACCAACAATCCAAAAATTAGATAAAGACGACGGAGTTTTTAGAGAGCCACGCCACGAACAAATCCCTATGCAGCAGGAGAGCCACACACATTCCACAGAAGAATTAAGTCATAATCCAAAAAGGCAAGAAACAGAAGTGCTCAGGAACGGGAGACAATATACAAGAACCTACTCTGACCCTGGTATATGCACAGGTGACGACAAGATCAAACCAAGGCCAGCACCGAGAGCCATAAGAAAAACACCAACAAACGGTAATACTTTAGATTATCAGGACACATGCGAGCATTAAAGATGGAAAATATAGCATTAGTAAACAACGTTCTGTATAACAATGTCCCTATTCTAGCCGGGGAAGACAATTCACGAAAACAGAATGAAATTAACGAATTTATTAACTGTGCATGTCTGGGGTACGAAACACTCTCAGAAACAAAAGACAAAACCACATTTATTAGGCTTTTGCCTACAAAATTAAGAGGTCGAGCTCTAGAAGTGATACAAACAGGACCAAATGATACTTTGGAATATATATTCTCCACTCTAAGAACGAATTTAAACCAAAATGCTTCATAGCTAACATTACATACCCAATTAAGAAATGTACAACAATTACCAACCAAAACGTTGTTGGGATATTTCAACAGGGTAAATGAATTAATTACCAGCTTCAAGAACGCAGCAGATACGCAATATGCAAATGGTGGAGACGGATTGCAGGCCAAATAGAAGAAGTTGGACTACACTGTTTCAAAATAGGTATTATAAACGCCAAATATAAATTTTACTTACTTCAAGACGCTGATAACACATTGGAAGGCATCAACTCCAAAATATTGAGATAAGAACAAACTGTGAGCAATGTATGCAACAAGGGGGAATCGTACCTTACACCTCAAATAATAAAATGTACCTCAAAACAATTAACTAACCAATATACCAATCCCCGAAACAGATGGCATACATACCAAAGAAACAACCAAAATCAATATCAACAACAGCGTCCATATAACAATAATAACAACGACCCGGGCAGAAATCAACCCAACTATAATACAGCACGCGACAAAAGGCAAATAAGGTGTAACTTCTGCAATAAAATGGGTCACATAATAGCAGAATGCAGGACCAGACGAATGACACATGCCAAGTAAATCAAACAACAAGAAGCAGAGATACCAGCACACGCAACTTCTGCTCAGAGGATGATCAGGAGGGGGACAGATGTTTCATACGAGAGAGATGGTACAGATTATAGAATGAAGAAAGGGCGAAAAATGCGGAAAACTCAATAGAGACGAACGATCGCACCGCGGGTCTTCAATAAAGGACAATATGTCAGCTATTCCCATAGCAACACGCCCGTTAAACATTGCGAAAGTTCCAAATCCAAAATTTATAATAGATACGGGGTCTGAAATAAGTTCAATAAAAAAACAAAGCTTTAAAAACATAAGCAAAAATGAAAAAGTCACACTAAATACCATCTCTAGAGAGCTAATATCCAAAGGAACGATAACAGGAAAAACACAAATACCCCACATTTGCCCGTGCAAACTCCATATAGTGGAGACAATAAACACCACAAATGTCACTGGCATAACTGGAAATGATTTTGTGATGAAATATTGCAATGTGAAAGGACCAATTAGGAATTTGGTATATCCTGATTTTAATGAAAGGGAAATAATCACAATTCCGTTTGAGCAGGATCCATCGCCTGGAAATATTGTTGAAACAGACGCAAGAGGCAAGATGGAACAGCCAAAGTGACATCCGCGCAGGACACATAAATAATCGGAGCTCGCACGCTTCGAAGTGTATAATACCTTCGAAATTGGAATGCCACAAAGGGCACAAAGTAGTCCAACTAACGTCAACAGACAATGAAGACGTACTACAAGATCTGGCACGCCTCTTTAATCCAGGATAAAATGAGGAAGAAGAAATTCTTACTATCCACGCCCACAGATATGGATCAACTTGTAAACGCCACACTTGCATATATGATAACCAATCTGGAACCACTACGTCGAACGGGATGGAATTACCTTAAAATGGAAAAGTCCAGCAGTGAAAAGAGGACCAAACTCAAAACTAAAACGAGCAATATGTCACAATATCAGAAAGAAGAACAATGCTGATACCACCAAGAACAGTAAAGATTGCGGAAATGTTATCGCATGTCCAGGGGGAATAAATAATCAAGGGAGAGGAAATAACTTCGGGAACATACATCAGAAACGCATTAGTACCAAGAGAAGGAAAAATAAAATTTAGTTTATTAAACGTAAATGACCATGAGATAATAATGGACGATTTAAGAATAAAAGTTGACAGAAATGCTGAATCGGGCTCAGAGATCAAAAACGAGAATATAGATCAAACACGAATGATTAATGGGATATTAAAAAAGGATACAGATGTTGATACAGAACACAAGGGAGAGAGACTAAAGGAGATAATGAGGATAATAAACATAGATTCGAATTTAAATACGGAAGAACAATAATAGATAGCTGCAGACGAATTTCAGGAGAAAAATTAGGATACACGACGAGCGTTCAACATGAGATAAGGACAAAAGGGGACCAAGTACCCATAAAATGCAAAATTTATAGACTCCCAGAAACCCAAGAACAAATAGTTACCGAAGAGATAGATATACTCTTGACTGAAGACATAGTGGAACCCAGTTGGAGCCAAAAGAATGCACCATTGATAATAGTCTCAAAGAAGCCGGGCCAGAAGCAATGGCGAACAGTGGTAGACTACAGAAAACATAACGAAGTAACAGAGGAAGATGCGTAACCACTACCCAGGATAGAAGATATCCTAGATCAGTTGGGAAATTCACGTTACTTCTCTGTACTAGACTTCGCCAGCGGCTACTACCAGATAGCAATGAAAGCAGAAGATCGAGACAAAACTGCATTTAGCACGCCATATGGTCACTATGCCCTTCGGACTAAAAGGCGCCCCTGCAACGTTCCAACGACGTATAAACCACGTATGACGGGACTTCAAGGATTGCATTGCTTTGTATACCATGACGATATAGTCACGTATGCAGAAAACCTAGGTGACCATCAGAACAAACTGAAGGATATCTTACAGAGACTGAAGGGGCACAGGCTAAAATTGAACCCCGAAAATTGTAACTTACTCATGAAAGAAATAATTTACCTTGGTCATAAATGCAGCACAGATGGGGTAGCGCCAGACCCCGCCTTGCTAGAATCTGTCAAAAACTTTCAAGCCACCAAAACTGTAAGACTCTATAAACCGCTAAAGGGAGAAATAAGAATTAAGGATCCTACTAGTTCAATATTGAAACTATGCCATAAATTTTCAGGTTATGCTTTCGATATCGAACACAAAAAAGCTAGAAAAAATAACAATGCAGATGCTCTAAGCATAATTCCATACGAAATACTGACAATAACACGCAGGCGAGTCAAAGAAATAAAGGCAAATATAGCCACGATAGATGAAAATAAGCCCCACGAGCCAGAGGAAAGTGCCAAGGAACCCAGGGATAAACCAAGCAAATTAATGACACTGAAAGGAGAATAAATGACAACATAAGAGTACTGACAAACCCTCAGGACATTAAAACAATCCTAGCAGGCTGTCAAGATGCCCCATTAGGAGGACATCAAGTAGTATTTAAAACATACCGACGCTTGAAACGAGAATTCTATTGGAAAGGTATGAAAAAGGACATAACGGCACTATTATCCATTTTGGTGCGCCAACATTGAATGATGCCATTGTGTAGGAATTATGTAAAACACAATAATAATAATATTTTTAAACTCAAATTGCTTTTATTTTCGAGAAAATCGAAAAATAAATACTTCTATCATAGCCTCAAATTTCGTATTTTTGTTTAAGTTTGCGCATATCATGTAACTAATACTGATGAGAAAATAAGTAAGATTCTTGAAAAATTTAACGAATCGAACTAAAAATCGAATCGAATGACACTACTTATTTTCTCATCAAAGAAAATGTTTATTTTGCATAAGAACGAAAACCTGCTGCATAAATTTGCTTGTGGCGTTTCCGTTCTCACGAATAATGGGTTCAATAAAAAATTGGAATGCAAAATTTTGAATGAACGAAAATGCAGAATCACCCCGATTTCAAAAAACCTAATTATCGTTAATTGAGAAGTGATTCGCATTTCGCAAGCTTAGGAGCTGAACCTCAAGGTTCAGTCTTACTCAGTCCCGGATTTACCTATGACGGGGCCCCAAGCAACCTCAGTTTTTTGGGCCCTCATTCCAAAATTAACCCCCCCCCCCCCCATTTTTTTTTAAATAATAAATAACCAGTTCATTTTGCACAATCAATATATTATTCAGTTTACTTATAATTTACAAACTAATTTTGTTTAGTGTTATGGAATTCATTAGTGGAAAAATTGAACATGATAATAGCATGAGGAAGAGATTCCTTATTTCTAGATAAAAATCATATTAAAGACTAATTTTTTTTATCTACAACAGTCTGAATTGTGTATAGCCTACTCAAATAACACTTTGTTATAATTTTCAAACTTTTCTGAAAGCCGTTTTTGTATGTTTTGTCCTAATTAGTTTCTTCAAATCAACTTTGGATAAATGAACTTAATCTAAATATTCACTTGAACGCCGACCTAACATAAAATCCTCTGGTCTCAAGTTGGTGTGTGACAACAGATCCGTTTGATTGCATTTTTTGATTTCCATTAGGAATGACACCGTTTTGGTGTATCAGAATTTTTCCACACTCTACCCAATTTTATTCCTCGTCGATAATTTCGCCATTCATACTCAATTTAGAAGCCGACAAGATTTTCACACAAACACATTTTCCTTCATTGGAAGTAGCACTTGCTCATAAAATTTGTTGTGTCCAACATAGTACTTTTTATCGTGTAAAACTTCAGTGACGTGAACGGTTTGAATTTTACCTACTTTGTGGTTGTATGGCTCGTAAGTATAGAATAAATCCACCAGTCTTTTCGTTCTTTTCTTAACTAAATTTGCTGGTATCCTCTCCATACGAGCTGCTGTAGCACCTGGTATGGGAAAGAATTGATTCATAAAAAGACCTGGGAACTTATATTTCGCGCATAGCGTCATCGTTTCCTCGAAATCATCTTCAGTTTCTGTTGGGAAGCCACATATTATGTCTGTTGCTATTGTTACTCCAGGTATTTTCTGTCGTACAAAATGTACAATGTGCTCGAATTCCTTCCGACAATATTCTCTCTTCATTTCGCTTAGAACGCTATCGCTGTCTCTCTGCACAGAAAGATGCAGATATGAATACATTCGAGGGTTGTTAGGTATTTTTGCTACTTCCTCCAAGTGTTCCATTATAAAAGGTGGATTAGTCATTCCCACACGCATCATACAGCTTTTAGGTATAACCTTAAAAGAAACTCCATGTAAAATGAGATGTCTCTCGCACATTTGTATTGTCAAACCTCAATTAACTTCCAAAGTATACGAGGGTGGTCCGACAAGTACTTAGCCTACAAAAGAAAAACGAAGATTTTGGAAAAGTGACGATTTATTTTTCAATATAGCCTCCTTTGAGTTCGATACACATAACCCAGCGATGTTCCAACTTTTTTAACCCGTCTGAAAAATACGTTTTCTCGAGACCTGCATAGTAACCTTCTGTGGCGGCGATGACCTCCTCATTCGACCCAAATTTCTGCCCGGCGAGTGTCTTTTTCAAGTTTGGAAACAAAAAGAAGTCACACGGGGCCAAATCTGGTGAATACAGTGGATGAGGCAGCAGTTCGTAGCGCAATTCGACCAGGTTTGCCATGGCAATGGCGGAGGTGTGAGTCGGTGCGTTGTCATGGTAGAAAAGCACTTCTTTCTTCGCCAAATGGGGCCGTTTTTTCTGCAATTCCGCGTCGAATCGGCCCAATAATTCGGCATAATACAGTCCTGTGACCGTTTTGCCCTTCTCCAGGTAATCGATGAAGATCACGCCTCGTGAATCCCAGAAAACGGTCGCCATCACCTTTCCGGCCGATGGAACAGTCTTCGCCTTCTTCGGAGCACGTTCGCCTCGTGAAGTCCACTGTTTCGACTGTTCCTTGGTCTCTGGTGTGTACCAGTGGATCCATGTTTCGTCGACAGTCACGAAACAACGCAGAAACTCCCTTGGATTGCGCCTAAACAGCGTCAAACACTGCTCTGAAGTGGTTTCACGGTTGCGCTTGTTGTCTGGAGTGAGCAAACGCGGCACCCATCGCGCCGACAGCTTTCTCATGCCCAAAATCTCATGCAGGATATGACCCACGCGGTCTTTTGAGATGTCTAGTGTCTCTGCTATCTCGCGCACCTTCAATCGCCGGTCTGCCAATTTGAGATCGTGGACTTTTGTCACGTTTTCCTCGGTAGTAGCCGTTTTCCGGGCACCTGGACGTGGCTCATCAAAAACCGACGTGCGACCACGTTGAAACTCATAAAACCAATTTTTGAAGGTCGCCATCGAAGGGGAAGAGTCACCGTACACAACATCGAAGCGCTCCTTGATTTCGCTGCGCGATTAACCTTCCAAAAACAGGAATCGAATCACCGACCGATATTGTTCTTTCTCCATATTTATAAAATTCGCTAATACGTTCACTTACACACGCTGTCAAAACAAAACTACGAGTCCGATTCGGCTGAAATTTTGACAGTAGCCGTCTACAAAAATGTACTACAGGATAGTAGATGTCTTTTGCGACAGTGGCGCCATCGGGCTGTGAGGCTAAGTACTTGTCGGACCACCCTCGTATCCGGTAATGAGCTACCAATATCTCTTCCATAAGTCCCAGTGTCTTCTGAGGTTAACCAAATTTCGCAACATCCTTCTTGGAAGGCTTGGTGTGCTCTAGCGACAATCTCTTCTGGTGGACAACTCACTAGGTCTCCTCTTGCATGTTGAGTCTAACAATATGTATATTGGTTTGAACATCCTGAATTTATTCGAATAATTTCGATGAGAGGATTTTTCATATATTTTGGTAATGCTAGTCTTAGTCCAATTATAGACAATCTTGTAACAAAAAATGTTTACTTCTTACACTTTTCTGTGTTTATTTATTTGCACCTTTCAAATATGCAGCATTTGGTGCTCCTTGATGCACACAACCCGCAACTACAACGTGCTTATTCTTCTGAATACCAATTTCAATTTCCCTGCGGTAGGTGTCTTCTGATGGATTTTTTACAGTACATAAGAAGACAATTGACCAGCCATATACTCTGAATCTGAATTGTTATGAGCACATCCCTAGATTTTCACGTAAATCTTCTGTGTTCCAGGTACAACACTTTCCAAGTAAACTTTTCGCGTCTTCAAACCATTCTTTTTATTCGCATATCGTTGCTTTGGTGTTATAGCTTGTGATAATATCAAATCTTCAATATCATAAATAATTTCTAGGGCTGGGTTAATACCGATATTTGTTGATATTAGCTAATATGAATATATGAGTCACCGGATATTAGGATATCTTAACCGATATATGAATATCAGTGATATCACATATTTCTTTACGAAGAATAAATGAAACAAGTTTCACTTTCACATAAACGAAACAACTTCAATGCAATATTTTTCAATTATTTTTTATTAACATTAAGAAACATAATTTTTCTGACTTTTTCGGATGACAGACAAGCACGACGAACAGAAATTAGTTCACCAGATTTGGAGAAAATCCTTTCGCAAGGCACCGAAGTAGCTAGTACACAACAATGGCGTTTAAAAACTTTGCTTAAATTCGGGTACAAGTAGTGATTTTTCTTCCACCAATCATTGGGGTCTGAATTTCTGGCCAACATTTTATCATTCAGAAACCGTTGCACTTCAGCTATCACAATCGCTGTGGGAGACTCCAAAGTATGAGTGTCCTGTATATCCAAATCCGCCCAAATATCCACGACTTTATATGGTTTCGTCGTATTTTCATCAGCCGCTTCTACATTTCGACGGTTGGACGACGTTGGTAACTGCTCTTGATCTTGAGCCTCTTGAGCCCAGCGACGATTTACTTCATTAATGGCTAGCTCTGTCACTTTTCTTTTTGCAACATGAGCTTTATTAGTGTCCAGAAAATAGGCCATTTTAAAACGTGGATCTAAGAAGGTTGCCACGGCAAAGGTCATACTTTGCTCTATATTTTTGAGCCTAGATTGCTCACATATACATTATTTAATATTCTATTGAATATAATCACTAAACTCCCCGTCATATATTTTTCGGCACTTATTTGCACTGTAACTTGTTCCAATGGTTTTAAGACTGTGCATAAGTCCGTACATAGTTTCCACTCATCCGCAGTAATATTTTCAAGAGAAGAACTGCTTCCAGAACCTAGAATTGCCAGCGTACTACTCACGGCACCCTGTAAGGATATTGCTCTTTTCAGCATATAAAACGTCGAATTCCACCTAGTTGCCACATCAATAATCATCTTTTTTGGACGACTAACCTGGTTATTCACTTGATATGTTAAAAGCTTTTCCGTAGCATTAGTGCTTCGCTTAAAGTGGCTTACAATAGCTCTTATTTTTTCCAAGAAGTTTTGAACATCCGGTATTTTTAGGCTGTCTTTGGCAATGAGATTTACAGTATGCGCAAAACATCCAAAGCTTTTTAAATTCAGATCCCTAATAGAATTTTGAATGTTTGTAGCATTGTCAGCAACCACAAGTAGAACTTTTTTACTAAGGTTCCAACTTTTAATTATGTCATCTAACTCCAAACTCAAATTGGCTGCTGTATGTGGCCCAGCTAAAACACGGCATTGTAGAAGGATCGTTTGTAGACTAAAATTATTGTCCAAATAATGCGCTGTTACAGCCAAATAGCCCTCTTGTATCCGAGACGTCCAGCAGTCTACTGTCAGGCAAGCAGAATCGATATTAAGGAGTTTTTCTTTAACTGCGTTTGAAGAGCTGTGATAATCTGCATTCAATAATGTTTGAGACATATTTTCGGCTTGGCAGTTTTTAAGCTGGATTAAGTTTTGACACAAAGTTCTTCATGTGTTCATCTTCAACGATTGAAAATGGTATAAACGTTTTGTAAAATAGCATCATTAAAGCGTCATCAATTTCCTTTCGTTGTTTGCTGGATAGTTGTTTTGTGTTTGTAAACATTTTTATAGATGGTTGGGTTTTCGATGTAGAAGGGTTTGGCTGGGTGCATGTGGTTGGTACACTTGAAGACTGAGATCCAGATGAGGCAATATCATCAGCGGTAGGTACACATATCTGCTGACCGTCAGTGTCAGGAATCGGAGTTATTGATCTTGTTGTATTAACTTCCTGTCCAGTTTGTTTCGTTTTGGCTGCGGCGGTGATCGGACCAGTAATTAAATGTCTAGTTTTTAAATGTTTATTCAAATTAGAAACAGTTCCTTTGAAGCTCAATTTCATGTGGCAGACATTACACTTGGCTATTTTAGCCTCTTCGGATACAACTTTAAAAAAGTTCCACACTTCACTAACTCTCGAGCGCTTCATTTGTCAATCGTTCAAATATATTATTGAAATTCAAATACAATTCGGTAAACTTCTAAAATTCAACTAAAACCATCTGTGTGTGGCATGTGCATTAGGACCAAATTGCTTACGAACTACATCCACTCCCTCTACCCATTCAAATTATGTCCCAGACGCAAATTTCCATCTAATTACTAAGGACACCTGATCAAACAGACCAGCTCCTCGACTCAAGACAAAAAAAAAACGATCACACACGCCATATAGAACAAAGGACATGCACAACAACAAAGAAATACACCAGACAAAACGCAGGACATGTAAGAAAACAATTTCCAAAAAAGTGCGATCATAAAATGACCAAAAGTGTGTGATCATGAAATGTTACTGTTACATTCTTGTAACAAGGGATATTTAACGATTTTTTTCAAAATAATAACACCCAGGTACGTTCTCAAGGTACAAGTAAGGTTAAATTAATATGAAGGTTGGTCACAATTTTAATAATTTCCATTTAAATATTTTCAATGAAATAAATAAACTAATCTGAAACATTAAAACTTTATTTTTATTAAATTTAATTGACATTCTAAACTTCAAATCCTCCCGCCTATTCACATATCAGTTATACGGCTAATATAATAATATGCAATAATCACTTAGAAAACTACGAGAATCCGTAACTAATACGCGTATTAGCCATATTCACTTAGAAATACGAGAATCCGTAACTAATACGCGTATTAGCCATATTCATGAAAGATTCATGAATCCAAACTAATACGCGTATTCGAGAGAGATTCATGAATCCAAACTAATACGCGTATTCACCAGAGATTCATGAATCCAAACTAATACGCGTATTCACGAGAGATTCATGAATCCAAACCAAAACCCCCTGGATGTAGTGGTCTTGACAAGCCATGACGCAGATTTTGCCTATGTGTGTGTAAGGGCCGTCGTCTCTCAATATTCCGCGTAGTGAAGTACGAGATATTCATCCCGTGTTTTATTTCGTCCGCGAATTTCATGTAATTTAAGTGTTTAAAATGGTTATTTTATATAAAATTTATGATGAGTGCTATTATTAAAGTATTTGTAATTAATAAAAAACAAATTCTAAATCGAAAAATCTGCCAAACGCGCACAAAATCGGATGTTGTCGGCGATATAAATTTTGACGTTTGTTGTTTTGTCGGTAAACAAACGCAAATATTTATTAAAGTTAGTGTTTGTGATTCTAAAATAGTGAAATAATATTTTTATTAATAATGACATAACAAAAAATAATAAAATAACAATTTATTGTGATGGTTTGAATATAAAGTAAATTATGGCAACATATAAATTGCTAAAAAAGATTGTTTTTATATGCTGAACTTGTGAAAATATGTAACAATTTAAATAAAACGTTTATAAATGTAACATGTTAAAAATGATTTATGTAAATTTCAATTTTTTATAATAAAGAAAACTTGAAATAGAATAACAAGTGGTGTTTTATTTAATTTTTGAGGTACAAAAATTGTTAGATTTCATATATATATTTTATAATTTTAATTTTTTTATTATTTTTGCATGATCTCCCTTGTTATTGTTTTATATATCGTATATTTGGTTGTTTTTTTGTTGTTAATTTGTAAATAGCGCAATGTTCTCATTCAATTTTTATATATGTGAATTCATTTTCCTATATAATTTAATTTTATTCTACTTTTCTGTATATAAATATATATTAATACTTATTTCTATATAATTGTATTCATTTTGGTATATAAAAAAATCATAAAATGAATAACAAAGTGATTTTATTGTAAAATATTTGCGTTTTTTAAAACTCCCGCAATGAATATTTCATTTCTCGTTTGAAATTTCATGTTCTTCGATGTGGCAACCGGCCCTTTGATGCTATGGGTGTGGTAGTAGAAAAGTCTGGTTCATGGCTTGTATTACTACCACATCCAGGGGGTTTTGATCCAAACTAATACGCGTATTCATGAGAGATTCGTGAAACTTGTGTAAAATTTGGCGACTTAAATGAAATCATAAATTTTATCGAATTATCAGTTTTTTGAATAACCACTGGAAACAATCAAGAAGAGTAGTCCCATTATACGTACTACATATATGGTATCAACGTTAGAATTAGGTAAATACATATTTGGTCCGTTTGTTTTGAGTTCAGAACAGTGTGGAACTTTTTACTAAAAGTACAATTTGACACTTCTAGCGTTCCACTCTGTTCCGTTGTAACTAACGCGTCAGGGTAAAGTGAGAACAAATCGTCACACTCTCATACTTTCTCATGATAAAATGGAACAGTTTGGTACTACAGCAAACTTCAAAACAAACGCGGAATTCCGGAGCACTTCCGAACTCAAAACAAACGGACCTATTAATTCATCATAGAAATGAAAAATTAAATTCTTCATTTCAAACATCGAAATATATTTTCATTATTTACGCATATCCTTACAAACGTCAAAATCTATTTTCATTATTTACACATTTCCTTACAAACATCAAAATCTATTTTCAGTAGTTAAACATTTTCTTAACAAACTTCATCTTAAAAATTAATTAATTATCAAAAATGATCTAACTTATAACACATGTAAAACAACGCTAAAATCTATGGCTGCTGCGATTAGAGATCGATAGATGGAAATCATGTTTGGAACGTTCCTTTTGTTTGCATTCATCTCGATTGTGATTTCTTTCCCGATGTGATCACCTTTATCACGTAATGATAATTTCTAAAACAGTAAAACTAGTAATTATATTGTTTTGATCTCTTTTAATGTTTCGAATGTGCTGAGGAAGACGGCGATCCAGAGTTGTTACCCGGTTCTTACCCTTTTAATTTTCTTTGGCACTCTTGAACGATGTATGACTGTCTAGGATGATTCCTCAAATCATCTTCAGGCGTATGATATCTACTACCACTTCTCGAACGTGCTTTTTGATCATTTCTAAAAATGTAAAAACTAGTTATCATATTGTTTTGAAATACAAAGCATATCTCTTTTGATGTTTCGAATGGGCTGAAGATGACGGCGATCCAGAATAGTTCCCTGACTTTTCCTTTTTAATTTTCTTTGGCGTTCTAGAACGATGTATGACTGTCTAGAATGATTCCTCAAACCATCTTCAGGACTATGATATCTAGTACCACTTCTCGAACGTGAATGCGACTGTTTTGACGTGAATACGTCTTTAAATTTGCTACCTTACGGGGGCAATCCAAAAAAACTAATGATGAAATCGGGGGATACAGTTTGGCGTTGTAGCTTCGAATCTCTGCACTACATCCGAAATTAAATTATACCACTGGATAGATAAAGGATCAAAGAAATCACTAGGATAAGCGAGATCAGTGGCGCATCGCGCGCGGCGGAGGGGGAAGCGCCGAAAAATGGGGTTATTTTGTGCTAAATTTTGCCGATTTTGAATTTCAAAATCGAATTCAAACAGCCAGGCTGGCAGAATCGCTAGCAACACAAAAACTTCGCCAGTACATGTGATTGTGCAACCGAACGTCAACGATTGGTTGATTCAATTCGATTTTGAAATTCAAAATCGGCAAAATTTGGTGAAAAATCCCAATTTTTCGGTGCCTGGCTTTGATTTGACTTCATATTGTAAAACCGCTAAGAACAGACAAATTGCTACTACTTTATCGGTAGCGGTATCATCATCATCAAGTCAAAGCCGGTGGAGTCGCTATATATCGCAACATCAATAGCTTCACTGATTGTAATAGAATTGACATTTCGGAAATTTATTTGGAAATTAAAGACCCAAAAGCAGGTGATGTCTGTCTAGTAAACATAAAGGCCAATGGCATCTTCAAATTCATACTCGGGTGTGTGTATATCCACCCGGGGACAGCGTTAGCAGATATTAAACTCTTAATGATACGATCGTTGTTAAAATATTCCAAAAACATCGCTAAAATTATACCCTATTACGAGCCTGATCTTACAGCACCAGTTATGATAGTTGGAGACTTTAATGGTGATGTCTCACAAAACTGTTCATTGCCTGACCTCATGCTCAGCGAGTTCAATTTGTATTATATTGAAACTTCTCCAACAACGTTAGGTAATACCTGTATTGATTTAACGTTTACCAGAAATCTGGATGTATCTTGTATGCCATTTGTGTCGTACCGTTCGTATCACATACCTATAATTAATAAAGTTATATTGTAACAAAATAATGATTTGTTTCCTTGCTTTTGTCCTAAATACATAAATAAAAATATTTTATTCAAGAAATATTACCCGTTACATAAACGTATTCACGTATAACACACGGCCGTGTCCATGACACAGCCACACCCCAGCTTTTTTTGCTGATTTCGTTCCTTTTGTTGGAGGCGAAAGAGCACTATGTGACCCATTTCTTCTATTTACTTTCGTTACAGCTGGTGCTGCATTATGTTCCTGCCGGAATATATATAAATATTACTGATATAAAATATTAGCTTAGTTCTTGATTCTAGCTAGAATCATCGACGATGTTTGCTTGAAAGGTATGAAACACGAATCTTTTGTACTAATTTAAATATGAAAATGAATAAGCCTGTGTGCGAATATTCATCATTTCAGTACAAATTCTCATATCATGTTCATTTCAAATTTTCGAAAAATTTGCGTCTCAGGAAATGAGAACGCGGAAGTTCTCATTTCATGTTCATTTCAGTAACTGTTTCAAAACAAAATGGAAACGTCACATGAATTGAGTCAAAAAACGTCAGTTTTTTAACATATTTCTGAAATAATAGAAGTTTATTAATTTTATTCTGTTTGAGTAACAAGCGAGCGTATCAGATGTCAAAAAAATCGAAATAAACATTCCGAAATGAAATGATGAACATTCGCAGAAAGTCTAACTATAAGGGAAGGGCGGGCAAGTTGGATATAGTAAGAACAAAACCATATATATAGAGCTTATATCTATATTATGGATCGGCAAACCAGCTGAATACATCGTTCATATATTAAATTAACATTTTCAATTAAAAAATCAAGAAAACTTAAGAAGTAACTAGCTTTATTATAACAAAAATAAAAATGTGGAAATTATCCATCTTACCCGCCCAGGGTGGTAAGATGGATCAGGAAGTCGGGCAAGATGGGTCATATAAAATGAATAAGTTTATTTGTCGCAGTCATCACAAAAGTACGACCCATAACCCATGTAAGATGAGCAGAGCTCATGTGTCCAATTCTTACATCGTGAACACTCTATCCAGTCTTCAGAAATGGGTGCTCTATACAGTTCCTTGCAGACTGTACAAAAATACGGAATTGGGTTGGCACTATCCATGGGTAGAATCATTGATTGTTTGGGATTCTTTTTCTTTCCTTTCTCTTGCTTGGCTAAAGACTGTCTCGGCCCACATTTTTTTTTATTTGCCCTTTCTTTGACGTGGATGGTTTATTTGTTTCTTTGGGCGATTAAGCTTTCTTTCTTTTTTTCAATGTTTGGTTAGCACGTTTCTGTCCTTCTATCTTCATATTTTTGAGAACGTGCTTTTCCATTTTGGTAAGCTGTGCCTCTTTAACGGGTGTGCTGGTTAGGACTTCTGCTCTTTGAACTCTTCGTTTCCGTTTACTGATTATTTGCCTGGTGTGTCGGGGTATAGGTTTAATATGAGACGGTGTGACTTGAACTTGACTTGGTTCTACAACTGAATTATCATTAGAAGATGATTCTGATAGGGAATTATCCAATGCTGATGCCGCAAACACATCATCTGCAAAGATATTCCTGTTATAAGGGCAAATGCCACTTACTTGAAAGCCCTTGACGGCATTCATAGGTGTCGCTCCTTTCAAGTAAGCAGGGCAGAAAAGTCTGCATATATCCAACTGATTGATTATACGCCCGGGATGTTGTTTCTGAAATGTGTCTATTTCTTGTTCAAAATAGGTCTTAATTGGCCCATAGACGGCCACATCCAGAGGCTGGAGACGATGTGATGTGTGTGGGGGGAATGACAAGAATATAATATGATTTTCTCGGGCGTATTCAAGTGCGGGGTAATATTTGTGTGACTCGTGGTTGTCAAGCAATAAAAGTACCTTATTTTCTTTTGAAGGCCGCACTTCTTCGACGAAAAATCGTAGCCAGTCGAAAAACCGTTCAGCGTTAATCCAGCCACTGTCTGTTACAGAGGCTTGTGCTCCAGGAGGAGATCCATCAAGTAACCTTGAGGTCAGTTTTTTCCTTTTGAATATAAAAAAAGGCGGTATAAAGAATCCTGAAGCATTACAACAGCATATGACTGTTGTAAGCACTCCTCTTTCCGAACTGGATACTAAACCGACCTGTCTCTTTCCCAGTGTAGTGAGAATTTTTGGAGCTCGTGATGCTGAAGTCTTAACACCGGTTTCATCCATGTTAAAAACTCTGGATGGCTCAATATTATTTTTTAACATCTCTTCTTCCAAGAGATCGTAGAAACGGTTAACTTGTTCCTTGTTGAAACCCTTGATTCTGGCTATGGATGTTGATTGTGGTTTACGCAGTGCAATTGAAGGGTTCCTTTTTTGAAAATTCTTGAACCAGGTTTTACCAGCCACATTATCTTTAAATTTGTTTTCCTTATGATTAATTTTCGCGAATTGTCCTGCTAGGTGCATAAATTCCTTCCTCGTTACACCATAAAAGAGAGTATCAACTTTCTGAATATACTCTGCCAGCTGTTTTTATTCGTCCATGGTGAACACGGGACGAAATCGGCCCAATCGTTTCTCTGAAGAATTATTTTGAAGGTGTGTGTATAATGTACCATATGGAATACCGTATTTGATACCAGCTTGACGAATGGAAGATTTCTTTGCTTCTTTCATAGCTTCAGCGAGGGTCTCCGAGGACCACGAGCCACGCAGAGATGTTCTGTTATATGTATTAACCATCTGCAGAGACAATATCATTCATTTATCCAAACATTGTACACAAAAAAAAATTCATTGATCGGAGGGCAAGATGGATAAAGCATAAAACAATTATCCATCTTGCCCGCTTAGTAAATAACAAAACAAAAATGAAAATTTTTCAGGAACTAAACTTATTAAGTAAACAATTTTCTAAAGTTATCATGAAAAATGATAAACAAACAAAAATATATTATAAATATAAAGATTTATGCAGATGCAAATGAAATATAAAGTTTTACTTACGTTTCAAATTTCACAAATGAAGACTGCAAAAAGTTTGCGCTCCATTATAGCAATAGTCAGACACAGTAGCCCGGCAGGAACCTAATGAGTAAGAGTGGTGTCGTGTAGGCAACCACTAATAGTATGGTCATCCTGCGCAGGCACTGCATAGACGACATATTGCAAGTATCCATCTTGCCCGCTATATCCAACTTGCCCGCCCCTTCCCCTAAACTAAAATATTTATGCCCGGTTTCATGAATGATGGATAGATAAATTTAATCCAAAATCTATGGATGAACATGGAAAAACTCACTTTTGGGTTTCACGAACGTCAAGATAGATAAACTAAGTAATAACATCCAATGGTCCTTATTCCAGATCTAAAGATCGGAACATTTCTAAAAGAATTTTTTTCATTTATATTGAATGTTTTTATAATTTATTTGAATAAAATAATAAATATTTTGTTTTACCTGGAAACAGAATTTCCTATATTCTTGTGGGTGTGAGACAATTTCGCAATAACGGTCCATGATTTTCCTGCTACTGGACTCTTATACCCTCCTGCAAAAGGCAGACCACATACAAGAAAAACCACATTCAAGAAAAAAGGCCCGACCCACAAAATGAAGGCTAGGAAAAACGCGCCGACCGCGAAGACGGTACCGGAAAAAAAACTCGTTAAGTACTAATCTTGAATAGTTCTTTGAAATGAATATATGAATCGGAAATGGAAAATTTATAGCCGAAGACACGCGAATTCTTCAATATATAGGCACCGAAGACCGCGAATACGATGTTGTGACTGAGTCAGAGTCAGTCACACACGCTCACACGTGGCCCCCCCCATCCCCCTCTCACGCCAACAAAAATTAAAAAATTACACGCGCGCGATTTATTCAGCAAGTGCTGACGCAGCATTTGTACATGCATGCAACAATTCGGAGACAAATTGAAGTGGAAAATAATTAACGAAGACATTCCAGTTAAAACTAAATGTTAGTATACGTTAAATAAATAATAATTAAAAGTGATTTCACGTTTATATACATAGACAAGACATTTAAAGGAAATAAGAATGAATAAGAAATTCTAATGCATAAAGTGTTTATTTGGAATTATACAAATAATTTAAATTGTTAAAATTAAAAGGTAGTTTACGTAGTATCAATAATAATTAAAAGTGAATTTTTCGTTCCTATACAAAAACCAGACATTTAAAGGAAATAAGAATGAGTAAGAAATTCTAATGCATAAAGTGTTCATTTGGAATTATGGAAATAATTTAAATTGTTAAAATTAAAAGGTGGTTTACGTAAAATCAATAATAATTAAAAGTGAATTCACGTTCATATACAAAAACAAGACATTTAAAGGAAATAAGAATGAATAATAAATTCTAATGCATAAAGTGTTTATTTGGAATTATAGGAAATAAGGATGAATAAGAAGATCTAATGCTTGAATAAATCAATACTTAATCGAAAATATTGAACTATTTATTTTCCAAAAGCTGTGCTTGTGTTCCTTTGTAATTTAAGGGTGCGAGTGAAATTAAAGACCCAAAAGCAGGTGATGTCTGTCTAGTAAACATAAAGGCCAATGGCATCTTCAAATTCATACTCGGGTGTGTGTATATCCACCCGGGGACAGCGTTAGCAGATATTAAACTCTTAATGATACGATCGTTGTTAAAATATTCCAAAAACATCGCTAAAATTATACCCTATTACGAGCCTGATCTTACAGCACCAGTTATGATAGTTGGAGACTTTAATGGTGATGTCTCACAAAACTGTTCATTGCCTGACCTCATGCTCAGCGAGTTCAATTTGTATTATATTGAAACTTCTCCAACAACGTTAGGTAATACCTGTATTGATTTAACGTTTACCAGAAATCTGGATGTATCTTGTATGCCATTTGTGTCGTACCGTTCGTATCACATACCTATAATTAATAAAGTTATATTGTAACAAAATAATGATTTGTTTCCTTGCTTTTGTCCTAAATACATAAATAAAAATATTTTATTCAAGAAATATTACCCGTTACATAAACGTATTCACGTATAACACACGGCCGTGTCCATGACACAGCCACACCCCAGCTTTTTTTGCTGATTTCGTTCCTTTTGTTGGAGGCGAAAGAGCACTATGTGACCCATTTCTTCTATTTACTTTCGTTACAGCTGGTGCTGCATTATGTTCCTGCCGGAATATATATAAATATTACTGATATAAAATATTAGCTTAGTTCTTGATTCTAGCTAGAATCATCGACGATGTTTGCTTGAAAGGTATGAAACACGAATCTTTTGTACTAATTTAAATATGAAAATGAATAAGCCTGTGTGCGAATATTCATCATTTCAGTACAAATTCTCATATCATGTTCATTTCAAATTTTCGAAAAATTTGCGTCTCAGGAAATGAGAACGCGGAAGTTCTCATTTCATGTTCATTTCAGTAACTGTTTCAAAACAAAATGGAAACGTCACATGAATTGAGTCAAAAAACGTCAGTTTTTTAACATATTTCTGAAATAATAGAAGTTTATTAATTTTATTCTGTTTGAGTAACAAGCGAGCGTATCAGATGTCAAAAAAATCGAAATAAACATTCCGAAATGAAATGATGAACATTCGCAGAAAGTCTAACTATAAGGGAAGGGCGGGCAAGTTGGATATAGTAAGAACAAAACCATATATATAGAGCTTATATCTATATTATGGATCGGCAAACCAGCTGAATACATCGTTCATATATTAAATTAACATTTTCAATTAAAAAATCAAGAAAACTTAAGAAGTAACTAGCTTTATTATAACAAAAATAAAAATGTGGAAATTATCCATCTTACCCGCCCAGGGTGGTAAGATGGATCAGGAAGTCGGGCAAGATGGGTCATATAAAATGAATAAGTTTATTTGTCGCAGTCATCACAAAAGTACGACCCATAACCCATGTAAGATGAGCAGAGCTCATGTGTCCAATTCTTACATCGTGAACACTCTATCCAGTCTTCAGAAATGGGTGCTCTATACAGTTCCTTGCAGACTGTACAAAAATACGGAATTGGGTTGGCACTATCCATGGGTAGAATCATTGATTGTTTGGGATTCTTTTTCTTTCCTTTCTCTTGCTTGGCTAAAGACTGTCTCGGCCCACATTTTTTTTTATTTGCCCTTTCTTTGACGTGGATGGTTTATTTGTTTCTTTGGGCGATTAAGCTTTCTTTCTTTTTTTCAATGTTTGGTTAGCACGTTTCTGTCCTTCTATCTTCATATTTTTGAGAACGTGCTTTTCCATTTTGGTAAGCTGTGCCTCTTTAACGGGTGTGCTGGTTAGGACTTCTGCTCTTTGAACTCTTCGTTTCCGTTTACTGATTATTTGCCTGGTGTGTCGGGGTATAGGTTTAATATGAGACGGTGTGACTTGAACTTGACTTGGTTCTACAACTGAATTATCATTAGAAGATGATTCTGATAGGGAATTATCCAATGCTGATGCCGCAAACACATCATCTGCAAAGATATTCCTGTTATAAGGGCAAATGCCACTTACTTGAAAGCCCTTGACGGCATTCATAGGTGTCGCTCCTTTCAAGTAAGCAGGGCAGAAAAGTCTGCATATATCCAACTGATTGATTATACGCCCGGGATGTTGTTTCTGAAATGTGTCTATTTCTTGTTCAAAATAGGTCTTAATTGGCCCATAGACGGCCACATCCAGAGGCTGGAGACGATGTGATGTGTGTGGGGGGAATGACAAGAATATAATATGATTTTCTCGGGCGTATTCAAGTGCGGGGTAATATTTGTGTGACTCGTGGTTGTCAAGCAATAAAAGTACCTTATTTTCTTTTGAAGGCCGCACTTCTTCGACGAAAAATCGTAGCCAGTCGAAAAACCGTTCAGCGTTAATCCAGCCACTGTCTGTTACAGAGGCTTGTGCTCCAGGAGGAGATCCATCAAGTAACCTTGAGGTCAGTTTTTTCCTTTTGAATATAAAAAAAGGCGGTATAAAGAATCCTGAAGCATTACAACAGCATATGACTGTTGTAAGCACTCCTCTTTCCGAACTGGATACTAAACCGACCTGTCTCTTTCCCAGTGTAGTGAGAATTTTTGGAGCTCGTGATGCTGAAGTCTTAACACCGGTTTCATCCATGTTAAAAACTCTGGATGGCTCAATATTATTTTTTAACATCTCTTCTTCCAAGAGATCGTAGAAACGGTTAACTTGTTCCTTGTTGAAACCCTTGATTCTGGCTATGGATGTTGATTGTGGTTTACGCAGTGCAATTGAAGGGTTCCTTTTTTGAAAATTCTTGAACCAGGTTTTACCAGCCACATTATCTTTAAATTTGTTTTCCTTATGATTAATTTTCGCGAATTGTCCTGCTAGGTGCATAAATTCCTTCCTCGTTACACCATAAAAGAGAGTATCAACTTTCTGAATATACTCTGCCAGCTGTTTTTATTCGTCCATGGTGAACACGGGACGAAATCGGCCCAATCGTTTCTCTGAAGAATTATTTTGAAGGTGTGTGTATAATGTACCATATGGAATACCGTATTTGATACCAGCTTGACGAATGGAAGATTTCTTTGCTTCTTTCATAGCTTCAGCGAGGGTCTCCGAGGACCACGAGCCACGCAGAGATGTTCTGTTATATGTATTAACCATCTGCAGAGACAATATCATTCATTTATCCAAACATTGTACACAAAAAAAAATTCATTGATCGGAGGGCAAGATGGATAAAGCATAAAACAATTATCCATCTTGCCCGCTTAGTAAATAACAAAACAAAAATGAAAATTTTTCAGGAACTAAACTTATTAAGTAAACAATTTTCTAAAGTTATCATGAAAAATGATAAACAAACAAAAATATATTATAAATATAAAGATTTATGCAGATGCAAATGAAATATAAAGTTTTACTTACGTTTCAAATTTCACAAATGAAGACTGCAAAAAGTTTGCGCTCCATTATAGCAATAGTCAGACACAGTAGCCCGGCAGGAACCTAATGAGTAAGAGTGGTGTCGTGTAGGCAACCACTAATAGTATGGTCATCCTGCGCAGGCACTGCATAGACGACATATTGCAAGTATCCATCTTGCCCGCTATATCCAACTTGCCCGCCCCTTCCCCTAAACTAAAATATTTATGCCCGGTTTCATGAATGATGGATAGATAAATTTAATCCAAAATCTATGGATGAACATGGAAAAACTCACTTTTGGGTTTCACGAACGTCAAGATAGATAAACTAAGTAATAACATCCAATGGTCCTTATTCCAGATCTAAAGATCGGAACATTTCTAAAAGAATTTTTTTCATTTATATTGAATGTTTTTATAATTTATTTGAATAAAATAATAAATATTTTGTTTTACCTGGAAACAGAATTTCCTATATTCTTGTGGGTGTGAGACAATTTCGCAATAACGGTCCATGATTTTCCTGCTACTGGACTCTTATACCCTCCTGCAAAAGGCAGACCACATACAAGAAAAACCACATTCAAGAAAAAAGGCCCGACCCACAAAATGAAGGCTAGGAAAAACGCGCCGACCGCGAAGACGGTACCGGAAAAAAAACTCGTTAAGTACTAATCTTGAATAGTTCTTTGAAATGAATATATGAATCGGAAATGGAAAATTTATAGCCGAAGACACGCGAATTCTTCAATATATAGGCACCGAAGACCGCGAATACGATGTTGTGACTGAGTCAGAGTCAGTCACACACGCTCACACGTGGCCCCCCCCATCCCCCTCTCACGCCAACAAAAATTAAAAAATTACACGCGCGCGATTTATTCAGCAAGTGCTGACGCAGCATTTGTACATGCATGCAACAATTCGGAGACAAATTGAAGTGGAAAATAATTAACGAAGACATTCCAGTTAAAACTAAATGTTAGTATACGTTAAATAAATAATAATTAAAAGTGATTTCACGTTTATATACATAGACAAGACATTTAAAGGAAATAAGAATGAATAAGAAATTCTAATGCATAAAGTGTTTATTTGGAATTATACAAATAATTTAAATTGTTAAAATTAAAAGGTAGTTTACGTAGTATCAATAATAATTAAAAGTGAATTTTTCGTTCCTATACAAAAACCAGACATTTAAAGGAAATAAGAATGAGTAAGAAATTCTAATGCATAAAGTGTTCATTTGGAATTATGGAAATAATTTAAATTGTTAAAATTAAAAGGTGGTTTACGTAAAATCAATAATAATTAAAAGTGAATTCACGTTCATATACAAAAACAAGACATTTAAAGGAAATAAGAATGAATAATAAATTCTAATGCATAAAGTGTTTATTTGGAATTATAGGAAATAAGGATGAATAAGAAGATCTAATGCTTGAATAAATCAATACTTAATCGAAAATATTGAACTATTTATTTTCCAAAAGCTGTGCTTGTGTTCCTTTGTAATTTAAGGGTGCGAGTGAACTTCTCTAGTAAAGCACTCCCCGCTCCTAACTCGAAGAAACGAGTTAAACAACGATACCGCAAAAACAAAACCGGCTAAGTACTACTCTTGAAGTCGTAAACAATTCAATTCCCACTGAATTGAATAGTCGAGTTAGAAAAGGAAAATTTATGGCCAAGGACACGCGAATTCATTAAGCATACCCCAACCCATCTAATAAATTTCTGCTCCTCTGTAAATTGTAAACTAGCTTGTGGTTATTTGAACTCTTCTAAAAAAAATCCCCTAATAAAAAATTCAAAAAGATGGCGATATTTTGAGAAACATGCGACTAATTAAAAATATACGCCCCAACCGCGTAGACGATACTGCAAAAACAAAAACACACTAATCGCAAACGATTCAATTCACATTAAATTGAATAGTTGAATTAGAAATAGAAAATTTATATTCCAGGATACGCGAATTTATAAATCATAAGATCCAGCCCATATAATCAAATTCCCTAATTTACATATCGTACTTTTTTAAAAAGTCAGTATATCCCTATAACAACCCTATAACAAAAAAGTTAAGAGCGAGATATCGAGAGGAAAACACAGAGAAAGAGCACGATTAAACGAACCGAAACTGAGAATGAAATACTGAAACGAACCATATACTGCCACATGATTAAAGGAACAGTCTCAAAATTGAAGTGGTAACTTAAATAAAATAAAATAACCTACATACCTTTTCTCCGTCGTTTTTTACTAGGTGGAACAACCTCCTCCAAGCCTTCCAAGCTTATAGTTGGTGTTTCCGCCAAACAGGCTTTCAATGACTTTTCCCTCTTCCCGTCGACGAATGCGGGATATACTTTCTGTATATCTTCACCGAAATGCATAATGTGGGATGGTTCATCCTTCGGATAAAGTTTGTTCAACATCGATTGTCGATAATAATACAACGATATGTATTTATCGATTCAGTCCGGGGTCCTGCGGGAGTTAATCCATTGTTTAAGGAGTCGATTCTGATTCTCCAAATCATTGATTGTATTTCTGGGGTTGGATTTATCCACATACTGTCTTTTGCTATGGTTTGTTTGCAAATGAACAAAATTACCAGAAAATACTTTCTCAACCCCAGCGTATTGCTTCCCACAATCAGTGCATACGACCAAAATTTCCTTGTCCCCGTATCGCGACAAATGTGGCCAAATACTTTCCTTGCTCTTCGTTGGTACTCGAACAAAAATGCCATTTTTATCCTCTTTGCAATATATGCCGAGGATCGTTGTGGTCATTTGCTTCGTGACTCTACCGCGGTAATATTTTCCCTTCGTGGGAAAAGTCTCATCCACCTGTAGAGTAGGAGGTGTTGATTTATCAGATGGAAGTAGCTTCAGCTCTTCGCAAAATTTAATGGTCTTTTTGTCGTCCGCGAAAACTTGCGATATGGCTAAAATGCCAAAATCTCTAAGTGAGGGATTGAGACGCGGATGTAAATTGTTTTTCGGCATAATAAAATTTAATGGAATTAAATAGAAGAAACGGAAAAATCTAAATTACAAGCGAGGTTAGAAGTTAGAGCGACAGAAAAAGTTCAGAAAGGTTCTGAAAATGAATTGGAAAAGGATACAAGTTAGATAAAAATAGGAAGAAATCTACAGAAAGAAAGATTATAACTAAAGAGATAGATAATGAATAGCGTAATGAAATAGTTCTTATAAATTTACAAATATTTACAATAGGTATTTATATTTTAAGGCATTTATAAGTAATGACATATAAGTAACATGCATTTTATTACATATATAGTTAGATCTGATTATCAGGGTAAATGTACTGGTGTCCGAACACTTTACGATTTATCTTTGAAATTTTGATATTTATCACTGAAAATACTTAGTGGCATTGAAATTCGGTAATAAATAATAAATAATAGTTTAAATAAATTGAAAGAAACGCTTCAATAGAAAAACAAACTAAGAAATAAAAAATTAACTTCAATAAGTTTAGAACTGAAGTAGAGAGATGGATCCTGTTCATTCGATCCTTTCTACGTAAGCAAAAATACCGAAGTACCGAATGTCCTAATTACAGGTCCTAGTCCTAGTCCTAGGATCTCGTTGAGGTAACTGTTTTTTTATTACAAAGATGTAAGTGTCCGTAAACTCGAACGTGTTCGGAAACGAGTGCACCCTATCTTTAGTTTAAGAATGAGTTTCTTAAGTTCTGGAAGCTTGTAGGGTAAGTGCACTACTTTCCGGACACGTACTGATTTTTATGATCATGAAAAACAATAATTTCATCGACTTCCTGGGATATAATTAGGAAATAAGGTAATTAAAACCTTTTCGCTTTTGAACACAATATTAACGAATCAAAAGAAAACAAAAAAATGAAATACAAAATCCATATTAGGCATATAAAAAATTTTCCGGTTATAGTACACTTAAGTTCACTTCTTATTTATTTATTTTATCTGAAAAATGTTTAGTTAGATATTATTATTATCTTTACATTGAGGTACTTAAAATTTGATTCTTCCGTTCCAAAACATTAAATTTTCAATTTATTCTGTGAGGCAATGTGCAACTTTCGCCAATTTGATTCAAAACCGAATCCCAATACAAATCATACACTTCATGCAAAAATTTGTCACCTTCGCCAATTTTCGAAAATAGGGAATTATAACGCACCTTTTTAAACTTAAAACGAAGGAACATTCAATCAAAACCGAATCCCGATACAAACCATACACTTCATGCAAAAAGATGCAAATAACTTACCCAAATGCACAGAAAATTCTTCACAATTTTTATTCTTAATATTCTTTTGAACCTCGTTTGTTTGTGTCTTGAGAAACTGGAAAAAAAATTTACATTTAAAGACTATAATTATTTATATTATATTTATATATATTTCAACAAGTACTTACTTGTACGTGTGATTATGTTGTACTAATGGTTCGAATGCGAACATCATGCGAGGTTCATTACTGTGGGGGATCCCCATGTGTGTCCATCTCACTGTCCATGTTGCTCAAAATATTAGGAATTGTAAGTAACATGAGGTCTATTCCCGTATTCGAAAATCTGTGGTTGAATTTTTCTTATTTTGAGTATTTTGTGTTCCTATTATAGTTATAGTTAATATTTTTGAATAAAAAGGGCATTGATGGTTGCAGGATTATGTTCAAAATTCAACCAATGATGATTATCACGAAGTTTCTGAAAAAGTATGATATAAATTACATAAAATAATGTTTGCTTAAAAAAAATTTGACTTTATTTGGCTCATGCAGTAATAAATGAATTAATGAATGAATGAATAATGAATGAAATAATTATGATTGAAATGAATGATAATTATTATTATTATTATTAGTTATAATAATTGTTAATAATAATATAATCTACTTATATGCGCATAACAGATTGAATATTCTTTTTTGTGCTTTATTTTGATGTAATTTCCATAGCCACCTCTGCAGCAGCGTATATGGGAGTGCCAAGCTTAGCTGCATAATCCACTCCTTTGTGAAAAGCAATTTTACTGCGAACAGGATGCTTTCTATATCCAAACTTTGAGGATATGCGATAATCTCCATTTAAAGGATTTGCAAAAATTTCGCCATTTTTAAACTTATTCCTTCTTCATTAAAATACGTTTCTTTGCCATCTTGAGATTCATAATGATATAAACTAATAGCTTTCTTGTTTATTGTCAGTGAACCATGAACCTATGTACTTCTCTTAACTTTATCCCTTTTATTCTTGTAATGATTAAGCTAAACGGTATTGAACCTAATATGTAGGATAGTATAAGGATTACGTACCTCACCATCATTCTAGCATGGATATAAAGTAAAGCAATAGGAGAAAAACTATATAATCAATGCAAGTTAGAATTAAAAAAATATTAAATAAGAGGAGAGATAGGAAGCTGGTTACAAGCAAAAATTATTATTATTATAATTATTATTCATTAGTTCACTAATGAACTAGGAAATAATATATTTTACGGATAAATGCTTTTTAAGAACTTAAAATCAAATTTGTTCTAAATATTTGCTATATATACGGGATTCCCCACAAACGATGATGTTGAAAAATATGTGTATTTTGAAAAATTTTAAGATGCAATTATGATTCCAATGCTCATCAGTTTTGAAATCTGATGTTGAATTCTAGTTAAAATTTGAAGATGTTACATACATTTTTTTGATATGTCATCTCGTTTTCGAGATGTCGCTACTTAAATTCTCAGATTTCTGAAACATACAGTTTCAGATATATAAATATGTATGTATAATATACAAGACTAAACTGAATTCAATATATGGACAAATGGATAAATATTTATGCGAAAACATGCATTTCCGAGCAAAATCAATCATAAAATCATTAAATTTAGGAAATATTTCAAAAACGAAATTCACAAACTCTAACTTCAATACCATTTTTATGCAAGTGAAACAGATTTACGACGTAAAATCAATTACTGGAGGTAAAAACACGGAACATATGAATATAAAATGTGTTTGAGTACTTAAAATATGTAAGTTGTTAATTGTTATAATAAATACGTCTAGGCTTTTTTGTAGGAGGCTATATCTACAGGTTGCTTTCTTCTTGTTCTTCTTATCATCAACTGACATTGCAAATGAAAATTGTAAACAGTTTCCCGAAAAGGTTATTTACGAAAAACTTAAAGAGGATTGTTTATGGAAATGCAAGATATATTAGAAAAACTATTATCTCCACTTTATTTGTACGGATAAACATATTTGAAGTTTCAAGAAATGTTCAAAAGATATTGACATTTTTTGCAGAATCTACGTTTTCAATATTGTTTTGCTACTCGGTGTTTGCCTGCTGTTTATTGTCATGTTTTCTTCGAAAGTATATATTATCAAACTAATGAAGTGACAAAAAGAAGTGGGTACTTTTCATCCAGACAGTAATGCAGGCGGTGCAGGAGAACGGGAACTTTGGTTTGCAGTTCACTCATTTCAGGTAGGAATGCTTTTCTGCCACGTAGGATGTTCATGATTTATATTTCCTTTCTTACTGTAGTTGTCTTTGTTTTTGAATTCAGTAACACTTTATTTCGTTTTCATCAGATTAAGTTTAAACTATATATCTTTCTCCTACGAATATCTAGTGAACACAAAAACCGAAGCGACGCTTTCGATCACATTATTAGCGGAGTCACCGAAAAAGTACGAACAAAAAAGTATAAACAGCCCTGCTAACAGTGTGCATATATATATGCTTTGACTCACTGTTCACATTATTACACTGTTAACAGGGTTTTGCTACTGAAATAACTACCGTTCGTCCATCCTGACGCACATTGTCCTCAATGTTGACAAAATTTTACAATCTAAATACATACATACTTAATCTAGTTACATAAGGCGTTCTATTTCAAGCCCAATGACCTCAGGTCACGATTTCCTGCCATTCAATAACGTATCTGTGAAGTGTTTCTTCAGGCTGCAGGCTTCGTCTCCTCTGCTGGCAGCATACCTCATTAGTGGTGTGTTGATGACCGAATTCGCTTATAAGTTTTCCTCTCAGATCGTCAAAAGTATGTACTCCTATTATAGTACGCGCATATATCTGAGCTGTTCCCTTCAAAAGTCTCCTCGTATCCACAAACCTACCTCTTTCATCAAAACGCAAGATATTGAAAGCGTCTTCTAGGCCGCAGATCCATTTTCTCACGTCATAAGTGTTGTCGCCGGTAAACGGCGATACCATAGCCTCGATGGTACTAATGTCGAGATGTACAGGGGCAGCAGCTAGTTGATTAAGTTGCTTAAGATCAGCAATTTCTTGCTGGAGCATCAGGATTTCTTTTTGTTTACGAAGTCTGGCTAGTTGGGCATCCATGTCGACATCAGTAGTGTCAGCTCCAACACTTGCAGCAGTAGCTCCATGCGTAACTGTGGCAGCGGATGCTCCAGGTTGATCATTAGTTTCCGCAGATGCAGCATCACTCTCACTAGGTTCAGCTTGCACTTGGATCTCATAAAGTTCCTTATTTTGTGCTCTGGTAGCATCATCAGGAACACTTATTTTGTACGCTTGCAGAGCCGCGAGCATATCGTTTTTTGTTGCCCTGCCCATTTCTTTATACATAGAAGCAACAGCACGATTTATATTTCATTTAATACTTGGTATTCAAACCAGCAGCACGTCGTAATTAATACTTTGTATTGAAACCAGCAGCACGTTGTAATGTTTTAGATCAGCAGGAACAAGCAGGAAATCTCAGGAATACAAAATGGCAGCAGCACGTTTTAATTTTTAGATCAGCAGGAACAAACAGGAGAACTCAGAAATACAAAATGGCAACGGCACGGTCACATTAAGCGATCAAACTTCTGAATTTGTAGTCGTCTTTGTTTTTAAATTAATTAAAACTTTATTTCGTTTTCATCAGATTAAGTTAAAACTATATATCTTTCTCTTACGAATACCTGGTGAACACTGAAACCGAAGCGACCAGGGTGACCAGATTTTCATTCAAGATTCTGCTAGATGTTTGACTTAATTCTGCTGAATTCTGCTAAACTTCTTGGAAGCTGTTTTGATACTTGCTGACAATACTTTTCAAAATTTTTCTTAATTTTAAGGACAATCTTCATCTGCTGTGTCGGTGTTTTTATATGCAAGTGCTGAGTCTTGGGCCATCTTGATCATGTTTGTGGATGGCGTAAAATTTACGTTAAATTTACGGTCGTTTACTGCCTGTTACGAGGATTGTCAAAACGTGCTCGTTCTTAAATTTGTTCCGTAGGTCTGTTTTTATGTTATTAAATTCAGAGAATATTCGTTCCCAAGCCGTATTAGGCATAGGCAAAATCATCATGGCCTTTGTAAAATTTCCCAAAAGTGGACACCTTTTAGATCCATCTGCCCTAGTCGTTTGGAAAATGTTGCTCCAGAAGCAACAGAACTTCCTCGCGATTCAAGCAGATGGCTCGCTGCTCTGTAAAATTTTGGCTCCCTGTATTCGGTGTCGATTGCTTGTATGTCAGGCACATGTACCAAATTGGGAAATTTTGAAACTATGTTCATCAAAATTGCGAATTCTTTGCATTTGCTCAAATAATTTACTAATAGGTAAACGCGATTTTCAAAATAAAGTCCAGAAAGCTATTAAAGGGTGAATCCAGCCAATTGTCTGATGAAGTTTGGTCTGATTATGCTAAAGTCTGCCAAATTTTTCAATTCTGCTAGGGATTGTGCTAAGACCAAAATTGGTGGCTAAATTCTGCAAATGCTTTTACTTACTGTTCACATTATTACACTGTTAATAGGGCTGCGCTACTAATATGACTACATTACAGAAATGCGATGGGATAATAACAGTAATACCTATATGAAGACGTGAATGCTTCCATTTAATTCCATTTAATTAAGCAATTTTCTCTCAATGAGCAAAAAATATATCGTTTGTGCACTTAACAAAACGATATTGGGTTGAAACAATAAGGTATTCATATTTCACACTACTTGGTCAAAACATAGGATTTCTGTTCAAAGGATTGGAACATGTTCAAAGGATTGGAACATGTTCAAACACCCATTTGATATTTATATGGATACAATGGGTTACGCATTTACTTTTGCTTTATATAGATTTTTAGGATAATGTGAATTGGGTTTTTACATCCATTATCCAATAGAATGTTTGCTTTGGTCCGTAACAATTGCCATGCATTGCAAATAGTTAACAAATTGTAGTTTCTAGTTACAAATACAAGTGAGTTGGACGTTGTTCCCAAACGGTTATTGTGCAACTCATCGTGGACGAAAAATCATATTTAATACTACAATGTGAAGTGAATTACTTAACAGACTTGCAGTTCACTGGAAATGATAACGAAAAAATTTGTATAATGTCTGTTGGCCAGTTTCGTCCTGAAGGATCATCCATTACAACTACAAGCCATGTATGAATTTCGAACGTCTCTTCAAAACAATGAGGATTTGTGGAATAAAATGAGACTTGTAATTGTTGGTTCATCAAGTAGAAACGAAGAAGAGAATGAAAATTTAAAAAATATGAAAGACTTAAGGAAGCACTTGTCCTTATAAAATGCTGTTGAATTAAAAGTGAATATTTCGTACCAGGAATTGATACAATTATTTCAACAAGCTAAAATAGGAATACACATTTTGTGGAATGAATATTTCGGGATAGGAATAGTCGAGTGTATGGCAGCAAGTTTACTTATGATTGCAAATAGATCTACTGGACATAATTGAGACATCAGAAGGAAGTCAAACTGGTTTTTTGCTGTAGACGCAGTAGATTACGCCAATGCCATTTTTAACATTTTATACATTAAGACTAAGCAACAGAGCGATGTGATACTAATTGCTGCAAGGTCATACAGAGAACTTAGAAAAATTAATCAATCTCATATTAATGTTTTACAGAGCTTCAGTAGATCGGCCTTTAGACAAAGAATTCCAGTTAAATTTCTTTCGCGAAGTCAATCCTCTTTTCATGTGAATATTTAGATTAAGTTCATTTATCCACAGTTGATTTGAAGAAACTAATTAGAACGACACATACAAGAACGGCTTTTAGAAATGTTTAAAAATTATATCAAAGTGTCACTTGAGTAGGCTATACACAATTCAGACTGTTGTAGATAAAAAAAATTAGTCTTTAATATGATTTTTATCTAGAAATAAGGAATCTCTTCCTCATGCTATTATCATGTTCATTTTTTCCACTAATGAATTCCATAACACTAAACAAAACTTTATATTTCCATTTGTTTTTACTTGGATTGTCTTGAATTGCTTGCATTAAATTTTGTCGTTTTTTGACCCCACATTTTTCTTAAATCATGGCAAAAATATTTCGTATTCCTAAACTATTTAGTTTGAATTACTTAAAAGTTTAGTAAAAGACAATACGAAACCAGGGTTTAATAGAAATAGCAATTTAAAACTAATTATTTGTCATATATTAAACATTATTGCTTTTAACACAGATATAACAAAACAAAATTAATTTCACAATGTTTGTTTTTGAATACAAAATGTGAAATGTTAATTAAATAATTAAATAACGTTGTCAGTTCGTGAATTTTTTTGTATACAAATTAATTCTGATTTAAGTTTCGCGGCATTCCTACAAATGTTTCATAAGAAAACACCACAGCAAGTTCATTGTTTGTTGCAATAATGAAAACTAGATGGCGCGCCTAGCAGCCCACGCGCACGCGCAAACTTGATAAGGACCCAAAACATGTATGTTTACGTCAAAAAATGTAAACAAAAATACGAAATTTCTCGATTTTCTCTAAAATAAAAGCAAATTTTAGTTTAAAAATATTATTTTTATTGTTTTTTACATAATTCCTAGACAATGGCATCATTCAATGTTGGCGCACCAAATCTATCAGACTCGATTGCACGACTTATACACAAATTGTTGTGAGCTTTCGTGACAGCTGGGTGAACAGCTCGGAAAGTCGCCTAGCTCGGCACTTAACATGCATGAGTGCAGCATTTTTCTCTAGTCTATGATCAAACAAACCAATGGTTTTGATGCAGTATTAAATATGCAGTTGAAGAGCGAACGATTCAAGGGAGTTCAGACCAGTTTCTATGTACAGCATATAGTTTGGAGAGGAAGAAGGCAAAGAAAATAACTTATTTTATAAAGTACCTCTGGAATTTCTCTAATGTGTCACACGACTGAAAGCCCCAAATTTGAGCTCCATAGCCGACCACTGCTCGTGCTATTCCTTCAAAAATCCTGTATTTAGCATTTAGCGGAACGTCGTTGCTGTTTATAAATGATGACCAGACTCTGTTTAAGCTGAATATCCTGAATATGAGGGACGTAGAGTTAAAATAATCACTAGATATTTGTACCTATTGACAACCTCAATTTTTTCTCCCTCGTAGAGCAATTTTTCCGTTGACTTGAGTCGGCATCCCTTGCTGAAAACCATTATTTTGGATTTATCAACATTGACTTTCAGATTCCATTGCTCGCAATATACTTTAAGAATTTTTATATTTCTTTGGAGGGTCACTGGGTTATCAGATATTAGCACAATATCGTCAGCGTACATCAGAACATCGACTTTCATGCCACCACTCAATACACCACCTTCAAGAAGTGGTCGAAAATCGTCAATGAACAGACTGAAAATAATGGGGCTCAGAAGACATCCTTGACGCACTCCAGCGCAACTCTGGAAAATCTTCGAAATTTCATTACAACAACGGACTGAAGAGGCTGCAAAAGAGTAAAGTTTTTTAAGTATTGACATAAACTTCGAAGATGCACCATGGTTGAACAATTTGAGAAATAGCGCTGAATGATCAACAGTGTCGAACGTGTGATGAACCTCCTTGCACAATAAAAGATCCTAAAAAGAAAGGATATTAAACAAAATAAGGCAAAATACTTACTTATCATCCGCATGGCAGCCACACGTCACTGAAACGTCACATGTCACGATCGAAACTAGTACCCGAATATGAATAGCGACTAGTACAAATCAGTACTAAACGTACTAGAAATTCATTAAGATAGTGACCGTTAGAGGGCAGCAGCATATCGAACGATCAACGTGACCGGGTGTCGAATGGAACGACCGAATTGACCCACTTAAATGGAATGTGCGGAAATGCATTTTGCGGGAGAAACAAAATGGAATGTGCGAAACTGCATTTTCGGGAAACGCAAAGTGTGAAATTGGGAAATTGGAAAATTGGGAAATTGGGACAACAATAATGTCATGGAAAAATTGACAGAGTGGGAATTGCGGCGCAAAGAAAAAATAAGAATAAATAGGCAGGAAAAATTAAAGAAGAGTCAGTCGATTGGAGTCTAACAGAAGCAGACACTAGGAGGACGTTAGAGCAGACGACACCAGTACAGTACACCGCTAGCCACAAGAAGCCGTTACACTTGACGTTGCCCCAGCAAATCAGACGAACAAACCAACAAGTGAGTATGCCTAAAAATAATCAAAAATGAGTGGATGAGGACTTCTGTCTCTCACAAGGCAAAATACTGTCTCTCACTAGCCTACCTCTAGGAATTGTTTTGTAAAGAGGAGGTATAAGTAGAATTTTGGAAGAAAAGGAAAAAGAGAATAACTAGCCTACCTCTAGGAATTGTTTTGTATAGAGGAGGTATAAGTAGAATTTTGGAAGAAAAGAAAAAGAAGATAATTAGCCTACCTCTAGGTAATATGTTGTAAAGAGGAGGATTTTATTTTTATGGATACAAAAAATGAAAGTAAAGGGGAAGGCATTTCTGAAGGCACAAATAAGGTAGTAATAAGTAAGAGAAGCAGTGTAATAGTAGTGTAAATCAAAAAGGTTAAAACCATACAAATGAAAAATAGATATTGTCATTGACAAAAGAATCAAACGTAAATATTAAATGACATTAATGTATAGTACATAAGAAAAAAATGTAAATTCGATGTATTAATTTGAAAAGAAAAGGAAAAACCAGACATAAAGAAAAGAAACGTTACAAGGAAAAAAAAATAATACTAAAAGGAAAAAAAACAACGAATAGAAAAGAAAAGAAAAGAGACAGAAAAAAAGTAATAATAAAGGGGAAAAAAAACACATATGGAAGAAAAGAAACGAAAAATTTAATCATTGAAAATTATGTTAGAATAATAACGATAGATTATAATAATGTTAGGGGATATATGGCAAATTCTACGCCTAAAATCCCATTAAACAAGAGTTTGAGGAGATGTATGGTAAGAGTCGATTCTTTCACATTTGACTCGGAAGGAAATCCAGAGCCAGTGGCCTCCACATCGGCGGCCACAGAAGAAGAAAGCACAAACGACGAGGTGTTCTCACTTAACGAAGACGTTGCACACAATAGACAGGAAGCGGAATTCACCCTTAGCACGGAAGACCGCGCAAACACGGGACAACAGAAATATCAGGAGGTGGAAAACAACAACGACAATAACGTGAACCGGGAACCTCAGGCAGAAGAGCAGGGGAACGGGCATATGCAAGCAGGGGATAACCTTGTACCAGAAGAGAGCGACGAAGAGAATCAACGACTCCTGTTACGAGAAGTAGTATCACGCAGGAACGGGAGGCGATATATTCCGACGCACTCAGTTAATTCCGACCCCGGAGGTAGCAGTAACAAGCAACGAAAACCTCGGAAAAATACAGAGAGTGAGGCTGTAGGTGAAACGAGTACAACAGAGGAAAAAACTAAAAAGATTCCCAACATAACCCTGGTGAATAGCATACTTCACACCAATGTGCCAATTTTGGCTGGAGAGGATGGGCCACGCAAGCAATGCGAGGTGAATGAATTTATAAATTGCGCACGGCTAGGATATGAAATCCTCACAGAGGTGTCAGACATAGTGTTGTTCACTCGACTGTTACCAACACGATTCAGAGGTAGAGCACTTGAAGTGGTACAAGCAGGTGCAAGCGACACGTTGGACGAGATATTTTCAACGTTGAGAGCAAACCTACTCCAGGGAGCATCCTACATAACGTTGAACACTCAGCTTCGCAATGTTCATCAGCTACCAACAGAGACCCCTTCAACAGGGTGAAAGATCTCATTGCTGCCTGCAAGAATGCTGCAGACGGGCAGTACCCTAATGGAGGAGATGGATTAAAAGCTGAAATAGAGGAAGTAGGCCTGCATTGTTTCAAGATGGGAGTGTTGAATTAGAATTACAAGTTCTATCTCTTACAAGACGTTGAAAACACACTGGAGGCGTTAGGAACGAAAATTAGAAGACTAGAACAAACGGAACAGTGTATGCAACAACCGCAGCAATCCGCCGCCATTCAACAACTAAACCCGGGGGTAGGACCAAACTTCTACATGGGAACAGGCCTCACCCAACGACCACATCAACCGTTCGAGGCGAATCGGCAGTACCCCCAATGAAGTTACCAGAACAACAAGAATGGGGGTCAACAGTACCAGCAGCGCAGAAACAAGTTCCAACCGCCTGTGAATAACTATCGCAATGGAAATCAGGGTAGTCCACGAGGCAGGCCGGATCGCCGACAGATAAGATGCCATTTCTGCAACCGCGAGGGACATGTAATGGCAGAGTGTCGCACGAAACAGATGACACCGTTCTGTACAAATTGCAAGACATATGGCCACACAGTGCAAAACTGCACCAGGAATCAATCGAATTCAGCTGCAAATGGGTATAGAGGTCGCCAAGTGAACCACAGCATCGCGAATTCGACAAATGAAAGATGTAACTTCTGTCTGGAGAATGGGCATGCGGAAGTCCGGTGTTTTTTAAGAGAGAGATGGGAGCAACTACAGAAACAAGCAGCAAATAGACAGTCGGAAAACTGCGATGGGACGACCGGGCACACCGCGAGTCGTCACTAACAGAGAAAGGAAGGCGGTGTGGAACGTGCCCAGAGATACCCATAGTCAGCCTACCCCTAAATATTGCGAGAGGGAGTAGAAATAAGTTTATAGTAGATACAGGACCTGAAATAAGCCTGATCAAGGAAGAAGAAATCAATGAAGTAATGAAAAAGGAGATAAATGAGGAAGAGGTTATCAGGCTCAATACAATCTCGGAGGAAGTTGCCACAAAAGGGACCATCATAGGACAGATAGAATTAGATAAGATATACTCATGCAAATTCCACATTATCGAAACTTTCAACTAAGGCAATATAACGGGGTTGCTGGGCAACGATTTTCTGTCCAGGGACTGCAACATAAAGGGCCCCGCACGGAAGCTCGTGTTCCCGCCTACAAGTCATGGGCTTAACTTCGAAGAAAATCGAAATCAAGGGACAAACGACGTACATTTCGTAGACGTCATAGCAGCAGGAAGAGCAAACCTCGAGCGAAGTTTCACCAGGGAGGAAAACACCCGAAATGTCCAAAGTAATGTTACTATGGGGGGTGAAGAGAAACCTGAAACACTGGGTAAAGACTACGCTGGGGAAGCAGGAGAAGCTCCACAAGCGGAGGACCCAGGGCTCGGTAGCAACGCCAGGCAAAGCTGTCCGAAAGTATGTACAAGCACAGGGGAAGTAATGCCTACAGCGGAAATATTTAGTGTCCTGGAACATCTCTTCGAGATAGGTACAGAGCATGAAAACTACGAGAGTAGGATGCGTACCGGGAAGAATAGTTTTAAACGTCTTCCAGCCCATACTCGCACGTATGAGGAAAACGAGGGAAGCTGCTCAAAAGAGGAACCCGTGATCACAGAGCCCCGAAACATCGTAATACCAGCACGAACAGTGAAATGGGTGGATATGACCACGGATAGAGAAGGAGAATTCCTAACCGATGGGGAGGAGATAACACCGGGAGTGTATCTCAGCAATGCTCTCGTGCAGAAACAGAACGGGAAAGTAAACCTGAGCGTGTTAAACGTAAACACTCACGAAGTGGAGATTAATAACGTGACGGTAAAACTGCGAAGGTATGAGGAAACAACGGCAAGGAGGAAAGACACCGAAGATCCCGAGCAGAGAGTCGTCTATTGCACTGGTACCGATGAAGGGGAACCGGGCAAAAGGAAGGCTCAAATCAAAAAGTTAATAAGCCTGGACAATATCCTGAATACCGAGGAAAAAAGAGAGATAAACAAAATCATTGAAGAGTTTCAAGATGTCTTCCATTTGCCGGGGGAAAGATTGAGGCACACAACAACTGTACAGCACGAAGTACGGATACAACCAGGAAAACAGTCAATCAAGTGCAAGATGTATCGACTGCCAGAAATACAGAGAAACCTTATAACCGAGGAAATCCAAAGATTGCTCGATGAGGATATACTGGAGCCAAGCTGGAGTGAATGGAACGCTCCATTGCTAGTAGTCCCCAAAAAGCCGGAACCTGATGGAAAGAAGCGATGGCGGATAGTGGTCGACTATAGGAAGTTGAATGAAGTGACCGAGGGGGATGCATACCCACTACCCAGGATCGAAGATATCCTGGACCAGTTGGGGAACTCCCGATGTTTCTCGGTGCTCGACCTCGCCAGCGGCTATCATCAGATCGCAATGAAACCAGAAGACCGGGATAAAACCGCGTTCAGTACTCCTTACGGGCATTACGCCTTTAAACGAATGCCGTTTGGACTGAAAGGAGCACCAGCAACGTTCCAGCGACTCATGAACCATGTGTTAACTGGTTCACAAGGACTACAGGTGCTTCGTGTACCTGGACGACATAGTTGTATATGGCAGGAATTTAACTGACCATCAAATAAAATTACGGGCGATACTACAACGGTTAAGAACACATAACCTCAAGCTAAATGTGGAAAAATGCAATTTCCTAAAAAGGGAAATTATATATCTCGGTCACAAATGCACAACAGAAGGAGTGGAGCCGGATCCAAGTTTGGTGGACAGCGTGAGAAACTTCCCGACGCCTAAAACCATCCGCCAAGTACAATCGTTCCTAGGGTCAGCCAACTACTATAGGAGATTCATATCGGACTTCTCCAACATAGCGGCACCTATCAATAAGCTATTGAGGAAAGACACGAAATTCGTTCGGGATGAAAGTTGCATAAGAGCGTTCGACAACCTCAAAGAGAAGCTGATAAGTCCGCCAGTACTCAGGTACCCTAACTTCAAAGAGCCGTTCAAGCTATAAACGGACGCAAGTGGAGAAGCGCTGGGAGCAGTACTAGCGCAGGGTCCACCTAATGAAGAGAAGCCAATAGCCTACGCGAGTAGAACTCTGAATGCAGCCGAAAGAAATTACTCCACTATAGAACGGCAACTCTTGGCCATTGTGTGGGCCGTCAAGAATTTCAGGTGTTACCTGTACGGGCGGCCATTCAAAGTCTTTACCGACCATAAACCACTAAAGGGAGCCGTAAGAATAAAAGACCCAACAAGCAGAATCTTACGTCTATGGCACAAACTATCCGACTACACGTTCGAGATAGAGTACAAAGAAGCCAACCACCACCTACCATCCACAATCTAACGGTGCATTAGAGAGGTCCCATAGGCCCCTGGTAGAGTACTTGAGGAACTTCGTCGATGACAATCAAACGGATTGGGACGAACACCTACAGGCAGCCATGTTCGTCAGGAACAATAGAATGCATGCAACTACGAAACTAGCGCCCATGGACTGTCTCTACGGGTTCTCCGCCACATTGCCCAACAATTTAAGGAGAGAACCACAACCGGTGTATGACCATGAGAATTATTATCTACACTTAAGGAACAAGCTCCAAAGAGCCTATCAAACGGCCTGGAAAAATTTGGAAGAAGGAAAAATTCAATCGAAGGAATACTACGACCAAAAAACCAATCCGCTGAAAGTTCACCTCGGGGTCCAAGTACTACTAAGAAACGCGGCCAGAAAGAACAAGTTGATACAACACTGGGCAGGGCCATACAAGGAGGTAGCCATAAACAGCCCGGTCAATAGTACTATAATGATAGGGAAACGAAAACGGCGCGTTCATAACAACAAGCTAAAACTGTTCCACTAAAACCGTCTCTGTCTTTCCAGAAATGCTCGTTCTACTCACGCTACTGACATTGGGAGTCACAATCCAACCAGCACCGGTGGAAATACATCCGATTGCTCGTAAAGCAGTAGTGTTCGAGCCTCTCAGAAAAGTGCAGATTTATCGCGACCACTGGACCATGGTAACCCGTTTACCACAACCAACGTGGGAACTACACCTAACATACCTCGCAGAATGTGAAACCGCTATCCATCACCTCTGCGATAACACGGGCATCTTAGTCGGGGAAGAGTATTGCTATCACTGGCAAAGTGAAATGAGGAAACGAGTGAAACAAATACGCGAGCTTATGGACAAGGCAGATTGTACGTTAACACCGCACGGTCGAACCAAGCGAGGACTGATAGATTTAGGGGGAAAAATAATAAAAAGAATTTTCGAAACCATGGACAGCGAAGACTCGGAACACATTCATCAAAAGCTAGCAGAGTTGGAAGATAACACGAAAGCCACTCTGGATTTAGCAAAACAGCAAGTCACAGTGAGAAAACCACCCTAAAGGCTATGAGTAAATCTAACGAAGAGATGACGCTAAGACAAAATAAGCTGACACAAAAGGTCGAGCTGTTCAACTCCAAGATAGGGGAAATAGACAAGCATTCCGACCAGCACCGCGTAATACATGTACGTCTAGACCTCAACGAAGTACAGTATAACGCCGATTATCCGAATTAATTGGGACCGCGGTCGATTCGGAAAATCGAAAATTCGGATAATCGGACATAGACTGGTAATAAAGAAAAACGAACTGTCACACAAAGAATGAAAGACAATAACGCTCACTTGAACATCTCGATCAGAGAAAGTTGCCTCGGAACCATATCTGGAACCCAATTACAACAATTACAACAAAACAAAACCAAAATTACTTGGTTTTAATTTCTTATATTACGCTTAGGACCGATTCGGATAATTGGCGATTCGGTTAATCGGCGTTCGGATAATCGGCGTTCTACTGTAATATTATTCATGATGGCGGAATTACAGCAAATGTATTTAGAAACAACGGCCTTATTTATAGTAATGGAAGCACTAAACCGACGAGAACTTAGTCCACTGCTACTACCAACTAGGCAAATTCTGCAAGTTTATGCCAAGGCAATTGAAAGCCAACAGGGAAGGAAAACATTCATGGACCAGATCACGCTACAAAAGATTGCAAGGGTAGATTACGAACAGAGCCCGGGAGTAACCCTCATACAGATCCAACTACCATTACTGGAAGGCCAGTCATATACCTTGAACAGGATATACACGACACCGATAGATTCGGGGCACAACTCATACTACGTGTATGACATCGGGACCACATATTTCTTAAACACCAGTAGGTCCCAACAGAACTTCGGGCTTACTGAATTAGACTATCAAAGTCAATGCATCCAAGTGAACAGTACCTACAGCGTTTGTCACCATGGCGATCCAGTCTTAGCGAAACCAACACACACCGATTGCACATCAGCACTGTTCCGAGCCACTGACCAAGTACCAACTAATTGTCAGATACGCGTATTGATAAACGCGGGACCCGTGGTAATCCCTATGCACCAGGACAACGCTTGGCTTTATTGGGTGCAACAACCGACCCCATTCATAAGCCAGTGTGAGAGCCAAGAACAAACCTATCAACTAATTGGTTCGGGCATAGTGGAGTTGAAGCATAAATGTATTTACCATCTAGCGGAGTATACACTACCCTACCGAATTACGGAAATACAGCCATTAAATATGCATCAACCCGGAGAAATTCTACCACCGAGCGTAGACTTTTCCAGATATCGAGCACCGGTTAAACCACGAAAAACGGAAACGCGGCTGGAAATTTTGCACCCAGTAGCGGTAAATGACCATTTCAAAGGCATTAGTGAGACACTAGACGATTTAGACACTAAAATCGCGGAAAGCCAGCAAAGTCGGTACCGGAAAATCCAATTACACACCACAACCGGAGTAACGGGAGGTTTAATAGTAGTCGTAGCACTAATCGTGGTGATACGGAACTACGCAAGTTACAGAAATAGAAGTTGTCAACCACCACCTCAACCCTCACGGCCCAGCCGCCGACGAGTGCAAATCGTATATATGCTGGTAACGATCCCCAGAAGAGATCAGATTCTCACAGAAAATGAGAACAATACACCGACCCCTGGACCCGCACCAACCGGCATGGGGTCCACCCCCAGCGAACCATAACCAACCAACACCGAAAGGAGAAACTAATAATAACAATACCAATAATAACAATAATAACAATGATAATAATAACAATAACAATAAAAATAAAAATCAAAAAACAAAAAAAAAAGAGAATAGATTACTTAAGCTAAACCTATCACTAATTACCAGGTTCCCACGATGTCCGGAAACCACAGACGACCAGGAGATGATGCAGCCAACCTCACGGAGACCATCCAAACTGAACCGAATGGCGCTGATATCATCATCAAAGCTCATTCCGGCAAGGTTACCATAAGTACGTCAGATAAAGCTTCTATAACCATCGCCGCTGACATTTCCATCAAAATTAATTCGAAGTCCGCACCTACAAAGAATCAAGGAATCAAGCCAACTACGGTTAAAAACTACGAAAACCTGTCAGACGAAGGAGGTCGCAAGGACTTCAATATTGAAGTCGATGAGTTGGGACTGACCCAAGCTAGCTGGGAAGAAGCGCTCCAAGAGGCCGATCAAGTATATCGCCGACTAAAACTGGACGAACCACAGGAGGAAGAACAACCTAGTCCAGAGGTTGATCAAATGTTAAAGGCATCTTGTGAAGTTGCTAAAATGAGAACGAAGTTTGAGGAAGCAACGTTAAGGGGGCAATCACTAACTATACCTGAACGGAAAAGAGCAGACTTACTTGACAGGCGGACCTACGAATATCCAGCAGAAAAGCCGAGAAGAAGGACGTCAGATGATTTGAAACACTATTTGGTCACCCCACCCACGAAGAAATATAGTATCCTTAATACTAAAAGATATAACAAAGTAGACTTAAGTAAATATTTAAAGAATTATAAACCCTAAGATAAAACATTTGTAATTGACAGATCAAAAGTAATATAGGACATAAGTAACGTAAAGGAAACATGTAAAAGAAATAAATGTAATGAGAAATGTAACAGAGATATATAAAGGAAACAAATGTAATTGAAAATATAAAGGAAATATGGAAAAGGAATAAATGAAATATGTAAAGGAAACATGTAAAACAAATATGTGTAATGAGAAATGTAACAGAAATAGGTAAGGAAATAAATGTAGCGAAATCGCATAACAAAAATGTATTTAAATAGAAATGCAACATTTAAAATTCCGTAAACACTGTAATAATATAATGGTTAATGTTTTGGAAAAGTATGTAATAGCGATGAAATGTAAGCAACATAAACGCACGTAAATGTAAGCTATCTTGTGGGCAAGAAACACAAGGACTAAGGTAATAGATAAGATCATTGTTGTAACACACTTTCAATACGTTAAATTAGATTAGTTTAGGGGAATTAGGGATAACCGAAGGAAATCATACCAAGCTCCAACCGAGGCCACGTTGACACCAAATAAACCAACCATCAACCCATCAACATTGCCACCCACAACAGCACTTCCGTTCCTGGGGGAGATCCTCCAGAGAGGGGAGGAATGTGATGAACCTCCTTGCACAATAAAAGATCCTAAAAATCATCCGCATGGCAGCCACACGCCACTGAAACGTCACATGCCACGATCGAAACTAGCACCCGAATATGAATAGCGACTAGTACAAATCAGTACTAAACGTACTAGAAATTCGTGAAACTAGTTATCGTTAGAGGGCAGCAGCAGATCGAACGATCAACGTGACCGAATGTCGAATGGAACGACCGAATTGACCCACTTAAATGGAATGTGCGGAAATGCATTTTGCGGGAGAAACAAAATGGAATGTGCGAAAATGCATTTTCGGGAAACGTAAAGTGTGAAATTCGGAAATTGGGACAACAATTATGTCATGGAAAAATTGACAGAGTGGGAATTGCGGCTCAAAGAAAAAATAAGAATAAATAGGCAGGAAAAATTAGAGAAGAGTCAGTCGATTGGAGTCTAACAGAAGCGGACACTAGGAGGACGTTAGAGCAGACGACACCAGTACACCGCTAGCCACAAGAAGCCGTTACACTTGACGTTCCCCCAGCAAATCAGACGAACAAACCAACAAGTGAGTATGCCTACAAATAATCAAAAATGAGTGGATGAGGACTTCTGTCTCTCCACCATAGTTCCGAAAACGGTTCTCACGAGCCTTTTCGGGCATAAAACCAAAAACTAGTTGACGGGGCGTCTGCTCTATACGAATGAGCCCCCCGGAAAGCCTGCAGGAGGCGTTAAAAAGACCGCACGTCGGACCCCGGCCGATAACTATAGAGAAATACCGGGCGAGGCAACGGAAACCTTCACCACTACAACCAGACGCGCCAGCAAAAGTTGTCACGAGAAAGAGGACCGGGAGAGAGGCCCATTTTAGGGAGGCGCTCGAAGAAATCAAGCGAAGGTTGTGGATGGCCGTGGGGCATCAGGAACGCACGGAGATTTATCAGGAACTTCAGCGAGTTTATAATGAACGAAAGAGATACCGCCGCGAGAAGAAACTGAACCGCCTCGACGCAGACAGGAGGGTGACTAATAGGGAACCTAGCAATTAAGTAGAATAAGAGCATTGTATTTGTACTAGGGTTATACGCATTGTAAGAGAAGAATAGAAATATAAGTAATAAAGGTATTTCATTCAAGTCCGATTGATCTATACTTACCCGTTAGGGAAATTGTGTTCAGAAGTGAAGCTCTAGTTGATCAAGAATCCCCTTTGTGAGGTTTTCCCCTGAATGTGTTTGGAAGCAGCGGGAAAATCTTCACAAACGCTGCTTTGAGGTTAACGAAAAAACAGTATGTCTTCTTTCCCCTCTCAGCAACCTAATATTAATTAAATTGCATAGAATCAAGAGGTTATCCAGCACAGAGTAACCTCGCCTGAAGCTGGATTGAAACTCACTCAGTAACGCATTTTCTTGTACAAATTGATTTAATCTTGACAACAAAAGGGAAGTAAAGATTTCTGCCAATGTGTTAAGGCAGGAGATGCCTCTGTAATTGCTAACCTCATTCGCATCTCCCTTTTTATACAGAGGAAATATTATTGATTTTCCAAAAGATGGAGGTAGGTCACCACTCACCATGCTTATAGACAAAATTGACAAAGTTTTTCAAGGAATTGTTCCGGAGCAAATTTGTAAAATTCATAGGAAATCTCGTTCGGTCCCGGAGCTTTGTTGCGCTTGACGCAGGCTAGGGAAAACGTGAGTTCCTCCAAAGTGGAACGGAAGTCTAGCATATCGGAGAAAGTTGACGGCTTAGCATAAGAGTAACAGTACTCAATAGTTGGGTTAAGGAGAGACTTAAAATGAGCCAGAAGCCTATCCAAGGTTATATATGGCCCAATAGTGTGGTTTCTTCTGTGAAAGGAGTTTACCAAGTACCAAGTACGGGAGTCACTTGCAGCTTAGAATTTTTCAGTCAATGACGCATAATACTGCCTCTTTCGCTCCATACAAACGGTTACAAATTACTTTTTGGCTTGCAGATACGCTCTTTTTGCAATATTGGAGTGAGTTTCCCGAAACAATCTCGCACGAAACCAATTGTAATTAAACCACGGCCACTTTTGGCGAATCCTGGTAAAAGAAGGAGCTGTATGAGCTGGGGACGCCCTGGATATAGCATCAATCAAAACGTCAGCGTATTCTTGGCTATTTTGCGGGAGGCTATCAACTGAGGAAATGGTCGATTCAAGCTTTGAGCGGAAGCAATCTCTATCTTGGTCGCGCCAGATTAATTGTGGTAACAACGGCAGCGAATTGCTCACTGTAGCGCCGGCATCAGCCGAGAGAGAGAGTGTAAGCGACAAGTGATCAGAAAAGGTTTTAAGCAAGGACTGAGAAGTCCATCAGGGAGGGACTGCAAGTTACCCGTTCTCACGTTAAAATCGCCAATCAAAATCTTTGAATATATTTGACTCATTTTAAAAAAGAAGATGAATGATTAAAAATTTTATATTTTAGGCCAGAAACTGCAAACTGCAAGTTACCCGCCCTCACGTTAAAATCGCCAATCAATCTCAGTTGTTTCGAAAAGTTTGCAAAAATCAATATTCCAATGGCGACAGTTCAAATAAATTGGTATTAAAGTTGTAGGCGGTTTGTTATCATCCTTGTAAAGAGAAAGGATTGGTTGTCCAGAAACGTAAGAAGTACGGATATTCCCGAGCGAATTTTTTATGCCAATGAGCTTGCCACCACTTATCCGTCCGAAATGAGACCGTCTGACTACCGATTCTCAAGCCAGTCTATACCCTGGAAAATAATTTACAAAATAAGAAAAAGAGACTTCCATTACAAAAGTTTCAAGAAAAATGAAAATATCCTACTTTTTGACTAATTTAAAAAGGAAGATGAATGATTTAAAAATTTTTAATTTTAGGCCAGAAACTGCAAACTGCCGCGTTAAACCGCGTTTAAACCGATCGAAATTTAGTAGAGTAGTAGATTTCGTGAAATGATTTGATAAATCTCCTCGCCCGTTTACACCGCCAGTGAGGATATTTAGTTTGACACTTCGACATTTTTCGACACTAAAGGATGTAAAATGGCACAAATGATCAGCACTAGATGGTGCCACTGAGGTGATTTAGTGCAGATTTCGAATAAATCTACTCCCGAGAAGATTTCGAAAATGTATGGTAAATCTTGGAGGTTTTAGCATGATTTCGGGCTAAATCTTCTCAAGTCGCTTAATCTACTAGATTTCGTATTACCCGTTGTCACGTTAAAATCGCCAATCAATATCAGTCTGTCGGTGCAAATAGCCTCAGTTGTTTTGAAAAGTTTGCCAAAATCAATACTCCAATGGCGACAGTTCAAATAAATTGGTATTAAAGTTATAGTTAAAGTTACTATTGGTATTAAGTTTGTTATCATCGTTGTAAAGGGAAAGGATTCGTTGTCCAGAAACGTAAGAAGTACGGATGTTCCTGAGCGAATTTTTTATGCCAATGAACTTACCACCACTTATCCGTCCGAAAAGAGACCGTCTGACTGCCGATTCCCAAACCAGTATATACCAAGAAAAATAATTTACAAAATAAGAAAAATAGGTACAAAGGTTTCAAGAAAAATGAAAATATCTCTCTTTTTGACTGATTTTAAAAAAGAATGTGAATGATTCAAAATTTTTTATTTTAGGCCAGAAACATTGTTTGATATAATTCAAGATAAACCTACTTGACCGAAAGACATTAATTTGATTGATTCTAAAAGACATTTATTCAGACAGACGGCTAGGTTATCTCAGAATGATCGACGCTCGGTGACCGGAGTCCTTCTGGAGGAAGCTGAAGACTCTTGAGAACCTCTACCAAAGTAGTCCTTGGGTAGAGAGTCTGTCCTTAGAGCTGATATGAGGTCATGTAGATCTACTTTAAGGAGACTGGACAACTTCTCCTCTCCTTTCTTTCCAGAGTCCAGTAAATCATCAGCATCAGACCAAAAAAACTTCAACCCATCACCAGTAAGTGATTTGCACGAAGTCGCACAATGATGTCCTTGTTCACTCTTGAAATTTCTCTTCTAATTAAGACAAGTTTAGACTTCTTTAGTCTGGTGACCTTCGGGAGATCTTGAGCAGCAAACCAGTACCCTTTAGGAGTCGGAGCTGGTTAGAATTTAAGTCTTAGTCTGGAAACAAGAGAGTGACACAAGCACCGGACTCTTGGTGGCGATCGTAGCTCCCAAAGGGAAAACACTAAGTCCGTTGGGAGAAATGTCAGCTCTTAACAAATCCTGGCAGAAACTGGTTACAGTGGACTTAAGATCCGCTGAGGAAGCATGGTCAAAACCTCTTAATATTAAATTGTTGCGCCGAGCGGCCATCTCCAGTTCCTCTATTCTGGACTCCGACTTAGTATTTAGAGATTTGAGGCTTTCAATTTCAGCTTTGAGACTCGCATTTTCCAATTTAACAAAGGCAATATCCTTTCTGAGAGTCAGTGTCTTGTCTCGTCACCAGAGGAGCCAATTTTTCATCAAACAGCCCTGACACAATTGACTTTATCTCCGTCGCAAATTGAGGGGAGTTGAGGTCCAACATGTTTTCTTCTGAGTTCGAACTTTCGTTTGTCCGACCAAAAGGGGTTTCGTTGAAATGAATTTCAATTTACTTGCTTTGGTAACACTCTGCAGGTTTGTATATCGCCAGCAAGTGACATCAAAGTTGAAAACAGTTCCGCAAATTCGGTAAACTTTGTTTGTTTTATTTTTTTTGTTATATTTTTCCTGCCCATATTTTTCGCCGTTACATGAGAAGTTTTTATGGACGTTATTTAACAAATTCTTATAATATTTATCAATTAGTTTGGTCTATTAGTCACATTATCTTTTCAAGTGTATCACAGAAATTTTTTAGCAAATAGTTCATTTTACTTGGCATTACTTCTTCTTAAGTTTTTTAATTTTTGGTCGAAATAACATCATCCACTGCACCACTGGGGTTTATATTTTTGCATTGTATCTTCAAATCCAATTGTAGTGTTCATAAAATTCTTATGTTATTTATCAACTAGGTTATTTTGTTTAACACAAATTCTTAACTTGAGCCAAATATTACTTTCTTGTTGATTTGTAGTAAAAATTCAAATGACCTCTTTCTCAAAGCACGTCTGACTCGAACGGCAACTGATCCACAACTTCTAATTTAAAATTTAAAATGCTGTATTAAAACTAAAAATGTGTATATCTTAAATCGAACTTAATTCAAGTGAAGTAGAGAAATTATTCTAAGAATTAGAGCAGAAATTAATTTTAAATTTATTTGTCCTTCCCAGCGGGGTTGAGTGATCTTACCCAAAAGCCCTCCTGTATCCTTTGTTACGAAAAAAGAACATAATTTCAAGGAACATGTTTTTGTAACACCATTCGACAAAGTATACATGGACATTGTTGGTCCTCTACCAGAAACAGTTAACGGTAACAAATACATACATGCATCCAAGACGATTTGACGAGGTTCATAGATGTGGTTCCCTTAACAATTATTGAGGCGTCAACAGTAGTTCAAGCATTTGTGGATGAAATTTTAAGCAGGTATCGAATCCCGAAAAAACTTATAACGGATCAGGGAACTAACTTAACGTGCGACATGTTTAAAAAGTCTGCAGACTCTTTAAAATTCGCAAATTTGAAACTACAGCCTATCATCCACAATCGAACGGAGCTTTGGAAAGATCGCACAGGCCATTAGTAGACTACTTACGGAGTTTAATCGACGAAAGTCAAAACAATTGGGACGAATATCTGTGACCAATGTTAGAACGAGACAACAGTATATATTCCACAACCAAACTAACACCAATGGATTGCCTCCTCGAGTTTTGAGCCCTGCTACCAAGTAATGTGAAAAGAGAACCTCAACCAGTACACGATCACGAAAACTATTACTTAAAATTGAAAAATAAACTTCAAAAAACCTACCAAATAGCAACAAATAACTAAGAGGAAATTTAATTGCACTCTAAAGAATATTACGATCGGAATATCAATCTCATAAGGATACACGTTGGAGACCAAGTTCTATTAAAAAATGCTACCAGAAAAAATAAATAAACACAATTTTGGTTGGGATCGTTCAAAGTTATAGAAATTCATAGCCCAGTTAACACGACAATACAAGTTGGCAATAAGAAACATCGTGAGAACAAGAACAGACTAAAATTGTTCAACTAACAAGCCCAAATCCATTTCTTCCTAGACTCATTTTAACACTAATTGTCAACCTGGTAACTATAACGAATGCCACACTAGACCCAATTGAATTCCACTCACTCGAACAGCAAGGAATAATGTTCGAGCCTATGGGGATAACCCAAACGTATCATGACCATTGGAATATAATAACACGAATCAATAAACCAGATTGGAACCCGCATCTAAAATACATAGAAGAAAGCACGTTCGCTCAATAAAGTATGCGAGGGTACTATCGAGGTCATGTTGTGATACGCAGCATAAATCAAAAATTTATGAAACGTCACCCTAAATAATAATGAAATTAGTAGAGATGATAAACTCACTACATACTTGCCACCAACCATAACCACAACAACACCGAAATGTATGATACGTCGCATAAAAAGAAAAAAGCGAGACATAAGTAATAAAACAAACTCACAACATACTCACTACCAAGCATAATCACAACAACACGGGAAGGTTATGATATTCGGCATAAATAAATCTAAAAACCATCTCAAACCCAAGTACATGCAATTCAATGATTTCACAACACTACCTGAAAATTGGACACTGGAAGTTTTTAATATTTTACGTAAAGGAACCTTAAAACATAAATAATATGTGACTTAATACTTCCACAGCACTTACTTGTCATAACCTTAACTGAAACGTCAAAATGAAACACATGTCGAAACGAAAACAACGTATACGATCAATACTAAAAAACTTGACTGGTCACTGGAAGATGGTGTCAACACACATTACGGAGATTTTGTCAGCACATGGCAACCTCGCAGCAAGAGATTGAAACCCCGGATTCGGTGAACAAAATGTGGGGAAAATTTTGGGAGTCTCACCAGTCGCTGGAGGATCATCCTTAAGAGCGGAGCCCAACCTGAAAATCAAAGAAGGAAGAGCACCACTAAGAAAAGTAAGTGATTCAGATACCGAACACTGTTCTAGTAACCTATCGGTTTGAAGGAACTCTGAAAGGTGAAAGTGGTTCCAGAAACCTATCGGTTTAAAGGGACTTAGTGTTAAAAGTGGTTCTAGAAACCCATCAACTAGAGTTCGAACAAACTCACCGAACACGGTTCTCGTAACCTATCAGTGTTAGGTGGAACTCCCAGTTGAAAGTGGTTACCAGAACCCATCAACTAAGTCCCAAGCGCCGACTAAACTAAGAACTGCCACTTCGTAGTGTCGGGGACAACACGGGTGTCCTTAGGGGAAGCGCTGCACGACTCAACCCGTCCAAGGCCTTTCTCCCTGGAGGAATACTGGGCCAGGAATCGCGTTAAGGAGGAGGCCAACACACTAGCACCAAAGCCACCTGGCCCCCCGCAGTACCGTACTGGGGTTGAGGCCAAATTCAGGCGAGCAATCGAAGAGGTGCGGTGTCGCCTGCTGATAGCGGTGGGTCAAGAGGAGCGCCTAAGGATCAGGAGGGAGCTCCAGAAAATGAAAGGCTGTGGTACCGCCAGAAGAAGAAGGGGACACAGAAGCGGCTGGTAACCCAGAGGAAATGGAAATAAATAATTTAAATAAATAAATAAGCTATTTAAATAAATAAATAAATAGTTCAAATAAATTAATATATATGTTAAGCTAATAAATAAATGCAATTATTGAATTAAATAATTACGAAACGAAATAAATAAAGGGCTTGAGTCAAAACTAGCTCCCCTACAAAGATTTGGAAAGTTTGTAATACAAATTTTCGAGCTTAAGAACAGCCTAAAATTCGACAAGATTTGGTAGTCTCCCCTAAGAGAAAATTATGCGAATGAGTAAGATTTTGGTTTATATAAAAAAGGAGGTTCTCAGAAATTGGCTTATATATTGGTAAATAAATTGTAAGATTTTGGTTTATATAAAAAAGTAGGTTCTCAGAAATTGGCTTATATTTTGGTTAATTAGTTGTAAGATTTTGGATTGTATATCATAGTAGGTTTTCAGGTATTGGTTTATATCTAAAAAAAAGCTATGAGACTTTGAACTGTATGAAATAGTAGTTACACAGACACTGGTTAAGTAATTTAAAAATTGTATGGTACATGGAAAGAGTTAATAAATAGTTGAACAACCAAACTATTGTGTAAATGGCCTACCTGCAACATTAAAAGGGATAAGAATATTCACGGGTGAATAACTATAATGCAAAGGAATAAGCATAACAACTGGCGCAGCCGCAATAAAGAACCAAAACGCAAAGAAATTTTAAGGCAATAATATTGAGTTAAATTGAGCAAATTGAATTTAAATCTAGCAAACTAGTTGTACCCGCCCGCTTTGCTGGGCATTACGTATATACATTACTGCATATTTTTTGTATACTGTATGCTCCATATGTTGAAATTATATATGTTTTATGTTTTTCCTTAGTTACGGATTTTTGATTCTTAGCAGTTATAGCTTGATTGTAATATAAGTTCAAAAACTTCCAAAAAATCTTTGGATAATTCAAAAATATTTTTATTAACGTTTGGCTACAAATTTTCGCCATAAAATGGATAATAAATTGAAAGTATGAATAGTGCTCAATAAGAGAATGAGAAATCTATATATAAATAGGCGACATGTTTTTTTGTTATCCCTTTTATGAGAAACCAAATCGACTTACCAGGATAAAAATTATATCAGTCGAAAGTTTCTATCTTCCTCTACCTGCAGCAATTATTTTTTTTTTTTAATTTAATTAGAAATTAGTTTAATTAAGCTTTGAAATTTAAAAATGCAATGGAAGTGTATGTGTGAATTGAGCACACGTATAGCGTAGGTGACAATAATCGGTAGAATGTATGTGTTTGATTGTTTTGCTTCTGCCTAGAAGAATGCAATCATAAGTTGAATATTTTGTTGTGTGTCCCTAATATATGGAACGTGATAGGTTTGTCAAAAATCAAGGCAAATGTTCCAATCTTTTATTGGGGACACAAACCGAAACAATTATTGGCGTCAAGATCCGTCGGAATGAATAATCTATATATAAATAGGCGACACGTTTTTTTGTTATCCCTTTTACAGGAAACCAGGTGGACTTACCAGCATAAAAATTATACCATTCGGAAGATTAGTTTTTCCTCTATGTGCACCACCTAATTGTTTTTCTTAAATTTAATTATAAATTAGTTTAATTTTAAATTGAAATTAAAAAATTCAATGGGGTAGTATGTGTGAATTGAGCACATTTATAGCGTAGATGATGCTTTTGTGAAGAATGTGTGAGTGTGAATGTTTTACTTTTTGCCTGGAAATATGCAACCATATGTGAATTTTTGGTTTGTGTCCCCGATACATAACAAGTACTAAAATAGTCGAAAATCAAACCAAATGGATCAATCTTCTACTGGTGACACAAACCGAAAGAATTAAAATATAATTGCATTCCTCTACGAAAAAATTAAAATATAGAACATACTTATTTAACATTATCATTTGCATAGATCATACGTTCGAATGAATAAACAACCATTTATGCCAAATACGTGCATTCTTTTCACTCAAACCTAATATCTATGCCAATGATAATGTGAGGGGCAAATGCAGCCATATCACAGACAATATTCACATGTTCATTCTTTTGTTTTTTGCCTGGAAGAAGGCAATCTTTGGCTAATAAAATTGCATTCTTCCAGACAAAAGCCAAATCAATGAACATATGGCCACAGACAATAATATGGATGCATCACCACAGACAAATTTAAAGCCATCGTTTACTTATACCATTGTTTTTTGCTAATTTGATAAAAATATATGCAAATTTTATTTTAAAAAATATGGAAAATCACAATTTTACAGTTATATCTAGAAAACGCGAGGTTAACTTTCACGAATATTTATGGAAAGCGAGCGAAAGTCTGAATTTTATCATGTTTCCCAACTTTTGTATGGACCCACATTTAAAACACAATTTAGAGAAATATGATATATGGCCAAAAGTTGCGAAATGAAAAAATAATAGGGGTTGATCATTCCCCCTAGAATGCTTTATTTGGCCGCTACGAGCAAAAAACTGTTTAAAAGTGAAAATCTTAAATTATATCATATTTCCAAACTATTGTCTGCTCACCTTTAAAACCTCAATTTAGAGAAAAAAGAAACGGTTGGAAATGAAAGTTGGTTCGTTTATACGGAAATTCCAGATATATTTTATTTACAATATATATGTATTTCCCACAACTTCATAATTTAGTTAAAAACCATATGATCCACGATCCATGTGGTTTGTTGAATCGTATCCCCGTCTGTATAAGAGATGGTAAATGCTGCAAAAGCTTTTCTAAGGACTTTTACAATACAACTCTAGCCAATGTTAGATGCGTCGTGTTAATGGTATAACAGTTGACTTTCGTGGCCACTCTGTTGACAACCGTTATGCTGTTCCTTAAAATCCATATCTTTTAGCGAAATTTGATTGCTACTTAAATGTGGAAGTTCTTGGCACAGTTAAGAGCCTAAAATATATGCACAAATATGTTAATAAGGGATACGACTGTGCCTCATTACAGTTTGTAAGAGTTTGAGGTGGAGTTGAGGGCAAAGTTTATATAGATGAAATCAATAGCTTTTTGTCCGGTCACTATGTTGGATCTACGGAAGATAGTTGGCGCATAAATGAGTATCCAATGCATTACCAGTCACGTAATATATATTATAGTTCGACTTGTTCATTATAGGAAATGTTCAGCAAGCTCTTAAAAATCACAGAAGAACAAAATTGACTGCATTCTATGAAATCAATCGAATTAGTTCGTCCGAGTTTCTATATACAGAGACGCCGATGCATTATATTTAGGTAGATAAAAAACAGAAATCGAAAAACCTCGAAGAGGAAGTAGTAGAGATTTTGCTCGATTATTTTATGTTTTATGTTGAGTTGTTCCATTTGAGACTATTTGAGCTTCATCTTCGAGGTCCGATCAGGATTCGGGTACTGTTGGGAACATTATTTACTGCACATTTTCAGCACATGCACGAAGTATCGCATGAAATGATGGAGAGTGGCGTGAATATTTATTAGAAGTAAAAGAGTGTAAGTCCTCTCAGCAGTTAAGAGAGTTAGTTGCCATATCCTATTTGTGGTATGAACTTTCCTACAAATGCTTCAGATTTCTGGAATGAATTCAAAATTTTCATGTGTGAAGAATTTTTAAGAAACTCTTCAGAAAATGATTCATAGAACCGTGCTTTATTAGCTATTGAGGAAATTTTGTTCAGTAAACGATTCCTTCGGTACTTCAACTAAACTTTTCGGAGGTAAGACTTTTTTACTCTGTGGAGATTTTTGACGAATATTGCCAGCTATATCTCACGGTACATGTGTACCACTTATTGAGAATTGTCTTAGTTCATGGTCCGAATTTTCAAAAACCACAAAATAACTTTTACCCAAAATATGAGAGCTTCACCTCATGAGATTGAATTCGTTGAATTTCTTAAATCTCTTTGTAATGGAACTTTACCCACATTTCCAGATTACAGCCAAGATGTTATTGAAATTCCTTCCCATTTAGTTAGCTGCAACTTCGTGATTCCAGATACTTATGGCAATGTATCTGAAACCATAAAGTCTAACGATATTCTCAATTCGGTTATATTAGCACCCAAATATGAAGCCTGTACTTTCATTGATGCAGAATTCTTTAACAGCCTGGCCGGAGAGAAACGAATATATTTGAGTTCCGATAAAATCTTGAGTGATGATTATAGAGAGCAAAATAATTTTCCAGTAGAATTTTTAAACTCAGTTGATGTTAGTTGGCTCCCGATCCCACAAATTTATTTTAAAAACCAAATTGCATACTTTTACTTATTCGTAATTTGTGTACAGGACATGACTTGCTTGGTCAATGGTACACCTATTCGTTTAGTTCAAATGCAAAAGAAAATTTTTTGGATTGTGAGATTTTAGCAGGAGTTTTCCGAAACACACGTATTTCGACACTTGTGACGTATTTTTGCCTTTTTCTTTTCAAGAAACTCAACTTCCCGTCATTCTGGCTTTTGCGATGACAATTAATAAATCCCAGGGGCAAACGTTTCAAAAATCAGGAATCTTACTCAAACAACCTATATTTTCTCACTGTTAATTGTATGTTGTAGCCAGCAGAGTTAGATCGTTTAACCGATTGCGTGTTTATATGTACTTTTGAAACACAAAGGCAAGGTCATTTGGCAGAAGATGAAAGAATTTTTACAAAAAGTATTTTGTATGAGAAAATTTTAAGATCTCTTGACATCCGCAACCGCACCCGCAAGGTTTTCGATAATTATAGATAGGGCCTCATTCAATATAGATGTACTTTGACGTGCAAAATTAGCTGAAACGATTGCTACTACAGTCTGAACTAAGTAACCTTTTTACTTACAATGCTACTGTATATATAGCTCCATGCGCGAGCTATTAGAGTGAGCGGAGCGAACGGCGGTGGTTGGCGAGCGTAGCGAGCAGGGGGTGCCCCCTAGTAAACTTAAAACAACTAACCAAGCACTCCTTCAAAACGAGCCAATTTTGAAAATATGTATTACTAAACCTTACAACACCTTTAAGCTAAAAAAATGAAATATAGTAGCTATAAGAAATCAAAATTTATCCTATGTTCGGTGACAACAATGAGGATTTAAAGATTGCCGGTTGAAACTTAAACACAACTGGTTATTTTTCTACTTAAACTTCGATTAGTACCGACTACTTATCTAAATTATCTTAGCTTATATACATTTTCTGAATGTAACTTTTTTGTGGCACAGTAATATTTGAGGGGTTAACCCGATCCGATCGGCCACATCAACAAAACGCCCAGGGTAGCCGCGTAAATTTATTTTCGGCGAATTTGTTTAAAAATATTACTTTCTTCTACTTACAAAAAAAGTTAAGGTTTAATCACATACAAAATAATTTACCAGATACCGCGATGTCATGTGACTCTGTACCCAATTTTTCACAACATCACACACGTAACAGCAGTCAAAAGGTGCATGGGCCGTATGCGCCTTTGACCGGCTTTAACGTTTGAAGAACAGACAGTGCGCGAATTTTTCTTCTAGTTGATGTGTGATTGTCAAATAGAGAATGAAAGATCATAAAAATAGGAAAGGAAATAGGTAATAGTATTTTATTTATTTGAAGAAAAAATGTACAAATTGAATTTCCAATATATATTTTTAATTTTTACGAAAAACGCGAGATTTTGCATTTACGAATTTTAATCTGAATTTTATGATACATAACATTTGTTTTGATAAACCTTTAAAAACTCAATTCAGGGAAAAAAGAAATATTGTAAAAAGTGAGCTAATTTTAAGATAATGGGTGAAGGTCATACATATGAGCCCTGAAAATCTGAATTTTATCGATTTTCCAATCTTTTGAATGCACACCTTTAAAACCTATATATAGACAAAAATGATGTATCAACAGAAGCTAGGAAATGTCAAAATAGTGGGGGTCAGCTATACATATAAAACTCGTAGGACGCTTCGTTTAGCCGCTATGGGCAAAAACCCGTTAAAAATTAAAATTTTTACCGGAAAAGAACCCTTAAAACCGGAAGAAAATAGGTCAACTTCGGATTCAAAGTTAAAACGTCTCATACTTAAGAGAGAGGGAGTCACCGCTAACGATGCGATAATTGCACGATCTATCTTCATTTATTGATCTTAAGCTTAGGCACTAAAGTCGACTTTCTCTTTGAAATGAAAAACGTGAAAACTTTAAATCTTAAATATTTCCAAAATTTTAAAACCAATTTTTTGAAGACTTTAAACAACTAATTTCCTACCGGCCAGTAATCTTCGTGCCAAATTTTATTAAAGTCGATACGGTAAATTCCGAGTTACGCAGCGACAATATTTTCAGAAAGATACCTTTTCATATCTTAAAGATGTTGATGGTACGCTCTAGAATATAAGACATTGAAAAGGAATGTTTTTATAATTAATTTATTGAGCAATATTTGTATTGTAATAAGTTGAAAAGAGAAAAAAAAGAAGGAAAGAAAAAAAAAACCGAAAGGCCCAGTCACGGTCCGCGCCGTAGATTTTCCGTGAAAACTTGGTGATAAAATTTTAATAAGTGTTTCTTATTAGTATGTTCTTAAATCAATGTCTCATATACAATGCTCATATAGCGTAATACGATGATAGAAAAGACAAATCACAAGATTATTTTTTCGCGCCTTTCTTCATTCGCGCCGTAGCTCCTCTGACATTCACTCGGCACTGGACACTTTAGGTTTTTTTGAATTCGATTTGATGCAAGCTCTTTTTGATTTGCGTTTTATTCGATTCGGCCCATATTTACGACTCATATGAGACGATATCTTTAATTTTTTTTTCAATTTAATACCGATTTTCACTTATACTTCGGAGATTATTTTTATTGTTTAACTTTAGGTCCTAGTAGGTCTTTTCAAACTCCTAACAACGACTCCCGAATGAACGTCCTACATGATCGCGTCCTCACGCTACACTGATTTATAATTTTACGCATCGCTTATTAACGAAAATCATGCGTAAGTGAACTAGCCCGATGACGTCACGGGCAAAACGAATGCTGCACGATAAATACGTACAATAATTCTTTATCCATTGTGACCTCAGCAGTTGTTATCGTATACTTGGCCTCGCAGATATTAACGATTGAAATCTGGCGGTATATTGTACCACAAGAAAGCTTGACTTTCCAGTGTTCTTAACTTTTCAGGCTCTCACACATGCTCGACACTGAGCACTGGTTTGATGCTCTGGTTTGATGCTGGTTTTCTCTGATTTGAGTTTTTTACAATTCGGTGCATATTTACCGCTCATATGAGACGATATCTTCCATATTTTTTCGATTTTGAAATTCATACCGATATTTGCTTATATTTCGGAGTATATTTTTATTGTTTTGCATTAGGTCCGGTTGCCCTTTTCATGCTTTTGTCAACGATACCCTAATCAACATCCTAGCGTAACGCATTCTTACGCTACACTCATAAATATCCTCACCCAACGCTAGAAAAAAACAACCACGCGTCGGTGCGTGCAGAAGCCCGATGACGTTACGGGAAGATCAAGTGCCAGACAATAAATACGTATGTATATGTTCTATCCACTGTGACCTCAGCCGTTTTTATGACGCTTTTAGTCTCGTAGTTATTAGCGAGTGAAAAATGACGTTATTTTGTGACACAAGAATGTTAGACTCAACGAGAAGAAAGACGTTTTCACGTCAAAATAACAACAAAGAAAAGAAATACTATAAATATGTATACAGTGAAAGCCCTCCTAATGGACATCTGTTATAAACGGACATATTTTTGGGTACCAAACATTTTCGTACTATATAGTAAATGTAATAATATACGAAATATTTTGTTAAGGAAGGAGGCCCTCTGAAGCGGATGCTCTCTTTACCGAACGCAGACAGAAACTTGCTTCTGTATTTGATTAAAATGCCCTCATGTACGGACACGAAACTAAGTTTTCGTATGAAGAAAAATGAAAAATTACTGTTAGGCAGACTGAAAATATTCCTTTCCGTAAGGTTCGTAAGTGTCAGAACTAAACTCGAAAAGGGCACCCCTGGCAACGATTTTTACGGTAACAAGAGTGGTTCTTCCTCGATCAAGAATCGGCTGGTCCGATAAGCGTCATAGTCATTAAAAATCAATTACATAGCCATACCGATTAATTGCAGGGGAGGTCTTGGGTCGAATGGGACATCATTCTACCACCAACTGATCTCGAAATTTGATTAGCGACTAATCGTTTCGCGAAACTTAAAAATTCAAAACCTTACAAAAATGACAAGTTCTTTGCATTTGCAGTTTACAAGTGTCATAAGGTGATTCATGGCGTGACTTGGACACAATTGAATTAAATACATACTTTGAAGATAGATTGTTTTTCAATTATTAACATTTTCTTTAATGGAAGTATTCTAAGTTGTCCCACGAAAAAAGCCTTCTTCGGCTGACATTCCTTTTATACGGACCAAATTGCAGCGACCGCCGATGTCCGCTCAAGAGGGCTTTCACTGTATATATATATATATACATATATATATATATATATATATTTATTTATTTATTTATTTCATCCAAGATTAAATACAAGTAATACATAATATATAAATAAGTATATTACCTGTAGATCCTACCGAGATATAGATATATCTGTGTGTAGGCTTGGGTACAAGAAACTAACTTAAGAACTAAAATAGTAGAAAAATTAAAATACTAAAAAAAAAAAAATTAACAATGTAAAATATCAAATTTAACAATATAAAGATATTACATTCCTAGCTATGTTCAAACACAATTATAGTAATATCAATATTAATACTAATAAGAAAATATATTGATCGGACCATATTTAGGTCATATTGTTAGTCACAATCCATTTTTTCAATCTGATTTTTCTGTATTAAGAGCAGCTTTGTGTTTTAAAAATTTTAAGGAAATTGTTATAAAGCATTATAGCTTTGATGCAGCTATTTTTGCTGCTCACACTTTTACATATTTGTGGTAGTAAAAGGTTTTTGTTTCTGGTGATACTTTTAGAGCTTTTATACTTATTCATTAAGTCGTTGTAATGGAATGAGAGTGATTCAAATGCGAAAAGTTGAACTAGGTTTAACCTTCATAAGGTCTTCAATATTACTGACGGTATCGGGCTTTGGGTCAGATTTGACCAAGGAATAAAATTGTACAGAAATATTTTTTTAAAAATAAAGAAATGCACCCTTTGGGCTTTATTTTACTTTATATTTATGCTATATACGTATAGGTTTCCCATTTATTTACATACTAATTATAAAGTTCTCAATATAAAATGGAAGGTTACAACATTGTTAAAGGAAATTCATAACAAACAATTGAGATATAAGTATTGTTACAATTTCCGTCGGTGGGCTGCACGTTCACAGCACCACGACAATTGCGTGAAGTAGGGTGAGGAGTAACGCTACAAGCTGAAGGGCCGGAAACCATGACGGACATCGGCGACCAAATACCGGGAACCTTAAGAAAGGCCATCGGCTGGGGATTTCGGGTGAGACCTCAACCAACCCTCATCAGTGCTCCGAAGGTTGAGATCTCTGGAGCAGATCCCACCGACCCCATACAATTCGATGGAGTTGAATCTTGGCGCTGGAAGTCCGTGACATCGAATTATATAGGGAGGAAATAAATTTCGCAGTATGATATAGAGTTAACTTTTATTACACTGGGTATATAAAACCATTGTATTAGAGTGGCTTTTGCATACGAATTTCTTGCAGAGGGCATAAATCAAAGGTGTTTTGTTATCAGTCTTAGCACAAAGTTGATAACGACTTCTTTTGAGAGCTTTCTTAGCTAAACTAGCATTAATTTCCTCAGGTTGGGTGGAAGATCATGGAGACTCTACATTTTCATTAGGCTGAGGAATCTTTTTTGCAATTTCTTTTGAAAAGGGTGCACTCGAAAGTGTTTTTCGGTTTTTTATATAACCGTGGTGTAACTAAATGCATACCTAAGTTTTCCAAATAGTGTCGCCGTTTTGCTAGGCATCCTTCCTTCCAGCTGCCATTGACAGCCGTGAACAATATGAATGCGTTGTATGCTGATACGTTCACTATGTTACTAAATACTATTTGAGGCCATCTTTTAGTTTTTCTTTTGCAACTGTAACATGACACAGCCTTATCCAGTGTATCCACCCCGCCTTTACATTTGTTGTAGTCTAAAGTTATCATAGGCTTTTTATTTACGTAATCACTTACTTCTGAAGTATCATGCAAAGTACTAAGAAGGCACCCAGACTTATTTTTTTTGGAATGTAAGACACAAGAGTAGTATCTTGTGAAAAAGCAGAAAATGACGAATACAATGGTCTTCCCTTCGTTACTAATATTTCTCGAGGTAGTTCTGGCTTATTTTTACGCATAGTGTCTACTATAGTCATTTGTCGTTCTCATAGTTTTTGTGCAAGTTGGTAAGAAGTGAAGAAATTATCCACTGTGAGATTGTGTCCTTTCAAGCCGGATGTCAAATCTAGAACTACGCGCATTCCTTGGTTTTTTTCAGGTAAACCTCCTATTTCTTTGCCTGTGTATGGTTGAATATTCCAAACGTAGCTTGTAGCAGAATCACAAAGAATCCAAAACTTGCACGAGCAATGGCCAATTCTGACCCGAAGGCCGTTAAAGTGAAAAAGTTCATATGTTGGATAGTAATTTTTTTTCGGAAACTGATTTCAATAACACGTATATGAAAGCGATTTATTAAAAGTCAACGAATATCAAACTCCTAGAACGCTTGTTTCCAGAAAAAAATACATTTATGTCGCAAAATGGGTCAAAATTGACCCGAAGACCTTATGAGGGTTATAGGCTGTTTGTTGGTAACAAAAGTGTCCTTGAGAATGAAATTTAGTAACTTCTTTTGCAACTTTTGTAACGTTCTTATGTGAGTTGGTAGACACCCTCCCATGCCATTATTCCGTAGTTAATTATGCTATGGAAAAAAGCGTAATATATCATTAAGAATGTTTCAGGTAGCATGATTTCCGAGAATTTGGAGAAAAGAAAAGTCAAGTATTTCGTTTTATTGACAATATATAGCAAATGGTTCTCCCATCTCATTCTATAATCAAAAATGATTCCCAAGTATTTCCCGATTCAGTTTTTAACCATTAATTTCCAAGTTGAAAGTTGAGGGTACACTATTATTATAATTACCGAAGGTCACATACACTGTTTTATCGACATTTAATGATTGCTCATTTAATGCCAGGCCAGTACTAATTAATTTTAGGTAATTATTCATTTTAATTTCAACTAATTGCCAATTTTCATCGTAAGATATGACTGCAGTATCGTCAGCAAAAGATAATATTGCGCCTTCGGGAAGATTGAGCAACAGGTCATTTATTTATAAAATAAAGAATAAAGGTCCTAGGATTGTACCTTGAGGTACACCCGTTATTACCTCACAAAATTCGCTCATTACATCATTCACTTTTACTCGTTGTTTTCTGTTGTATAAGTAACTGTAAATTAGATTATGAGCATTTCCTCTAATACCAAAATTAAACAGTTTATCTAGTAAAATTTTGTGATTGACAGTATCAAAACCTTTGCAAGGTCAAGGGAAGATACAGCTACTAGTATGCTTTTATCAAGTTTATTATAAATAAGATTAGTTAGGGAGTGCAATGCATCTCTAGTTCCCAAATTCTTTAAGAAACCAAATTGTTTTTGAGATAAAATTCTTAATTTCATGACACAGTCCAATATTCTTTTATAGATTACTTTTTCAAAAATTTTAGCTATGTTGGAAATAAGTGAAATGGGTCTATAGTTCGAAATAATATGTCTGTTTTTTGATTTAAATATAGGTTTAATATCAGCGCACTTAAGCATATCTGGCCATATTGACTTTTCTATACTTATGTTAATAATATGTACTAACGGGTTGACAATGAAATCAGATAAGAGTTTAATTTATTTCATGTTGATCCCATCAACACCTCCATTTTTCATCTTCATTTTTTTAATTATTTCAGAGATTTCATCGGCTTGGTTGGTTAAATAAAGAGTGTTTTAGCATTGCGACTGGGTAGAGTAAGAGAAATGTTGTGACGTTTACAAATCTTTGTTCTTAAACGAGCTCCCACATTAGTGAAATATCTATTCATCTCGTTTGCAATAATTGTTGGCTCATATATTTTTTATTTTGATCATTAAATATGTATGTTATATTATCATTTTTACTTTTACTGTTGCCCATTATATTATTCACAGCTTTCCATAAATTCCTTGTGTTATCACTATTTAATCTAACAGTTTCTCTATCATACAATAGTTTAGCATGTCTAATAACTTTGTTTAATATTTTTCTGTAGATGGCATATTCAGTCTTTAATATTATATTATTTGGTGCGGATTTCCATGCTTTGTATAACCGTTCTTTATCATTACAGGATGTTATAATTCCTGTAGTAATCCATTTACTTCTAGGCTTATTCTTACATTTATTCTTACCCTTGGAATTATTATTTTTACTTTTTGATAGATTGATACAATTATTTATCTGGTTTACTAAAAAGTTAGTAGCTTCGTTAGGATCTTGTATAGATAAAAGTACTGACCAATTTTTTTTTCTCAGAGATTTTGTATAATTTATAATAATTTATCGATGTGTAAGTTTGAGTATGAGAGTTAATTTTCATTTTACTTATATTGCCTATACAAGAAAATTTTATTAGGATTGGTAACAGATGGTCTAGTAATGGTTTGAAAACTGGATTTGAAACCATTTTCCAATAAATTGCTTAAATTTTCATGCCCTAGAACATCAAGTAGGATTTGGTCAATATTAAAGTCACCGATTAAAAGATGATCTTTAATATTTTTACAGTTACTTAAATATGTTTTTAGTTCATGAATAAATTCCGTTTTGGGTAAATCATGGGCTCTGTAAATTGCCGAAATAGTTAGTTTTTTATTTTTATCATGATAGATTATAGATTTTAAAATTGTGAGCCTACCTATTTTAACGAGTTCCGTTTCTTCTACAATGTCATCTTTAATGTACATCACTACGCCATCTGTTATATTGATATTACTATAATTGTAGTAAATTTTATATCCTGTTATTTTAAAACTGTTTGGGGTATAAAGCATTCTTGTTTCAGTACAAACAATTATGGAAGGTTTCACAGCAAGACTCTCTATAAAGACATTCAAATTACAAAAATTTGCATTAAGACTTCTAATATTAACCAATAAGATATACTCATAGTTTAATGAAATATAATTATTAAGAGAGTTGAGCTTATGTAAAATTTTTTCCTTAACTAGATCTTTTTGAATGGAGTCAATTATATTAAAATTAATATCCATTACTGTTTTCACTTATTAGTATTCCGTTGCGATGTTTTGTTTCTAGTTTTAATAGTAGATCTGTTCGTAACTGATGGTGAATTTAGATCATTCGGGACATCCACGTTTTCCGGTGTTGCTGTTTGTTCAGTGCAGTGTCGGTGATTATTAAACACAGTAGATGGTAACTTCGGTCCAATGAAATTAGGCACTTTAGGTTTAGTTGAGTATGCTGTATTGGCTATATAATGTCCGACCTTCTTTTTTAAAATTTCACATGCCTTCATATCACCTGCACTGTGGTTAGAATTTCATTAGCATATATACAGTTGCCACATGAAAATTGTTTCAATCACTTGCTATATGATATCCGGCACAAAAGGAAAATAAATATATAAAATTATATAGAAAAGAAAAAACAAAAAATATATATAAATGATGATAAGCAACAATGTATGGCTCACTCAAATACAAAATCATTACTAACTAAGACATATTCGAGATTTTTTGAGAAATGAAATTCTTTTCAATGGATAATCCGGAACCAGAATTTTCTACCAGTGCCGAGGACGCTGACATAGGCGAAGACAAGGGTAACGAAGAAGGAACAAACAACAAAACTAAGGAGTATTAAGAGGAGGAAAGAGTATTGATGTCAGAAAATCAGGAATACCAACTAGTAACAGAAGCAGAAACAGGCAATCAAATCGAAGAAAACATAGAAACTGGAGAAATACAACAAACACTAGAAAACCAACGAATAATAGTAGAAGAAAATCCACAAAACCCAAATCAACCAGAAACCGAAGAGAACCAGCTCATACAGAAAATAGACGTAGTGCAACTGAGACACAGGAAAAATTGAGATAATAGACGTAGTGCAACTGAGACATTGGAAAAAATAATGCAGGACAAACTCAGACCCAAGAAAACACGACCGCGCTAGCAACAAACCACAACCAAAAAAAAGCACACAGACAGAGATCACGCAAAAAGAAGTTCAAGCAACAAAAGTGACTGAGGGTTAGAAAATTACCAACATACAGTTAGTAAACACCAATAAGAGAAGACAACCTGCGAAAACAAAAGAAGGTGAATGAATTCTTTAACTGTTCTCGCCTGGGGTACGAGACGCTCTCTGAGGCACAAGATAAGGCGCTCTTTGTATAACTCTTACCAACACGGTTAAGAAAAAGAGCCCTAGAAGCCGTACAAGCGGGAGTAAATGACGCACTCAAAGATATATTCAACACTCTTAAACTGAACCTAATAACACCTACATAACCCTGAACACTCAGTTCAGGAACGTGCAACAAATACCTATGGAAACACTGATGGGCTACTTCAACAGAATTAAAACACTTATGAATGCTTGCAAGAACGCAGCAGAACAACAACACGCCAAAGAGGGTGAAGGGCTAAAAATCTAAATCGAGGAAGTAGGCCTGCACTGTTTTAAGATAGGGATAACAAGCTCTTACTACAAATTTTATTTGCTCCAAGATTGCGACAAAAACTTGGAATCCTTGAGAAGAAAAGCAGCAAGGCTTGAACAGACCAAACAATGTATGCAGCAAGGCACTACGAATCCAGCACCTGGCAAGTCAGAAACAAGTAATTCCAGGGCTGCACACGATGAATAAACCTGAAAGCCAGTTCCAAAAACAAGTAACAAAAGAACCCCGAACATTTGGGGGGAGTATTTCAAGAAAAAAACACTTGAATTAGGACTAAAAAAATAAAAAATAAATAAAAATAAAGAAAGATGTAAAAGTTTATAATATCTTAAGTTTAAGTTTAAAAAAATTTTAGAAAGTAAAACGTCTGAAAGTCTTGTAAAAAAAAAGTTTCACGGAATTTTAAAAAAGAGGCAACCTGCAAACTAAAACTGAAGTAATTTAAAGCTTGAGTAAAGATAAGGAAGGATTTGAAAAAGAAATACTTGTGAATTATTTTGAATAGAAAACAGGTTAATTAGAGATGAATAAATTTAAGGGATTATAAAAATCCAATGAAATTCGAAAACAAAATTGGTATCATGTTGAAAACTTTAACGTTCAATTGGTACGTTCGGCATCTACTGAACTTATTCGCCGCGGAGAGAATATCTTGGCTCGTGATTCATTTCTTCGTAGTGAATCTGCCGTTCTTTTTGTAGATCTATCACCTCATTTTGATGTTGAGTAGTCAAACTGTTGTTTGTTTAGCGGCTGCTGAAGTGTCAAAATGAAAATCTTCCGCACAAAAGTTGAAGTTGGTTCAACTTTGACAGGGAGAAAACTGAATTCTCCGTAAAATTCGATGAATTTGAAAGAGAGATAGAAACCTCAAATTTTGCATATGAAAAATGTGCGCGCGCAACTTATATCTTTATTATCTTCAGATAATTTGTTTTAATTTTAACAAAAACTTTATTTAATTAAACTTATTTCAAAACAAGAACGAATCAAAGTAGATTTCCCTTTGGAGTGAATCTTAAGACTCAAATAAAAACTAGAATTGTGAATAATTATATTTTCCAAAATTGCTGACATCGAATTATTGGATTGGGTTGATTTGTGGGAAAGTTTTCTGTTTTCAAACCAACAGGAAAGGATAGGTAAGGGTTTTATTTTCGTGGATGGGAAATGGCATGTGGATAGGTTCATGGAAGTTCAAGATCGTTCGAGTTCATTTGCATTCGAATTGAAAAGTATTCAGTCTAGTTTGAATACTTTTCAATTATTGTACTGAAGCTTTCGTTAGAGGAATATCTTACATCTCCCTCCTTTGTCTTTGGATTCTCCTGAATCCTGTTCTTTATTTGTATATAAACGCTTTTTTATAATATATAATAATGATATATAATTACTATAATTACAATAATAATTGAGCTTAGGCTATTATTTACAATTTTATGATATTTGAATAACTTTAGTTCTTCTAAATTGTTTACATTGTTAAATATAATATCTTCAAGTTCTGTTTTTTAGGATTCCGTAGCCAAATGGCAAAAAACGGAACTCTTACAATTTCGTCATGTTCGTCTGTCTGCCTGTCCGTCTGTATGTAAGTCACAGCCACTTTATTTGGAAACTATTGTAATTATATAAATGAAATTTGGAAGTAAGGTGTCTCCTGTGAACCACTGAAAAATGCAGTAGTGGAAGAAACGAAAAAAGTTTTATTAGGGGTTTCCACATTTCTCGATGTGGGACAATACAAAAATTTTTTTAACTGATCAGATTTAGTGTCCTGTTAATGAATAAATTACAAATTTACTTATTTGTTCAATTTTTCAGAATGAGCTACGGAAAAGGAAAAGCTTCCAAAGGGAATAGAAATATTTCTGACTACTCCCAAAGGGTAGAGACTTTAGTATCACAATTAAATATGCTTCAAATCTGTGAGCAAGTTAAGCCTCACCGAGACATGATTTCTACGGTAAATGACCAAATATGGCGTTCGCGAAGCCGCACACAAAATTGAGCTGAGCGGTCGATATATAGACACTCTGCTTCTTAGTCATCTGTGGTAATGTAATAATTGGTAGCATTTGGTTTAAGTCGATACCATGTGTGTTGACTTGGTTTTAATGTAAAAAATATGTGTATTACAATTCGAGCCCTAAACTGATTTATTGGCCATTTCTTGTTTGTTATTCTATCTCTTCATTACCTTCAGTGAGAGAAACTCAAGAAATAAAGGGTGGGCCATATACGATTTGGAATTTGAATCGGATATAAAAAAAAACTAATGAAGATTTGTCCAAAACTTTAACTTTGTTAGAAAGATTGAACATTTCCATTTACGAGTGAAACACAACATCATTTAAATGACTGCCAAGGCTGGCCTTACAGTACCCCATCGGATCAATCCAATTTTTCAATACATTTCGATTGTTTGGGCTTCAATCTCATGAATGGCAACTTCAATTTCGTGTTTCAAGGACTCAATCGTCTCTGGATGATAAGCGTAACATATATCCTTAATAGATCCTCACTAAAAATAGTCTTATGGGTTCAAATCACAGCTCTGAGGCGGCCAATTCGGATCAGAATTTCGCTTTATTATTCGATGTTCAAAAGCGGTGCGCAAAAGATCGATTGTATCGTTGGCTGTGTCGCAGCCCCGTCCTGTTGGAACCAAATACCGTCCATTTAACACTCTTCAATTTGTGGAAACTCAAATCCATTTAACATGGCTCTGTAACGCTCGCCATTGACCCAGAGGGCGGCTCTGAGGGCGGCAATTTCGCTTATTGAAATTGAGCTTCATCGGTGGAATTGAGCTTCATCGGAAGAGATAATTTTTCGGTAAAAATGTTCATCTTCGACCAAACGATCTTCAGTCCATCCCATGCGATAGGCGAACATAAAATGCATCAGATGGTCATGAGGCTTAATTTCTTGCACTCTTGTTTGTATCCAAAATTCTCATCAGACAAGCGAGAAATGTTCAGTTCCTGAGAACGATGACGAATTGGTGTTGATGGATGTTCATGCACATTGTGCGAAACCGCAGCAATGTTTTCGGGTGTGCGCACTGGACGAAAACGGGAACGGGTTGTTTTGTCCAATAACGAACCGGTTTCACAAACTCGCTTCACTGATTGATCAACTGATTGGAAGGCAAATTTTTTCCGTAAATTTCTAATGGTTTCCGTAGAAAACTCACCAGTGTTGAAGTAAGTTTTCAATAGTTCCCAACTTTGTTCATGCGTAAAGCGTCCCATTTTGTAAACGTCAAACATAAGACTAATTTTCTGTTAGCTCATGAAAGTCTTTATGCCTATCAAACTCCAAATATACGGTAAGATATGAAACAGTAATCCATTCAATCATCTTTTACTATCAGATTTCTTCAATAATTCATTCATCTTTACTATCAGATTGCAATGATTTACAAAATTATTAGCTAGAATCGTAATTTTGGATATGGACACATTTATAAAAACTCACTGTAGAGGAAATTAATGTTTGACAAAAATGCAGGAAATGTCAAAATAATGGGGGTCGGTCATACATATAAATACCGTGGGACACTTCGTTTGGGCGCTACGGGCAAAAAACTGTTGAAAATTCAAAATTTGAATTTTATCACTTTCACCATCTTTGTATGCACATCTGTAAACTCAATTTAGAGAAAAATAATGTATAAAAAAGAGGTAGAAAATGTCAAAATAAAGGGGGTCGGTTATACATATGAGCTCCCTAGGATGCCTGGTTTAGCCGCTACGAGCAAAAAATCATTAAATGTCCAAAATCAGAATTTTATAAATTTTCCAATCTTTTGTATGTACACGTTTAAGAACTCCATTTGGAGAAAAATCATGTATGACGAAAGGGTAGAAAATGTCAAAATAATGGGAGTCGTTCATATATATGAAACCCTTTAAGTGCCTAATTTAGCCGCTACGGGCAAAAAACTGTTAAAAATTCAAAATCTGAGTTTTATCTGTTTTCCGATCTTTTGTATGTATATCTCTAAAAACTGAATTTAGAGAAAAATCATGTATAACTAAAAGGTAGAAAATGACAAAATAATGGGGGTCGGTCATACATACGAACACCCTAGGACGCTGCGCTTAGCCGCTACGGGCAAAAAACCATTGAAAATTCAAAATTTTACCGGAAAAGTACCCTAAAAATCTGAAGAATATTGTCCAATTTCTGATTCCCGGAATCTTTCTTGTCCCATGACTCAAAATTCATAAATTCAAATACTATTTTCCAAGAACCTGTAAAATTCTACTTGCTACGGTTTGAGTAAACCAAAATAAATTTTCTCTTCAAAGTTTCCGATTCCCCACAGCGAATTGGCGAAAGCCCCGGAAACAATCAGGTGCCTGTGCTAAGATCTGTATGTAAAAGCTAATTCTGGTTCGAGCACGCGAAAACTAATTACCTAAGATCAATACCATAGCTTCATTTATGCAAGTAAACTAACGTCTACTATCAAAAAGACAGCGATTTGTTGTCAAAATGGTATTTCGTTTGCCGTATATTTTGAAATTCTTGCAAAATACGCAGTGATCGTTCTTAATACATAAAAACTAAGTTTAGATTTCCATGACACAAACCTTTGTACTAATTTTGGTTCGTTCATCAGAAAATTTGTTAACTAAGAAGCCTACCCCTAGTGATTTTTTTTCGCGAATTTAGTAACAAAAAATAGATGTTAGCACTCACCGTCGAAAATACTATTAGTATGTAAAATTTCAGATTGATTGATCAAACGGTCTAGGAGGAGTTTGGTTACAAAGGTTTCATATTTCGTCGACGCATAAGAGCTTCGCTCGCTCAGCTCAAAAATTATAACTTTCGAAGAAATTTCCCTCGTAATAATGAACAAAAATCATTCAAAAACAAAAGATTTGTCCAGCCACGTTATTCTACCCATTCTAAGAATTCTAGAACAGCTCAATCGTTACGTAACAATAATAACGGTATGCGAAACAATAGACCTAGAGATCACAGGAATAATAAAACTAATAGAATTCACACGATGACCTCGGGAAACGTACAAACTCCCGACGACGGAGACGGAGATAAAAAATCAATTTATCGAACAGTCAACATTTATACTATCGATAGCCATTTAACAAACTATATATCCTTAGTAACGGATATATCCCATGGTATTCTTTCATTTTTAATTGACACACGTGCTCACATATATATCATTAAAATTAACACGTTAAATAGCTGGGTTTGTTTTTGTTCGCGGAATTGATAACAGCGTTTGAAAAACTTTTTTGTTTGAAATTTAAGATTTAAAAAACATGGTTCCATATGGACAGATGATATAATAAAAATAGCGTATTATTGGAACCATGTTTTTTAAATCTTAAATTTCAAACAAAAAACGTTAAATAGCTTAGATGTTGTATCAAATGAGAATGTATGCAAAATCTCTGGCGTGACAAGTTCAAAATCATATTCCACAGGTACTATTGATTCAAAATTGAAATTAGGGGGTGAAAATATTTTACAAAAATTTCATGTAGTAGAGGAAACCTTCCCAGTCCTAACAGATGGCATATTGGGTAGAGATTTATTAATTAAAACGTCATGCAAAATTGATTATGAGTAGTTCACTGTTACACTATTGCTAAACAATGAGGAAGTAATACTTCCAATGTATAGGTGAATGCCAAAATTTGATCACATAATTGTCCCAGCACGAATGCAGGTAATTCAAGCACTAAATGTTAATATTGAAAAAGATGGAATAGTTCTTAACGAATAAATTCGAGAAGGCATTTTCGTTGCAAATAGCATTGTACCTGCCAAAGGTGTAGTACATGTTGAAATACTTGTTGTGACTCAAAAATACTACGGCCGATAAACATCTGGAATGCTATCTGTGGTCTACATAAGAAAATACCCACACTAACCAAATCTCACCAATTTAAGCCAAAGCCACATCCATGATGCTGCAGTGTAAATTATGGCGTCGATACTGCGGAAACGATCATATAAGCGGAAGTTACTCGCGGCCACCAGCAACCGCTAGATGACGCCACCAGAGCGGAAACGCAAACCGGCATCACGGCAAACAAAACGATCAATGACCATCGATTGAAGATTGATCGGAAAATACTGCACATTCAACGGAAAATTTTCTGATAAATATCGAGAAAATGCTCACAGAAATTGAATAGTTGAATAGTAATAGATACAAAATAATTGAATAGATACATTGAAGAATGGGAGACCGCCAACTGCAAGAGGCGTTACGACGTAATCCGCACGCAGGTCCACGACCGATAACTATAGAAGAATACCGGGCCAGACAGACGGGTCATCTAGAAAAGGGTAAAGGGGAACGCCAGGGAGGAATTGAGGTGCATATTAAAAGGGAAACACCTTGTGTAGAAGCAAGGTTCAGGCGATCGATTGAAAAGGCCAGACGGGATCTCATGTTGGCTGTGGGAAGCCAACAAAGAGCACTTTTAAGTAGGGAGTTGCAGAGATTCCACAACGAACGCACACGCTATAGGAAGGAGAAGTGTTTAGAAAAAGGGGTCCAGAAGCCATTAGAACCAGACAGCACACAGTCGACATCTAATAGCCACTAGGTGACGTAGTTGTAAGCGAGAAACTTGTAGTTATTGTAACGAGAATTAAATTGGAACTGTATAAATAAATGTTTAATAAATAAATGTAACCTGTATCCAATAGTCCTTAGTTGTCGTAGTTGTAAGCAAGAAACTTGTAGTTATTGTAGCGAGAGTAAAATTGTAATTGGTTAAATAAATAATGTACCGCCTGAATTCTTCTTTTAAGATTAAAAGTGTACCTGAGTTATTGTCGTAAGGTCTTACCATACGACGGTAAGAGCTACAACATAACATTTGGCGCAGCCGCAATTTAAAACCTACGTTCGAGAATTTGATAAAAGTAATTTGAAAAATTATAATTTTTAGTAAGTCTAAATTTGGAAAATACATGACAAATATAGGAAGTGAAAATTCAGGTACGCTTTTAATGTTAAGACTACAATAAGTATGAGAGAAAAGGAAGTGTAATTGTTTGAAATAGAAACAAATGTCATTAGAATAATTCTCAAAGTAAGGACACTATAGAATTTACCTATGGATACATAAATAAAAGAAGAATAGTGACCATTACGTGTATTAGAAAAATCGTTTGATTGAAATTGCTATTATAGAAAAGAAAGAAGAAAATATTGACCATTAAGAGTATAAGGAAATTGTATGATCGAAATTGTAATTGTATAAATGAAACTCGTTTTGTATGGTAATGATTGGTACTTGTATTGGAAATAAGAAATAACACTTGTATAAATACATTAAGTACACAATACAATAAGAAATTGAAAATAAACAACAAAAAACAACAAATAAAAAGAAAAGAAAAAAAAGAAGAAGAAATAAAAGGAAAAAAAACAAATAAAAGAGAGAAAAGAAAAAGAGAAAAAAAAATTTATATATGGCACACTCCACGCCAAAGATACCACTAAACAGACGTTTGAGTAACTTATGCAAAGAATAGATACTTTTTCGTTTTATAATTTTGAAACCGAACTTGAGAACAATAACGTTAACGGGAAATTGGCCAATCAAGACAACGCTCCACATCAAGAAGGAGAACACCAATTAGCTGATCAACAACAAGTAGAATCACCAGAAATAAACTCTACAGAAGAACATCAGACACCTCGCGAAGGAGAACAACAATTACCCGATCAAGGACAAGTAGGGTCACCAAAAGTAAACACTGAAGAAGAAAACCAAACAAATCAAGATAGAGAACATCCATTACCCGACCAAGGACCAGGAGATCCAGTGGTGGAGAACGATCAGCCACGCATGCAAGCTGAGGATCAAGGAAATATAGAAGGTATTGGCACTCTGCAATCAGAAATAGTGAAACTACGACGTGAAAGGTGTTACGTGAGAACAAACTCCTATCCGGGGACTTACAATGTGAAAAGTAAGCTACCAGATATAAATAAATCGTCTTCTGACATAGAAGACAAAGAAAATAATATGGCTGACATAAGTTTAGTGAATAATATATTGTGTAACAACGTACCTGTTGAAAGCAGACTCTTTTGCCTGTGCTTTAATGCAATTAGTTAAGGTGTTACACCTCTAACTAACCCTTTGTGACTCCTTTTCAAAAGGGGGAAGGTTTGACAGAGCAAATCAAGGTGTTACACCAAGACTTGTGTTGAACTGTGCAAAGGTCTTAGACCGATACACGATCGATTATGAGGAAGGAGTGAAAGGCTTTGGTTCTAATTAACAACTGAACTTTTGTTTAATTTGACGAGATTTTTATACATAAAAAATACTTACCTGGGCAAATTGGCTCCTTGGATACTAAGAATATTTTGTTTGTACGCAATTTGCCACAGGTAAGTAGTAACTAGAGTAGGAACTGATTTCATCGTCGAAATAGTTAAATTTTAATAATAAGCAAAATTGACTCAGCTATTTCGACGATGAATGAAAGTATGCTCGATTCATTTTTCTTTTTGGAAGACGCTGACGAGGCTTGGTCGATGGCACCTGTAGTAAAACGATCCCATCGGTCAAGGTGTGATGACGAAGGTAAGTGCGGTACACTGCGGTGAAATATTTTTAGTCAGTGAGGAACAGTGAGGTAAGAGATTTCTGAACATCCTCTCCGGCGTTGAATGAAAATCATTCAACAAGTGCTTACGGTGAAGGGCTCGGTGGGTTCTTCAGCGTCTTGGCTGTCTGGAACATCCTCAGCAGTTGTGCCTGATGGTGGTTGTGATGTCCGGTATGCGCGATAAGTCCTTGTTGCCATCCAGATTACCCCAATGATGATTATAATTACGATGGACAGGGTTCCATAGGCCAAAGTTTGATGATGGTTAGATTGTCTCTGTATCAATGCTGGAATTTGGCTGTTCATTTCTGAAAGCTTGCGCTTGACTGTTTCTAATTCCTGAATGTGTGGGGCGAAGTGGCGTTGATAGTGCAATACTGATGTCATGTTGAGCGGATCAATGAGGTCAGTCAAGTTAAAGGCCGGAACGTAGGAAGCGTGCCTCACTGTGGAGTAGCTCTTGTGCCCTCGAATTGTGATGAGAGGCTGCTTAATGACGCAATTGCTATCAAGCGTTAAGATACCCGTCAGTTGGAGAGTCAGCTGTGACATGTCATCTCCACAAACAATGTTGATTGTGGTTTTTTCTGGCAAGGAGAAGATCCACTGGTTTGGTGTGTGCAGTTGAGTCCAACTAGAATGGGCATCTACTCTCATCAACTGGCAATGGTGCGGAGTTAACTGATTCAAGAGGCTGATTTCACAGGCAGAGATAGATGATCCAATTTTGTACAACGGGTAATGTTGACTGCATAAATGTCTTCCGTTCATCGTAGTGCAGATGCGGAGTTGAGATTCCGTTAGCGGATAATAGTGGTCCCGATGTAAGTTAACCATTAAGCAGGGAAAGGATGGTCTAATGGCCACGAAACTATCGTTCATCTTGGCTGGAACTGGAACCACTCGAAAGAGGTCGACGTCTTCAACCGAGATTAAGGGCACTCTAAGCTTGAAAATGAAATGCTTGTCCGTCATACTACCTTCAAGTGTAATCAGATTGTAAAAAGGGAGTATATCATCCTGATTGAGTGGTAATCTTAGACTTGAAGGAAGATTAGCCCGTATGGTGTGTAGAACGGTTCTTAGCTGCTCTGGCGATAAAAGATGTCTGCTGACTCTTCCTCGATGTATATTGACTACGGCGTCCAAAATAAAGCCTTGAGTCCTCTGGAAGTTGGTAGCGAGTAGTGTGGCTTGTAACGACAATAGGATGAAGAACCGGGATCGAGCTTCTTGTTGTGCGTCGTTGTGTATTGCGTTTATCTGTGTGGATAAATAACTTAAGTGAGACTCAACTCTCTGGAACTCCATGTCAATAGCCTGGTGATCCTTTTTCATAATATTGACCGTAGCGTCTAGAATGGAGGTTTGGTCACGCAACAGATTTGCTAAATGTCCTTCGTTGTTCTTTATAGAGTCAATGGTCATGGACATTTCTTCAGCGTATTTAGAATCGAGGACACCAAACATAAAGTTTGCTGCGTTGCCAACGATGTTGAGCAGTCCTCGTCTTGCTCGACCTGATAGAGGACTTCTTAAAAGTTGATTGGTCTGGCTGAGCTCATCCACTACACGGTTAAATTGCTTGGCTATTTTGTGATGAGATTCCGGATTGGGCATGGCAGATGATAAGTTACATAAAGGTGCATTAAACGTTTGTAGAAGTTCGAACTCCCTCCAAAATGATTGCATGTCATAGTATGTTATAACATTCCAATCACTGGTAATAATGTTTGCTCTGCCTAAGTTTTCGAAATAGACGCCTGAGTATGTAGTGAACGGAGTTATAGTTGTCCGAGATGCCGTGACCGGGGACAGAAAGAGACATACCAGTAACACGGTCAGAAGAGCGGAGCGAGCGAGTTTAACTGGCGTGGGGCCTTGGTCCACTGATGGTTGAAGCATCGTTCTCTTTTTTGGTTGCTCGGTTGGTTCCATGTCGTTCACGTCTTCATTTTCGATGGGGAGTGGTGCCAATCGGTGTATTGGTCGGCGCAAGATGCCATTTGCTGTTTTTACGTCGACAACTCAAACGGGTCCGTCTTCTCCCTTAACGACGTTGGTTACGCGCCCCAATGGCCACTTCAACGGCGGAAGGTTATCTTCCTTCATGATGACCATTGTGCCGGGTGAGACGTTTTGGGCCGTATGTTTCCATTTGGCTCCATGTTGGAGTTGATTCAAATATTCAGTCGACCATCGTTTCCAGAACTCGTTCTTGACGTACGTTACAAGCTTCCACCGAGTTAGTAAACTGACCTTGTTTGAATGAGTCTGAGGTTCGACGAGCGCTGTTAGTGGCTCACCAATTAAGAAGTGTGCTGGCGTGAGGGCTGCGAGATCATTGGCGTCATCAGACATTGGCGTAATGGGGCGAGAGTTCAAAATAGCTTCTACTCCCACGATGACTGTCTCCATTTCTTCATACTTCAATGAAACCGAAGCAAGACTATGTTGCATTAGATTCTTTGCAGATTTGACGGCGGCTTCCCACAGCCCACCGAAATGAGGAGTTCGAGGAGGGATAAAGTGAAAGTCAATACCTCTAAAACTGCATTCCTTGAGTAGTTTCTCCTTGGAAGCATTCTTGCTGAAGACATCATTGAGCGCATCTTCTTATCTCGCCACGCGCACTTTACATATGCTGGCCGACAATGTGAAGGACCAGTACCCCCTTGCCGCTCAATCGCTCAAAAACGACTTTTATGTGGATGACGTTTTGTCTGGGTCGGACCACTTGCCCACCTGCCTTCTAAAGCAAACCGAATTGTTATCCTCTCTGCGAACCGCGGGCATAAGGCTTCGTAAGTGGTGCGCAAACCATCCTCACGTGCTCAAGGAAATACCGGCTGAGGATCAAGCAATTGAACTAGACTTTAGTAACCATTCTGACGACAGCATCAAAACGATGGGGTTAACTTGGCAACCCAAATCTGATTCTTTCGCCATTCGAAGCACTTTAATCCCTACGCAAAGGGTCACGAAGCGAACCGCGTCTTCTGACATCGGGCATATTGGCTCCTGTGGTCATAACGGCGAAGCTGTTTTTGCAGAAACTGTGGGAGTTAAAACTCGATTGGGACGCTTCACTTCCACAAGAACTACATACCAAATGGATCAGCTTCAGAGATGGCTTGAGCGCATTAAACCACATAACGTTCCCCAGACATGTATTGGCTCACAATATAAGCTCCCAAATACAACTACACATTTTCGCTGATGCCTCAGCGAAGGCATATGGTGCAGCCACGTACATCAGGTCTGCAGGGCGAGACAACGTTGTCATTGTACGATTACTATGTGCAAAGTCTAAGGTTGCACCAATCAAGCAAATAACACTACCTCGCCTCGAGTTTTGCGCCGCCAAATTGGCCACACAGCTCAAACAGCGCATTAAAGAGGATCTGCATTTGAACACCAATCAAATCTTCCTTTGGACCGATTCATCGATTGTTCTCGGTTGGATCAAGGCTGAGTCATCGAACTTACACACCTTCGTCGCCAACCGCATTTCGGCCATACAGAGGGCCAGCATCCCCGAGCAATGGCCACACGTACCATCATTAGATAATCCAGCCGACCTATTATCAAGAGGCGTTCCTCCTGGAAAATAAGTCAACAACACTTTATGGTTTTTCGGTCCACTTTTCCTTCATGGTAGAGAAGACGCATGGCCTAATCTTGTAGTGTGAACGCACGGTGCGTATACACGTATTAACATAAAATAAACAACGTTGACTCTGCAACGAGTTCAACGTACCAACTCACAATTCGATGAATTGAGTCATCAGCGAATTGTGAATTGGTAAGTATGAAATTAGAGACAGTGTATGCACTGAAATTTAATATTTAATTAATTATTCAATTTTGTAACTTAAATAATCGATGACTAACATAATTTTATGTCATGACACTTTTTTTTTTTTTTTTTTTTTTTTTATTTATTGGCACTCCAACAACTCGGTCACAATTATGTACACAATCAAAATTTTCTTAACCTAACGGATCAGAATGATCAAGTCAATTATAGGCGTGCACAGCCTTACATGTGAATTATACATCTATAGTGGTAGAACAGATGGGAATCTTAGTGGATAAGTCAAGTAAGTTAATGTATAAGAAGAACAATAGACAAGAGAGATAGAGTATTCAAGTTATTACAAATTACAGTTTCAAATTCAAATATTAATATTAATATGTACGATGATATGCAGATAAGATTCAAGGTGATCTTTAATACCGAGATAATGCATCCCTGAGAAGAATACGGAACTGATGCAGGCTATTCGAGAATATGTCAATGCTCACATTAGACGCATGGCTTATGCTGTAAGTCCTCATCAACCGATTTATTGGCGCTGAGTGGCCGACATTGGTGCGAGATGTTGGGGGCACAAACACAGTATGGATGCGATGACTTCTCACCCGAGAGTGGTGAGGCACTGATATACGAATCTCGCCCAGGAGGCTTGGTATGTCGAGTAGGCCGTTGATTATTTTGTGCAGCACTATTTGATCGGCTATCTTTCTACGGTTTTCCAAGGACATCATTCTGAAGTGAGTAAGTCTGTCGGTGTAATCAGCTTCTTGTGGACAACTGCTTGATTTAAATCGAAGGAATCTGGTGAAACTTTTCTGGATTCGTTCTAATCGTTCGATATGGACTCGATAGCTAGGATTCCACACCGGAGACGCGTAGTCCAAAATGCTCCTAACCATGGTGTTATAGAGTACTTTTAGTGCCAGAATGGTTCTGAAGTGCTTGCAAGTTCGTTTAACGAACCCCAGCATTCTAGCTGCTCCGGCAACAATGGTGTCGATGTGTAATTTAAAGGTGAGTTTGCTATCGAGGTAGACTCCCAAATCGCAGATCGTATTCACCTTCTGCAGTGCTGTGCCATTTAGCGTGTAGAATGACTGAAGCAGATAACGTTTTTTTGTGAATGTGATCTGATAGCACTTTTTGGCGTTGAGTGTCATCCGGTTTCTTATGCACCAATTGTGCAAGGAGTTGAGGTCTTCCTGAAGAAGAAGTATGTCACTATGCGATTCTATCTCTTTATATAATTTTACGTCATCTGCAAATAGGGAACACTTGCTATGCTTTACACAGTCCACTATGTCGTTGATAAATATGTTAAACAGAATCGGACCCAAGTGAGAACCTTGGGGTACGCCAGACGTAGAACAATATAACTGGGATTGATGCCCCTTTACCACTACTCTTTGCTTTCTATCCGTTAAGTAGGACTCAAACCATGATAAAAGCTGTCCGAAAATGCCGGCAATTGACATCTTTTGCAGCAGGATTTTGTGATCAACTTTGTCAAACGCGCTGCTGAAATCCGTGTAGATTGAGTCCACTTGCTTGCGGGAGTCCACAGCTCTACTAAGATTAGTGACGTATTCAACTAGGTTGGTCGTGGTGGATCTTTTAGAGCGAAAACCATGTTGCTGGTCAGCTAACACTATTCTGAAGTGTGATGTAAGGATAGGACAAAGAAGGGATTCAAAAATTTTTGGAAACACTGATAAAATAGATATTGGACGATAATTCTGGATGCTGTCTGCCTCCCCCTTTTTGAAGATTGGTATAACGTTGGCTATTTTCCACACCGACGGAAATTGAGATGTTCGAAGTGATTTGTTGAAAATCATTTGAAGTGGTACTGCTAAGCTCCCTGCACAATTTTTGACAAACAATGGTGGAAGACCGTCTGGTCCGGGACCTTTGTGAACATTTAGGTTTGACAATGCCTTAGCCACCTCCGTTATCGTAAATAAGGTTTGACCTAGGGTGTTCTGTGGGAACCGGTTACCCGCCACCTGTGAAACATGCGTAGAGTCATCAGATGATAACATATTAGATGAAAAGTAGGTGGCAAATAGTTCGCAAACATCTTCGCCGGAAGTAGCAACTTGGCCCTCTAGGCACATTCTCGATGGTATGTCCATGGAGTTTGATTTATTATCCTTAACAAAGGACCAGAAAAATTTGGGATTGAGAGCTATCCCCTTCTCGACGGACTCTAAGTAACTTTTGTAGCTGGCTTTGATCATCGCATTAGCTCTCTGACCTAACAGTCTGTATTCAAACTTGTCACGAGGATTCTGGTATCTTTTAAAGCGTTTCCTACTCTTTTCTTTCTCGTTCAGTAGTTTTATTAGAGCTTTAGAAAACCATATAGGGTATTTGCCAGATGATAATTTGGTATTCGGGACGGTAACGTTTATGATGATTTCAAGATGCTTATATAGTACATTAACCATAGCATTGACGTCGCGGCATTCAGCAAAGCATACCTTCCAATCGATATGGCTTAAACTTTCGTTGATTAACGTATAGTTTGCTTTCCGGAAGTTGGGTTTAGTAGTGGTTTGAGATTTTAGTGACTTCAATGTCACGTCGTTTATTGAAATTTCTAACGCTGGGTGATAAGAATCTATAGCTGACAAGGGACTGTTGCATTCACGAACGGTTGCACCATGAAAGTTACTCAGTACCAGGTCAAGGGATCTGCCAAGATGATTACGAACATAATTTAGCTGATTCAGATTATTGAGCGACAGGAAGTCAACAAATGAGTAACCCAGTGGATTGTCATAGTTGCTGGCAAACGTAGAGGTGGATTGGCTGAAGGATGTGTTAGAATTCCACTTGATGAATCCAAGATTAAAGTCACCAACTATTAGTGTTTGCTCCCCTGAGGAGTCGATTACTGAGGTAACTTTGTCAAGGAATGCGTCAAGGGTCTGTTGCTGGACAGGGGGTGGTAAGTAAACTGCACAGATGTTCAAGTATTCGATTTTCTTTCCTTTGACTAACTTTAGTTTTAGCCACAAGTTCTCTGAGTTGGTTTCCCAGTGATACATCCGAACGGATCCGATAGACCTTGATACAGCTACAAGAACACCTCCCCCTTTTTTTGTACTCAGTGCAGTTGAAGCCCTATCTCTGCGATATATATTGTATCTACGGTCGAAAATCTCGCCATCATTGATATTGTCATCTAGCCAGGTTTCAGTTCCGATGATTATGTCATAATTGGAATTTAGCCCGTTAAGCATAATATTCTGTAATTTAGTTTTCATTCCCCTGAAGTTTTGATAGTAAATGTTGAAAGCGGTTGCTTAACAGAAGGCAAAAACTGCAGTTCATTCTTCAGATAGGGACTTACAGCTGAGCGACAGCCTCCAGGTTCCGCACTTGCCTGGCTGGTGTTCCATCAGATTTCCGAATGAGGATGCGTCCATCACGCACCCAAACGTACTTATAGCCTTTGTCACGAGCGGCCTTCCTAGTTGCAGCGTGTAATTCCTTATTTGCAGGTGACAGGTGTTCGGACACGAATATCGGCTTTTTTGGACCGCTCAATCCTAGTAAATGGGAGTTTAGCTTATTGTCGGGATGTACCTTATTGTAACTCATTGTAGATGCTAAAATGTCGTCCCGGATCATGGTATTTTGAACTTTGACGATAATAGCTCTTGGATTGTGGTTTTGGGGGTCTAGTTTCCTGACGCGCACAGCCGATATAATTTCGTTCTCCTTTATGGAGCTTGAAACTGCCCTTCCTAAAAGCACAACCGTTTTAACCAGATTCTCATTTTTAGTCTCCGGCACTCCGTTAATTTCAACGTTTTGCTGGCGTGTGAATTGTTCGAGTATATTAAGTCTCACGGACATATCCGACACTGTATTTTTTAACGCCTCATTTTCTTTGAGTATGAGCCTGTTGCTATCTTTGCACCTATCAACTTCTTTTTTCATTTTGTCGTACTCGTCACTCATAAATTGTACTGAGGCATCCAGTTTGCGGAGGAGTGCCAGGGCTTCCTTGAACTCACTTAATTCATCGGAGATACATGCTTTTATGGAGGTTGATATCTCAGCTGACATAACTTCGCGTATTTCACGGCGGATGGTTTCAAGTAGCTCATTGGTGGAGGGGTTTGCGGGGTTTGCGTGGCTGGTGCCAGGAGAGCTGTCCTCTCGTGGCCGCTTCTGGGTGAGAGCTACCGTTGGCGCATCAGCGGGAATAGCCTTTTGCGGAGTACGTTCAATCTTGGGCATAGTACAATATATTCTGCTTCACTGATGTTAATCGCGTTCGTTGTTACTAACTTTCACGTTAAAAGTAATTTTGGAATTTTCTAACTGTTTCACTGTTTGGATTTTTCGAACTGTCTCACCGATTTCACCCGACTAACTTGGATGCAAAAACAATCCGTATGTTAACTGTTTTGAATCTTTTTGTATTCCGTAGTTTTTGTTATTGTTTGAATTATTAATTGTTCATTTTATCTTTTGTTTTCAACTCACTTTTGTATTTTGTATGGTTTTTTGTATGACACTTACCTAGGTTAAGCAATTAGTGTTAAGCAAAATTAATTTTAAGTAAGCATAGTTTACTATTATAAATAGGCTAAGATTTTATTTGTGAATCAGAAGGAAAATAGACGGCTAGAGAGCAAGAACTACTTGCACCTGGCACTATTACCAAAAAGGACTTTCTCTTTGCAGAAATTGCGGCTCACGCTTCGGCGAAAGCCATTATTTCGTGCAGTCCAAATTGACGCACGACTTTAGGTATATTTTCAGTTTTAATAACTAATAGGTAAACATTACAATCTTAATCCAAACCCAGACGAGTGCACTCTGGAGCAACGGACTAAGATTCAATCCACATGTCTCGGATTCACAAAGGACGACGAATTCCTACTCAACATTAATCATCAAAATTCCTTCAGACGTCTTCAGCGCATAATCGCCTATATTCTACGCTTCACCAAGGCCACGAAACGGTGCTCCAGAGAGAACAATTCACCCGTTCCATCAGTGATAGAGCAAGACGACGCACAAACTCTTATAATCAAACACGTCCAGCAACAAGGATTCAAGGATGATCTCCAGCATATAATCGAATATGGCGAAGTTTCAAAGGGTAGCTCAATCAGTTCCTTGACCCCTCTTTTGGACCAAGATGGAATCCTTTGGGTAGGCGGACGGCTCGAGTCATCAAATCTCGAGTATCGAGCCAAGCATCCTGGGCTTCTTCCGAATTGCCATCTAATCACCAAGATGCTATTCAATGCGCTACACACAGAAAATATGCATGCGGGTCCTCAGGCTCTACTCGCCATCGCACGACAACAGTTCTGGCCACTCGCCGGCAAGAACCTAGCCCGCGCCGTCGTGCAACACTGCGTTCATTGTGCCAAGGCCAAGCCCAAACTATTGACACAACTAATGGAGAATTTGCCACCGGACCGCGTTCAGCCTGCACGACCATTCATTAATTCCGGAGTCGACTTTTGCGGCCCGATATACGTTCATTTTAAGATCCGGGGCAAACAGCCACAAAAGGCTTACACGGCTGTTTTTTGTTGCTTCGGTACGAAGGCCGTTCATTTGGAATTGGTGGGCGATTTATCAACGGATGGCTTTCTTTTTGCCTTCCGTCGATTCATATCACGGCGAGGACATTGGACAATTACAGGAGCTCAATGATGTCTTCAGCAAGAATGCTTCCAAGGAGAAACTACTCAAGGAATGCAGTTCTCGAGGTATTGACTTTCACTTTATCCCTCCTCGAACTCCTCATTTCGGTGGGCTGTGGGAATCTAATGCAACATAGTCTTGCTTCGACTTCATTGACGTATGAGGAAATGGAGACAGTCATCGTGGGAGTAGAAGCTATTTTGAACTCTCGCCTCATTACGCCAATGTCTGATGACGCGAATGATCTCGCAGCCCTCACGCCAGCACACTTCTTAATTGGTGAGCCACTAACAGCGCTCGTCGAACCTCAGGCTCATTCAAACAAGGTCAGTTTACTAACTCGGTGGAAGCTTGTAACGTACGTCAAGAACGAGTTCTGGAAACGATGGTCGACTGAATATTTGAATCAACTCCAACATCGAGTCAAATGGAAACATACGGCCCAAAACGTCTCACCCGGCACAATGGTCATTATGAAGAAGGATAACCTTCCACCGTTGAAGTGGCCATTGGGGCGCGTAACCAACGTCGAGAGAGAGGACGGACTCGTTCGAGTTGTCGACGTAAAAACAGCAAATAACATCTTGCGCCGACCAATACACCGATTGGCACCACTCCCCATCGAAAATGAAGACGTGAACGACATGCAACCAAAAAAGTGAACGATGCCTCAACCATTAGTGGACCAAGGTTTTGACCGTGTTACTGGTATGTCTCTTTCTGTCCCCGGTCACGGCATCTCGGGCAACTGTAACTCCGTTCACTACATACCCAGGCGTCTATTTCGAAAACTTAGGCAGAGCAAACATTATTACCAGTGATTGGAATGTTATAACATACTATGACATGCAATCATTTTGGAGGGAGTTCGAACTTCTACAAACGTTTAGTGCATCTTTATGTAACTTATCATCTGCCATGCCCAATCCGGAATCTCATCACAAGATAGCCAAGCAAGTTAACCGTGTAGTGGATGAGCTCAGCCAGACCAATTAACTTTTAAGAAGTCCTCCATCAGGTCGAGCAAGACGAGGACTGCTCAACATCGTTGGCAACGCAGCAAACTTTATGTTTGGTGTCCTCGATTCTAAATACGCTGAAGAAATGTCCATGACCATTGACTCTATAAAGAACAACGAAGGACATTTAGCAAATCTGTTGCGTAACCAAACCTCCATTCTAGACGCTACGGTCAATATTATGAAAAAGGATCGCCAGGCTATTGACATGGAGTTCCAGAGAGTTGAGTCTCACTTAAATGATTTATCCACACAGATAAATGCAATACACAACGACGCACAACAAAAAGCTCGATCCCGGTTCTTCATCCTATTGTCGTTACAAGCTACACTACTTGCTACCAACCTCCAAAGGACTCAAGGCCTGATTTTGGACGCCTTAGTCAATATACATCGAGGAAGAGTCAGCAGACATCTTTTATCGCCAGAGCAGCTAAGAACCGTTCTACACACCATACGGGCTAATCTTCCTTCAAGTCTAAGATTACCACTCAATCAGGATGATATACTCCCTTTTTACAATCTGATTACACTTGAAGGTAGTATGACGGACAAGCATTTCATTTTCAAGCTTAGAGTGCCCTTAATCTCGGTTGAAGACTTCGACCTCTTTCGAGTGGTTCCAGTTCCAGCCAAGATGAACGATAGTTTCGTGGCCATTAGACCATCCTTTCCCTGCTTAATGGTTAACTTACATCGGGACCACTATTATCCGCTAACGGAATCTCAACTCCGCATCTGCACTACGATGAACGGAAGCCTCTTGAATCAGTTAACTCCGCACCATTGCCAGTTGATGAGAGTAGATGCCCATTCTAGTTGGACTCAACTGCACACACCAAACCAGTGGATCTTCTCCTTGCCAGAAAAAACCACAATCAACATTGTTTGTGGAGATGACATGTCACAGCTGACTCTCCAACTGACGGGTATCTTAACGCTTGATAGCAATTGCGTCATTAAGCAGCCTCTCATCACAATTCGAGGGCACAAGAGCTACTCCACAGTGAGGCACGCTTCCTACGTTCCGGCCTTTAACTTGACTGACCTCATTGATCCGCTCAACATGACATCAGTATTGCACTATCAACGCCACTTCGCCCCACACATTCAGGAATTGGAAACAGTCAAGCGCAAGCTTTCAGAAATGAACAGCCAAATTCCAGCATTGATACAGAGACAATCTAACCATCATCAAACTTTGGCCTATGGAACCCTGTCCATCGTAATTATAATCATCATTGGGGTAATCTGGATGGCAACAAGGACTTATCGCGCATACCGAACATTACAACCACCATCAGGCACAACTGCTGAGGATGTTCCAGACAGCCAACACGCTGAAGAACCCACCGAGCCCTTCACCGTAAACACTTGTTGAATGATTTTCATTCAACGCCGGGGAGGATGTTCAGAAATCTCTTACCTCACTGTTCCTCACTGACTAAAAATATTTCACCGCAGTGTACCGCACTTACCTTCGTCATCACACCTTGAACGATGGGATCGTTTCACTACAGGTGCCATCGACCAAGCCTCGTCAGCGTCTTCCAAAAAGAAAAATGAATCGAGCATACTTTCATTCATCGTCAAAATAGCTGAGTCAATTTTGCTTATTATTAAAATTTAACTATTTCGACGATGAAATCAGTTCCTACTCTAGTTACTACTTACCTGTGGCAAATTGCGTACAAACAAAATATTCTTAGTATCCAAGGAGCCAATTTGCCCAGGTAAGCCTTTTTTATGTACAAAAATCTCGTCAAATTAAACAAAAGTTCAGTTGTTAATTAGAACCAAAGCCTTTCACTCCTTCCTCATAATCGATCGTGTATCGGTCTAAGACCTTTGCACAGTTCAACACAAGTCTTGGTGTAACACCTTGATTTGCTCTGTCAAACCTTCCCCCTTTTGAAAAGGAGTCACAAAGGGTTAGTTAGAGGTGTAACACCTTAACTCATTGCATTAAAGCACAGGCAAAAGAGTCTGCGCTCAACAGTACCGATTCTGGTAGGGGAAGATAGCCCATGCAAGTCTAGTGTGGTGAACAAGTTTATAAATTG